>CAIGQQ010004836.1:1655805-1684343 GCA_903798035.1 Danio albolineatus
GAGGCCATGATGGACAGAGGCCAGTGGGCAGATTTGGCCAGGATGCCTGGGTTAAACCCCTACTCTTTTTCGAAGAACATCCTGGGATTTTTAATGACCACAGAGAGTCAGGACCTATATATATATATATATATACATATACATACATATATACATACACACAAAGCAACAAGCAAAGGACACTCTTCGGTTTGAGAAGTATTGCTGTTGTTGAGCAACTTAATGTACTTTAGCGACTTTTTAAATTAGAATGTAGTTGATTTAAAGGGGTGGTCCACTACCATATCATATTTTAAACTTTAGTTGATGTGTGTGTATTGTAGCTGTGTGAACATGAACAACATCTCTGAATGTAAGATGCTCAAAGTTCTTTTCAAAGTTAGACATTGGCTATTACAGAGTTAGCTTAGCAAAGCCTACAGGAATGGACTTTGTAGACTACAAATAATCACATCCTGGTTAATGATGTCATAAACCCTTCAGGTTACAAGCATATACCCCGCGCAGTGAAGGGGCATGGCCAGATGTGCTGTAATGTTATAGCGGGATGCTTCTTAGTGACATGGAGCTGATCTGTGAATCTCAGCACATTATGTTAGATGACCAATCAGACTCTCTTGAGGACAGGCTTTTGGAGAAACTAGGAAATATATAACAGTCGGTTTTCATGTTAGCTGAGTAGCTGTATATAATTAAATTAAGATATATGAAACAAATAACATGCTTTTTCACAAATGAAGCTTGAACACACATTGTGTAGCACCCCATAAACACAATCAAGCTTTAAAAATTCACTTTGGACCACCCCTTTAAATATTTATAATTTAATTAGCCTGTCATACTGAACAGCAAAGATGGTTGACATTGTTCATCCACAAGATGTCGACAGAGACCGCATAATAATCACTTAGAAGAGAAAAACTGCATAATTTCTAATTGATCAAATCATTATAAAACTGGTAAGTCACATTCTATGTCGATCTATCTCTTTTGTATGTTGCAGTGCTGTGTTTATACCATAGTATTTGTCGTGTATTGGGTGTGGGATGGACTCATGAATATCAGGAATGTATGTGTTTTGTGTTGGCCACTCTTTGCATAACCTATTACTTTTTGTTTGACCATCTGTTTGTTTTTTAATGAGTCTCCTGTTTTTTTACTGCAGACTAGTTTAGTTACATAGTTCAGTTACTTATCGCAAACACAACAGTAATCTGGTAGTGTTTGCTTTGCGTTGGCTTTTTCAGGGATAATTATTGTGATATCCTGATTCTCTGCAATAGAGAAATACTGAAAAATGTCTCTACTAAGGACTAATGGCATTTCATGCTGTTCAGCTTTATAATCTTAAAATGTCAGCAAAATCACTTGTTTTGTCATCACTTTAGACATCATGCTAGAGAATTATTCAAATACTAGCTCTAAATTAATGTTGGTGAAGTAGCAATGGTTTCTGCTGTTCTCACGTCAGCTGCATATGTAAATGGTGGAACAAAGTAGTTCCTCATACAAAATAATTTTTAAACTCTCAAGTTTGATTTTCTTTTTTATATACGTGATTATGCCGTCGAGCTGTTGTATAAATGTAATTTCACACTTGTAGCAGTGCGATATGGCTGTATATCTTCAATGGAGGGACACTAAAGGGAGACTCAACTTGTGGCTTCATGCCAATGCCGATATACAGCCATATCGCACTGCTACTTGTGTGATATTGCTCATGTATGTACTGGTTATGGGCAATAGAATGTGACAGTCAACATATGTCATGCCTAAATATTACAAGCCATGCTTATTCTTAAACTTCATTTAAATGTATGTATAAATATGTTTTAGTGGTTTTATTGAAATGTAGCCAGGATCGTGTATTAAGGATGACCCTAGGTAGAAAGAGAAAATGTTAAAGAATACTTTATTTAACCATTTGTGTCCTTGTTTTTTGTGTGCAGTCAAGGAGAAGTCTTGCTTCATTCCCAACATATGTGGAAGGTAAGACTGCCAATAATTTTCTTAGTAACAGTAAATTAACTATACACGATGGATTATTTATTTATTAAGCATTGGCAAATAGTTAATTCATTATTTGTTAAGAATTACCTCTACATTATAAGACATTAGTAACAGTTTAAATATACAGCTACAAATGCTGTATTCATGACTTATAAGAACATTTATAAAGTGCGTAATAATTTTACTTTCAAAACATTTGTATTTAAGAGTAGTTGGTTTTTAAAATCATTCAGAATGAATGTATGATAAATAAACTAATCAAATCAACATTTATATATCATATATTTTAGACAGGTAATGGTTAATATGTATGTTAATATATGCTTTCATCCAACTTTATGCAGTTTTGTGAACTATTCTAAAGTGAGGGCTATTTATGCTGTATAAATCGCTTATAAATGACTATTAAAGGCTCAGTTATATTTTAAACAGGAAAAAAGAAATGACTGAGTATTTTATAACAAAAAAAATTTCACCATATGCTAATGAAACTGTATCAAATGAAGAAAAAAATCTTTGCATTCGTTTCTAAATCTAAAATTAGGTACAGGTTAATAATCACTGAATAACACTGAATTTATTTTTGTTATATTTTATGTTTAAATTATATTGTTGTTTTAATTAAATGACGTTGTGCTTTGACACTCAGCAATTCAGCAATGTTTAAACTTTTGTTTTAGATAAGATTGCAAAGATTTATATTCATTTAATATTGAGCCTTTAATTGTCATTTATAAGGGATTTATAAAGCATAAATAGTCCTCACTTTAGATTAAGTCGCAAAACTGCATGAAGTTGAGTTAACAGAGCATTTATTAACATACAGAGTAGCTGTTACTATATGCCTGAATATTGATGATATCAAATTTCGATTTGAATAGTTTAGCAATCATTTACTTCTGAATCACTCTTAAATAGTGAATCTACACTTGAATACATATGGTTTGAAAATACTACAATACTTAATTTCATTCATTCATTTTCTTTTCGGCTTAGTCCCTTTATTAATCTGGGGTCGCCACAGCGGAATGAACCACCAACTTATCCAGCATTTGTTTTACGCAGCAGATGCCCTTCCAGCTGCAACCCATCTCTGGGCAATACTTAATTTATTACTGAAAAATTAATCCGTAACGAATTATGAAAATACAATCAGAAATGTGCTTTTAAGTCACGAACACAGCATTTGTAGCTGTATTCATAAACTGCTTACTAATGTCTTATAATGTAAACGTGATTGATTAATTGACTGTTTACTAATGCTTAATAAATGATTCATAGTGTGTAGTTATTGTATTGTTCCTAAATGTTTCTATTCCTATCTAGTTATTCTGGAACTACAGTTCTACCTTCCTAAGTATTTTCTTTTCTCTTAGTACCAGGGCCTTGTGACCCAGAAGACCTTATTGATGGTATTATCTTTGCTGCTAACTACTTGGGATCCACCCAGCTGCTCTCAGACAAGACACCCTCCAAAAATGTGCGCATGATGCAGGCTCAGGAGGCTGTGAGTCGCATTAAGGTGAGCTGAAATGCATTTGCTACTCTACTCTAAAATAAGTGACCCTCAGTTCTGTGAACCTACTGCAACAAATTTACTTAGCAATATTTGCTTCAAGATCATCATAAATGTTACTAGAAAGCAAATCCAGAGTTGTTGCATATACAGTAGAGTGTATACGTATTACACAACTATTTTATTTCTCAGATACTTGATGAATTAACTTTCTGCAGACAGAAGTTCTTATTTTGTCATTTTAATTGAAATGTCAGTTCACAACAGGTTAAGAGAGATGGTGGTAGAACTGTGGGATGGTTGTAAAAGAGTGTGTGTTCGGTCTTCTTTTAGTAATAAACTATTTCTGTTGTCAAATGCCTCGATTCTTGTTCCTAAAGGACCAGCAGCATTTACCATCTCCTGCTTGCTCATCCTCCTGTGTCATTATACAGTCATTCACCCTGTCGCTTCCATTACTCAGCATTTTTTACCTCCACCGAAAAAAATGCAGTAAACCCAACACATGTGCCATTCAGTCTTCCTCCAGCATATCCCTTTGTATGGATATTTTGTGTTAAAAATGTTAAATGACAGATTGTGTTGTGTATGGAGCCAACAGTGTTGGAATGGTTGTTTGCTAATTATTATACTTATGTGGTCATTGAACAATAATATTATTCTGTTTTATAACCTTGGTTGGAAAGAGCAGGTTAAATACACTTTTTCATTACGTCATTAGACTGGTTAACACTAGTTTGCTGCTGCTCTAGATGGTAGATTTGCATTTACTTTTGAATTAAGACCTAAAAACAGGCAAAAAAGTTATCCAAAAGAGGGTGCATGGTCTTGTTTTGGGTACATGTGGAGCAAGCCAAAACAAAATGCCTCATGTCCGGCCTAATAAAGGGCCACCAAAATTGCTGACAGATGGCAGCCAGTGATCTCCAAGTTTCAAACAATCAAAACTCACTGGAGGACCTCAGGGTACAGCACATCCAGTACAATCAAACGGCCTTCCAGACACCCCCCTGGCACTTCAGTCCCCAGACTTGCCACCATCACTTGCTGCTTGATACCCCAGAAAGAGTACTCAACCACCACTCCCTTGAGGAGGATAGGTTTAACAGGAATTCAATTTTTGGATCCTGGCTGGCAGAGAAGAGTGCCTAACAGGCCTGGTGTAGCCCAGACTCTTGGCTGAATAAATGTATTACGTAAATGTTTTTAGCATCTGTCCAGACCAAGAAGGGCTGCAGTACTCCTTCCAACCAGCAAAAGCACCCAAAGCCAGCCTGACTGCCACTAGCGAGGAACATTGAATGAAAAGGTTTTGGAAACTGACTTAGAGCCTCTCTGCGATGTTGCAAATAGAGGTAAGAGATCCAATGCAGAGAGATAAAGACTCTCTTGGGCTCATTGAAGACCAGATGAGTCACAAAAGCATTCTAGATCATCTGTAGAGGTTTAAAGAAGGTTTTGACTCTTCTAAAGCATAAAAATACCATAATATGTTTGCAGATATTTAAGAAACATGCGAAACAAGTGAACATTCTTGTCCATATGAAAAACAATGCTGAAGTCAGTTATTCTGCTTTGAAAATGTGAGTTACGTGCTGGAACGGCTGTCTTTGTTTTGGTTCTTTTAACCTGCCCAATGCCAGTTTAGTCAATTGTATTTCATCAACCCGAGTTGCCTTCATGGAAAACAACGTAATTGTTTCATTATCTCAGAAAGGCTGTCAAAGCATGTGCCCGTGACTGAAAATGCAACCTCCGGTGGACAGTAACAGCCCTAATACGAGATGCATATTCAGAGTTCCACATGAGATGGTTAATAATTAGCAAATAATATAAATATTACAAACATAACTATTAGGTGAGCAGGTTACATTGTAACCCTGTGTCCTAACAACACACTGCGTGATGAGATACGCAGTTTGGCTTGCACCAGACGAAACACGACATAAATTTTAATACAGCCATTCAGAAGCACAGAATATGCACTCACTCATAAAAGTGTAAGGTTTATAACCTAATTAATACATATTAAACCTCTTTAACATTATTAAATGTACATGCCGAATCACTGATTTGTGTTGGTTTGCACTGGGTCACAGTCCTGAACTTCAGTTTCAAATGGTTTGTTTTATTTTCAAGATCTGAGGTGAACTATCTGCTGCTGCTTTCAGTAGTATGGCAATAAATGTCATGTAAAAATGACATCCAAACTCAAAAAATTAGCATTAAACACTGAATAAAGCACATGAGGTGTACCTGGGGTGATTTTTGCTTACCAGTGAGAAATAGAAGTCATTTTTGAGATATACAGTAGGCTTTAGGTGTTGGTTAGGGAAAAAAGCCTTTTAGTATAGAAAATATTTATTCTATTGTGTGCTGTTGCTTTATTGTTAGAAAATGGTTCAAATCAGCCTTAAATCAGCCTTTAGGCTTGATAATCAGGCACACTTACAATTTTCTGGCAACCTGCGCTTGCTTGGACTGCTCAGTGGAAGAGCAGAGTGCAAATGTGTTTCAATCAAGGAGTACAATACCTAGTTCAACCACTGGGTGTCAAACTTACATACTGCACCTTTAAGAGTGCACGATGGAAGTCAAGCTAGAAAATCACTGCAGTAGTGCAGCCTTGAAATGACTAGAGCTTGGACTAAATGTTGTGCAACATGATCAGTTAGGACGGGTTTGATTTTTCTGATGTTGAAGCATGCGAACGTGCATGATTGAGCTGTGTTGGCATTGTGCTCTTTGAAGGACAGCTGATCATTCAGAATTACCCCAAGATTCCTTACTGAATTGCATGTTGTAATGGTAGAGGTTCCAAGTTGGAATTAGAAATTGTGTTCTATGTGTGGGGCGCCACGGTGGCGCGTGAGTAGCACGTTCGCCTCACAGCAAGAAGGTCGCTGGTTCGATCCCCGGTTGGGGCAGGTCCCGGTTGGGCCAGTTGGCATTTCTGTGTGGAGTTTGCATGTTCTCCCCGTGGTTGCGTGGGTTTCCTCCGGGTGCTCCGGTTTCCCCCACAGTCCAAAGACATGCGGTACAGGTGAATTGGGTAAGCTAAATTGTCCATAGTGTATGTGTGCGAATGAGAATGTATGGATGTGTTTCCCAGAGATGGGTTGTGGCTGGAAGGGCATCCGCTGCGTAAAACAAATGCCGGATAAGTTGGCGGTTCATTCCGCTGTGGCGACCCCGGATTAATAAAGGGACTAAGCCGAAAAGAAAATGAATGAATGAATGAATGTTCTATGTGTGGAGTTGCAGAACAAGAAGTTCTGTTCTTGCCAGATTAAGTAGGTGATGGTATTTTCTCCAAGCCGAGATATCCTCCAGGACAGTGCGAGATCCTTACAGCTACTTTTGGGTCATCAGGAGGAAATAAAAGAGCACAAGATCAAAAGACACAAAGAGCTGTGTGTCATTGATTTAACAATGATAAGAGAAACAATGTAATTGGATGATGGCTCCTAGTGATGTGGTGTAATTAGAATATAGAAGAAGACCAAGAACACATCCCTGAGGTACCCCTGTGACCAGCTGAAGAGCTAATACCTCTCCTCTCCAGGCAACCCTGAATGATCTGCCAGTGAGGTAAGACTGCAACCAGCAGAGGGGTGCCCATTGAGTGTATCATACCATGTCAAAAACAGCAGACAGGTCCAATAAAAACAGAACAGATGATTTAAATTTTTAATCTTTAAATTTACAGAAAATAACCGTATTTCATGAACTGATACAATGTTCAGTTCACAAAAACGTAGCTTAGTGCACAAAAGTCATTAAATTTATTAATGTATTCATGTGTGACTGCAATTAGCGAACAGATTTTTACTGCATTAGTAACTCCACAGTTACATTTAAGCTAAAGAAGATGCAGCATAACATCAGATAATCTGAGTTCATCTTGGACTTGTACACAGACGCTACTATCCTCCACAATGGTGACAAAAAAAATGTTTTACAGTACTTTGCTGTTTTTTTTTTCTCTTGATTTTATGGTAAAATACTGGCAGCTGTGGTTGCCAGTAATCTACTGTTTTTAACATTTTACGGTCGGAAATTCAATTTACAGAATATTTCTGTGAAAAATACATTCCACATTGTGCATTTTTCATCGAACACATTTAACCCCTCAAATCCCAGAGCAAAATCCTCCCTAATGTCCTCACTACAGAGTGTTGAACACTCAGGCAGTGATGACGGTAATGAGATAATTGAGTATTTAATTAAAGGAAGATTGAGAATTATTGATGAACAACTGTTAATAAGCAAAATCACTGAAGGAAAGAAAAACAAGACCAAATAACACAAATCACAGCCAAAACCGAAGATGAAATCAAAAACTCTAAATTCATTCATTCATTTTCTTTTCGGCTTAGTCCCTTTATTAATCAGGGGTCGCCACAGCGGAATGATCCGCCAACTTATCCAGCATATTTTTTACGCAGCGGATGCCCTTCCAGCCACAACCCATCTCTGGGAAACATCCACACACACTACGGACAATTTAGCCTACCCAATTCACCTGTACCGCATGTCTTTGGACTTGTGGGGGAAACCGGAGCACCTGAAGGAAACCCACACAACCACGGGGAGAACATGCAAACTCCACACAGAAATGCCAACTGACCCAGCCGAGGCTCGAACCAGCGACCTTCTTGCTGTGAGGCGAACGTGCTACCCCCTAGGCCACCGTGGCACGCCAAAAACTCTAAATAAAAATAATAATTAATAAAAATAAAACAAATTACACAAAAAAACTATTATTTCTCAAGATCTCAACAGAAATCATTAAACAACATCACAAACATCAGGAGCTTCACTTATTACTGACATTTGACTTTTTCTGTCGTGAACAAAACTTCTTAATTAAATTTTTGTTGTTGATTTGAAATCACCATGACGGAGGTCAGTGTCTGCTTTAGTTGGGCTCTTCAACTTCTTATTATAACATTAGTTTGTAATTGGTTGCTATAATTTGTTGTGTTGATCACACTGTTTTATAGCATAAAAAGCAGTTATTTTCCGTATTTTGTACAGAAATGAGCTGTTAATTATTCTACAGATTTTCACCGTAGATTATACAGACTTGTACTGTTAAAATCACAGACATTTTTTACAGTGTGGATTTCATGCTTTTGAATAAAACCTGTCTAGAGGACAGTTGTAGTGCAGCAGTCCTAAAAGAGGCAATCCCCCTCTTAACTTTGTGTTTGCAGAGCTAATAGGAGAGGTGGAGGCATTGCTGCTCTGTTTAAAGATGTCTGAGTGTAAGCAAGTGTCCTTTGGTGACTATATATCCTTTGAGTATCTGGTACTAAACGGTGCTCTATGCATTTTACTGATCATTATCTACAGACGTCAAAAATATTCTCCAACTTTTATTGATGACTTTACAGAGCTGATATCAATAGTAACCTCTGAATTTGACTATTTTACAATTGCTGGGGATTTTAATATTCACATTGATAATCCAGAAATAAATGCTGTAAAATAACCCGTAACTGTTTTAAACACTTTTGAACTGACTCGGTATGTACAAGGACCCACACACAATCATGGACATATTCTAGATTTACTCATGACCAGTGGTGTAAAGTAACAAATTACAAATACTCAAATTACTTAATTGAGTGTTTTTTTTTCTCAGGAATTGTAATTTACTAGGTAGTTTTAAAAAAAAATGTATGCTTTTACTTTCCCTTTGAGTACATTTTTAGTGCTATATCGGTACTTTTACTGTACTAATTTCCTTCAATCTGCACCCTTCAACCTGCTTTAGAAAAATTAGTTCTGTGAGTCCAATCCAATCGCACATAGACAGTACATCCATCATACTGAACTACATTAAGACATGCAGCAATCTGTTTGGAAGCATTAAAAGTATTTAAGAAGATACTATACACCAGGGGTGCCCAAACATGGTCCTGGAGGGCCAATGTCCTGCAGAGTTTAGCTTTCTTCAATACACTTGTCAGAAGCTTTGTAAAATACTGTTTAAAAGCTTGATTAGTTGGTTTCGGTCTAATTGTGAGATCAAATCTGCAGGACACCGGCCCTCCAGGATCAAGTTTGGGCACCCCTGCTTTGCAGTTACCCAGAGACTGTTTAGATTGCATGTCACTGATGAGAAAATGGCAGATGTTGGCTCATTGATGACTGAAATGGCCTTAAACAAGAACTAAATGCACTACAGAATGTTAGTAATACACACACACACACGCACAAATTACATGTAAACGCATCAACCTTTCTTAGTGTAATAACCACTCACTACTCTTCAGTACTTTTAAAAGGGCTAATTTTTACTTATACTTTTAGTAATATTTACAACACATACTTTAATTCAACATGCACTACATTTTTGGGCAAGTAATGGTACTTTTACTTGAGCACATCTGATAATTTCTGTATTTTCTTTGATATTTAAACTGCTTAATAATGTCTTATAATGTAGACTTAAGGCTTAACAAATGATGACTTAACTATTTGTTAATGCTTAATAAATTATGTAAAGTGCATAGTTATTATGTTATTATGGTGTAGGCTTGATAGCAAGGCACGCTCGCCTGTGTTGGTGTTGTTAATCTCAACCTGCATCTACATAGAGTTGTTGAAGGAGGGGCTGGGTGAAAAAGTTTGTTTTTTGAACTGCAGTGTCTAGTTCAGCCATTAGGTGTCAATCTTACGCAATCTGAGGTGACAGTGCTAACCACTTTGGCCATTTATTTCACTAATCTGGCAACCGTCAAACGTCATCAGGGAAACGTTTTGAATTTCCGCTTAGTAAAAAGCATTAGTGTTACATTTGGGACGACACGACATTCATATACTATGCTGTTGAGTGTGTATGTGTATAAGTACATAGTGCATAAGTGCATAGTGTATAGTGTGCTATTTGGGACGCAACTAAAACCCTACTAAATTCCAGAAAACTTAATCATGCAGTAACTGTACAATGTATTTTTCTATCATCAAATAAATAAATAAAAGCAAACTAATTAGAAAAAAATGGCACTTTAAATGTATGTCTGTTATATTAACTACCTGAAATGGCGGCAACTGTTTTTGGTGAAAATTATTGTAAATGTGATGGGACTTAATTTTGTTCACACGGAGAGATTGTTGTTTATGGCCTCTATTGCAGCCAGTCACCAGGGGACTCCTGAAATGTACTGGCTTTCCCCATTGCAGAACATGTGACGCACACTTGGTTCAAAACCAATTATTTCAAAGCTTCACGAAGGAGTGCTACTTTTCAGATGCAGAAAGTGCCCTAATTGTGATCGGTCTTGCTGAGCTCTGCTTTCTCTAACAATGTTCCTGTCTCTGTTTGTTCCATGCTAAGCAGACGGCCCAGAAATTAGCCAAAAACAAGAAGAAGGTGCAGTAATTGCTCATCAGTTGGAGTTTTGTTTTATTTTTGTTCTTCGTCTTCTCTTTTTGCCTGGTTTCAGCACTTCAGTGTTTCATATTCCGTGTCACTCTGACATTCTTCTGAATCCAGCAACAAGTCATGTACCTGTGTTCATCTGCACAGTCTGTTAACCATTGATCATTCCACACCAAACATGACCTCAGTTTTTATCACATGGGGAAGTCATGGAAAGAGTTAAAGCCAGGAAGTCTAGTTTGCTGGATACAGAAAATGCAAGTGATCTTTCTTCTTCTTTGTATCTATTTGATTCTGGTACTGTGCTGTGTTAGTGACTGTTTTCGAATGTGTTTGTGAGGCATAGCATGCTTTGCACCTCTTATTCAGCCAAGCTGCACTTGGAAATCTTCTAGTTTCTCTCTCTCTCTCTCTCTTTCTCTCTCTCTCTCTCTCTCTCTCTCTCTCTCTCTCTCTCTCTCTCTCTCTCTCTCTCTCTCTCTCTCTCTCTCTCTCTCTCTCTCTCTCTCTCTCTCTCTCTCAAAACACTGAATTCCTTTGAATGAAGAACAAAACTAACCAAACTAACCCCATGCCAACTTGCAATACTAGCTGACTTATAAAAGTTTCTGGCTGTCAAAGTTACACAATAAAAAAGAGAGTGTTAAAATAATAACTGGTTTTGAAGATGCCTAATACTAGATGCTTGCAAACTTCTTCATGGCATCTCTGGGCCCTGTCAGATCTCTCTTTCTATTTCTCAATCTTTCTTTCTCTCTCCCTCTATTCTATTCTATTCTATTCTATTCTATTCTATTCTATTCTATTCTATTCTATTCTATTTTAATATATTCTATTATATTGTATTTTATTATATTATATCTGTCTTCAGGCTCCAGAAGGTGACGCTCAGCCCATGAAGGAGGTGGATCTCTTCATTTCTACTCAGAGAATCAAAGTGCTCAATGCAGACTCACAGGTACTCCATCACCTACAGCTGGGGTGCCAAAACTTTTCAGCCCATGACCCACAAAATAATGCTGCCAGTCACTCACTGCTGCCACTGTCCTTGGAGGTGGTTATTAATATACAAATATTGCGCGAACCGACACACACACATCAATAGGCTTATTCAAACACTTGCATATTGACGACAAACAATTACACAAGGTTATAAAAAACAACCACAACATTTTTATTGTAGTTTATTAGTTTGTTTAATTTCAACATTAACCTCACCTAATGAGATGGGTGGGCACAATGCAGTTTCTGCAGTTGTTATGTGGGCTGTGGGTTGGCTGGATTCTGAGCGAATACTTGCTTCACAGACATCAGAAATATATCCACATAAAGCTTGAAATCTCTACTTTTAAATAAACCAGGTACACTTGAATACAAATGTTCTCTGGTTTTGTAATCTGTATGAAACTAATGTGTAGTACAGTGTGTCCCTTCAAATTGTAATAGTTGGATTTGGTGACAAGGGTTGGATTCAGATGCAACTTTATTTAGAATCATTATACAGGCGAGGTTCAACACAGGGACATAATGAAGCATGCAGGTAATCCAAATGCGTAAACAAACATATACAATGAAATACATAAGGGTCAAAACAGAATTAGACAATCCAGAAAACGCTTACTATGTACGTTATACTCACTACAGGGAAACAAGACTCCCAAGTACTGGATGAGTGTGTGCTGTATTTATAGCCCAAGTAGTCTTCAGGAGCTTTAGCTGTGTGTAATCAAGAGGTGACCTGTAACTGGTATGTGAGTTCATTGCTTGATGGGATATGTAGTTCAGGTAAATGGCAAAGGAGTGTTCTCCAAATGATTAAACTGAAATGCAGTGCATGATGGGATGTGTAGTTCAAGTGAATGACAGGGAGCGTTCTCCAAACGTGTAAATGGAAAATAGGCAAATAAACGAGGCAGGCGGCAAAACAAATATATACAATGAAATAAATAAGGGTCAAAACAGGATTAGACAATCCAAGAAACATTTACTGTACGTGATCCTCACTACAGGGAATCAAGACTCAGCACTGGATGAGAGTGTGTGGTTATATATAGCCAAAGTAGTCTTCCCGAACTTCAGCTGTGTGTGTAATCAAGGGGTGACCTGTAACTGGTGTGTGAGTGCAGTGCATAATGGGATATGTAGTTCAAGTGAATGGCAAGGAGTGTTCTCCAAACGAGTAAATGGAAATGCAGTGTATGATGGGATATGTAGTTCAAATGAATGATAGAGAGTGCTCTCAGGAAGAAGTTGCTGTCATTTAGGGATGAGATTTGCCATCAAGTTCAATTTGGGGATTAATTTAGACAACCAGCGCAATTGGATGAGACTATATTCTGAGAATGTTGTAACACGTAAATGGAAATGACAAAACATGCACATTTGCTTGGGCAACTTGGAAAAATGCTGATTTTGAGTTGAACATTTAGAAACTAAATTTAAGAGATAGTTGATGTTTAATTGTATTGGTGGTTCAAAATAAGAAATGTTATCGTAAGCTTGGCAAACAGTTCTGGAGAATTTTATGTTTCCCCATTCAAACAGAATGCCCATGCTTATGCCCCAGAGGTGTTTCTAAGATGGTTGCCGAGTGAAATGACTTGCCTTAAAGGGACTTTAGACTGAGCAGACTGTTCTGTGTCTCCTAATGAGATCTAATAATTAGATAAATCTGTTTAACCAAGTAATTAAAATGTATACAAATATTTTATAATTATTGCTTTAATAAAAACGTTTGCTATCAGCATTTAACAAATTCAATGACTTGGATCATGAACCATGAAAGAATTGTTTTTTTCTATAGCACTTTTACATTGTAGATTGTGTAAAAAGCAGCGTAACATAGATGAAGAATAAAGAATAACATATACCAATGATCATTTAGTTTAACAAACCTTAGTGTGCATTGGTATCTCACATGATCATGTACTGCATGATGGTTGGACTGTGCATGTAGAGCTTTACAATGTCTGTCATTGCAGTATAAGGTTAAAAGTACAAAAGACACTGGAACTGCAAATTAGGACAGTAACTGAAGATGTAGGATATGAATTGTCAGGGTTCAGTGCTAACCTTGAGTTATGAGCAGTATGAAATGTGAAGCAAGATAACCCAGCATTCTGTTTACCTAGGATTAAGATTGACCCACAAATAAAGTGTAAAGAAAAACAGTAATTACAGGGCTTTAATTGAAAAATAAATAGAATAGAATAGAATAGAATAGAATAGAATAGAATAGATTAAAATAGAAAAACACAACAAAGCAGTTTAAAATTGGTTTTGCTTTTGAACTATGAAAAATTACACATAAAAATATTTAAAATGTGTAAATGTATTGAACGTGGATAGTTTTAATTACTAATTTTATCTTTTGCTGATTCACAGGAGACCATGATGGATCACCCTTTAAGGACCATCTCCTATATTGCTGATATTGGGAACATTGTAGTGCTGATGGCCAGAAGGAGAATGCCTCGTTCTGACTCTCAGGAGAACATGGAGGCCTCTGACCCAGCCCAGGATGAGAAGCGCCAATATAAGATGATCTGTCACGTCTTTGAGTCTGAAGATGTGAGTTGTTGTCAGGTTGTCTTTTTTTATTGCTTTCAGCTTTGTAAAATTATAAAAAATAAAACAATTATTCACTTAATCTTTAACTATTTATTAAACTACTTGTTACTTGTTCTTTTATAACACAGTTATAATGCTGCTGTTGTGGTTTATAAAATCAATAAGCCACACTTTATTATATATCATAGAGATAAAGAGTGTTTAACCACTGTCTGCCTTATTTGATTCCTTTACACTTTTGTACTTAAGTAACGCCGTTCACAAGACTGTCATGACATGTTTATAATCATAAAATGACACATGTGATGACTAGGTAGGTGATTGTATGCATTCTTATGACAACTGTCATTAAGGGTCATTCCATTGGTTACATAATTTTAAATCAAAGGTGGCATTGTTTAAGATGTCTTTATGACAACATGAGATCATGATGACGAAAATATGAATGGATGTGAATGGATAAACCAGCAGGCTAAGCACTTTGTAAAACATCTGAAATTTAGTTTTGGTCATTCTAAAATGCCTTTACCATTTTATTAATGTTATTATATTATTAATTACCTCCAGAGCGTCTGGAACGTGTCAAGAGCGCCAGTTCTCCGTGTCTCATGGCTTCAAATGCCCCCACACGTTCATTGTGTGTCGGCATTGTCCCCTGAGGTGAAAGTCATTTATTAAATAAAGAAAAGATTCACACAGTTTCTTCCACCGCAGTAAATTCTGTTTTTACTGTTGATATTTGGTGCCAGTTAATCAGGAAGTGACGATTTTGTTCTCTTTGACTGGTTGGATGGAAATGCTGCTTTATTCACACATCTTTTATGTGATATTCCAGTTTTGCACATAAATTTGATTCACATTTTTGGATAGAAATATAGCTATTGACCACATTTCTGTCATACAAAGAACAAAGTCACATATGAGAATGGCCTTTCCTTTAATGAATAATTTGCTTAAATTCACTGACCTTCGACAGGGACATGTACTGTAACTAGATTAATGAGATTATTACTTCTTCTAAAAACTATTTTTTAGTACTGCTTGCACTCTAAATCAACCTATACCACTCCATAAATAATAAAGACAGACACACAAATGCACTTTTAAATCTTTTAAAAACTAAATTTTAGAAATATTATCTTAAACTGATTAATGTGAGTAAAAGTGGGAACCTTAAATTAAACATTTCCACTGAACATTAAGCTAAGGTTATGCGTTCTTGTTTGGTCAAATTTGTAGAAACTATGCAGTCTGAAAATAACTTCAACATGTGAAATAACTTCAAAATTATGGCTTATTCTCCACTTTTTAAAGTGAAAAGTTAATAAATGTCACACATTACATTACTTTTTTATTATACTAAAATATTTAAATACTTTAAATGTAAACTTATGCATTACCTTGAGTAGCGATGTTTTCCCACGCTGTCTCTGTTTCGCCAGTGGTGTTGCTTTTTAAATATATGGTCATATTTGCTCTAACTTTACATGAGCAAATCAAGTTCAGCTGGAGAAAGAAATGTTGATCTTTTTTGCCATGGTGACTCGTAATATCCGCTTGTGATTGATAATGCCTTTTTATAGTCGCAGTGTTTGCGCTTAACTCAGAGTTAGTCTACTCAAAGTTGATTGACCTAACTCAGATCAGCTATTTTGAATCCGAAAACTCAGAGTTTTTAATCTCTCTGTAAATAAACTCAGAGTTCAAGTATAAACTCTGGGTTGATTGAACCTCCTTACTGAAACAGGCCCCTGGACTCACAAGGAACGACAAACTATGAACCAGCACAGGACAGAGTAACTTGGGTGAATAAATAGGGAAAGCAAACTAATAAACTGATAACAGGGCCGGCAAACATAATGATTAATAATAGGATAACAAGGTGGGTAGGACTAGACAGGGGAGCACATGGCACAAAGAGACAAAGACAAGCCATTTGCTATTGTCAAACAGGACGAGAACACACAGCCAGTGAGAGCACTCATTAACAGCATGTTCACATGTAACACAAAAGCATGCAGCCTGGGCGATGCAGGCTCTGGGGCTGGAGCCAACACTCACGGACTCTAATAGACCAGATGCTCCACAAACTGTTGATATAAAAAGCCTCTCAATCTCTGCATCTGCATCAAATAAAAAAAAAAAGCATGTCACCAGATACACTTGGGCATGCTATTAATATACCTGGGTGGGCTGCCTATGTGTGGGAAGTACTGTTTTGAATGGCCTGAGGGTAAATGGGCAGTATGTGATTGTCTTCAGAAATATTTTTGTTGTGCTGGTTGAAAGTCTCTTCACATTACAATAGTAACAATTAAAGTAAATAATCTAAATGTATTTATATGTGTTTTTATATTTTGGGTGAGGACTAAAAATGTTCGTCCAATTAAAAATTTGGGGCCAAAAGTTATGATAGGTCTCCCAAACTGTTTGACAACAAATATAAATTTGAATGTCTGCTAGCCCTGTTCACGCAGATAGATATGCAATTTGTGCATTGTCTGAAAGATGATATGGTTGCAGTATTTATTTTAGACAGGTATGAAGGTTTTAAAACTATGTTAGTCACGCAAAGTGTTCATTTACAAATGGGCTTCATGCGCAGAATTTTAAAAAAAAATATTTGTGAGAGCCATTTTCAATTAAATAAGGTACCTTTTACACCATCGATAAAGTAATTTGTTTAAAATACAGGCGGTTACATGTACATAGACTTAAACATTCATTTAGTTGTTCAAGTGTAAAATGAGATGGAAGGCTGTTTAAACAGAAGTGCTGGTAGGAGCAGTGAGCACAGTGAAAACGAAAGAAAAAAGCAAGACATGGTAATGTAAGTGTAATGTAAAAAGTGATATAGATGACAGGATATTTCTGTTTCTAGCACTCTGTTATTTAATTAATTAATAAAACTTAAGTTCATAGTGCTCTTTGGCCTAGCCAGCTTTGGGGAATAATTAGTATAATTTGTGTAACCCACCAGCATGTCAACCACTACGCTTACATTGAACAAAGTGCTTGTCTCCTTATAGACATCAGCAGAGACAATGCAAGTCTTGCATGCATGAAATATTGCACAATCTGACAAGTTTTGCTTGCTACACAGCTGAAAATGTGCTAGATATAATACAGCTTTTCAAAAGGTTTTTGTCCTTTAATAACATTTATCCAGATTGTGTTACTGTGCATCTCGCTTGATCCTGTAAATGAGAGCTGGAAGAGGGTAGTTGTCTAATGGTTAGGGAGTTGGACTTTTTTGCAGGTTTGCAGGTTCATTTCCCAGTCCCGAAAATGGAGGTACAGTATATGACCTGGACTCTCCCCCATTTTCAATAACCAGCTGAGTTGCCCTTGAGCACCTAACTACTAATTGCTACCCTATAATAACTGCCCACTTCTTCTGGGTGTATGCTCACAGGGTATATTTGTGTGTATGTTTTCACTCCTACCTCCTAATGTGTGTGCACTTGGGTAGGTCAAAAGCAAAACAATATTTGCTTCAGTTCACTTCACCCATGAGAGGTGACCTTCTATTCAGCTGCGAAGACTGTTTGACTTTAAAGAACCTGTATATGTCACAGGCTGTGTTGGCACGAGGCCAAAAGGCATATATCTATGCTTATATATATATATAAATTTTATTCCTCTTTTTTGCACAGGCTCAGCTCATAGCTCAGTCCATTGGTCAGGCTTTCAGCGTGGCTTACCAAGAGTTCCTGCGTGCCAATGGCATCAATCCAGAGGATCTGAGCCAGAAAGAGTACAGCGACCTCCTTAACACACAGGACATGTACAACGATGACCTTATTCACTTTTCCAAGTCTGAGAACTGCAAAGATGTATGTGGGCATGCCCCATGAAAACTGAAGATTACTGTAATATTTGATTGATGATGCCAGTTTTTTGTATTTTTTTTAAGCGTTGATGAGAGTGTGTAATAAGTGTGTGCGCGTGTGTGTGTGTGATGTGTTCACTACAGGTTTACATAGAAAAGCAGAAGGGAGAGATTCTTGGGTTGGTGATTGTAGAGTCGGGCTGGGGCTCTATCCTGCCCACTGTTATTATAGCAAACATGATGCATGGCGGCCCAGCAGAGAAGTCTGGCAGACTGAACATCGGGGACCAAATCATGTCTATCAATGGCACCAGCCTGGTGGGATTACCTCTCTCCACCTGCCAGAGTATTATCAAGGTACAGCTGAGCTCAACATTCAAAAAATGATAGTTTTACAGGAAAATGTATTTGTAACCAGCTTTTTCACCTTCAGATTATGGCATAATTATATTGCTTTAATGTTTAAGGGATTGAAGAACCAATCTAGAATAAAGCTCAACATTGTGAGATGCCCACCTGTGACCACTGTCCTCATTAGAAGACCAGATCTGAGATACCAGCTGGGGTTTAGTGTGCAGAATGGCATTGTGGGTATCAATTCAAATATATTCTAATAGAGTATTATAAATGTATATTTTTATGTATGAAAGCACATGTTTTGTAGATGAGACGTATGTCTGTGTAAGTATACATGTAGTATGTATACACATAGGATGTATATAGGGTATGGCTGCATATAAGCACTGTTGTGATTGTTGCATAGGCAAATCACAGCTGTAGTAAATCACAGCAGTGCTGATATGCAGCCATTTCACAGTGCTACTCATGGATTTGCTCATTACACTCATGGCCAAAATTGTTAGCACCCCTAAACCCTAAATCTTTTCCAGAAAATCAAGTATTTCTCACAGAAAAGGATTGCATTAACACATGCTCTTTGTGTCTATTGGAACAGAACAAAAAAGGGAAGAAAAAAGCAAATTTGACATAACGTCACCTTGGAATTATAAGGTTCTATCTGTGTTCTGAATGATTTTGACATGTTGAGCTTCAAAGTTTTTGCATTCCATAGCAAACAGTACATGTGTAACATTTGTTTTTTAAATAAAAAGTCTTAAAATGTAAACAAATTATAAAAAACATCCCATAATTTAAATAACTTAATTTTGTCAAAAATGTCAGATAGAACCTTATAATTCGAAGGTGACAGTAATGTCACACAAAACTGGACAAAATTATGGACCCCTTTCACATTTCCAGGTTTTTCAGTATTTGGGTAAACTTGCAGTGATTGGGAGAGTCCAGCAAATACTTTTTTACAAACCTATTTTCTGAAATAATGAAAGAAAAAGTCCACAATGGTGTTATCAAGACTTTCAGAAAAAAGAAATTTTTTTTTTGAAAGACTGATGACAGCGGCCAGAAGAGAGAATAACATAGGCCATTCGTTTTTTGTATCTTGACGCAAAGATGATACATTCATAAATGCATATAAATGTTTAAAAGTTTTTTTTTATTTCAAAATATTAAAAACTTTCAAGGATTTAAGATTAGGATGAGCGTTAAACGCATCATAACAGTCTTGTGAAAACTTTTCAAAATTGTGGATAAATAAGATTGTTTCAAGCATGAGATGCTCCTTTAAACTCACCTGAGGCTAATAACAGGTGTGGACAATATAAAAATCACACCTGACAGCAGATAAAAAGGAGAAAAATTCAGTTAGTCTTTGCATTGTGTGTCTGTGTGTACGACACTGAGCATGGACAACAGAAAGAGGAGAAGAGGACGGTCTGACGAATTGAGAACCAAATGTGTGGAAAAATATTTACAATCTCAAGGTTACGAGTCCATCCCCAGAGATCTAGATTTGCCTTTGCCCACAGTGCGCAACATTATCAAGAAGTTTGCAACCCATGGCACTTTACTTAATTTTCCTGGACGTGGACGGAAGTGAAAAATTGATGTAAGGTTGAAACACAGGATAGTCTGGATGGTGGAAAAGCAGACCCAAAGCTGCGGGAGCATCAGTGTCAGCGCGAAATATCCATCGACTTTTAAATTAAGTGAAAAGCTATGGCAGGAGGACGCCACTACCGACATAGAGATTATGTCAGCAAGCAAGACTACAGTTGGCCAAAATGTACTTGAGTAAGCCAAAATCCTTCTGGGAAAACGTCTTGTGGACAGATGAGACCAAGTCAGAGCTTTTTGGTAAAGCAAAAAGCTGAAAACGGAATGAGGCCTACAAAGAAAAGAACACCTACAATCAAATATGGTGGAGGTTTAAAGATGTTTTGAGGTTGTTTTGCTGCCTCTGGCACAGGGTGCCTCGACTGTGTGCAAGACACAAAAAATTTTAGGTTGCATTGTACACTCTCAGAAATAAAGGTACTTGAGCTGTCACTGGGGGTAGCTTTTCAAAAGTTCACATTTGTACCTAAAGGGTTTATGTTAATACCTCACATTAGTACCTCAAAAAATACAAAAGTGTATCTCTTAAAATGTTTAGGTGCAAATATAAGCCTTTGGGGTACCAGTTTGGACCCTTTAAGTACAAATGTGTATCATCGGAATAGGTACCACTCCAGTGACAGCTCTCATACCTTTATTTCATACCTTTATGTAGGGCCCAGGTTTGCAAGCGAGATCTTGGGTCTTCCAGCAAGACAATGAACCCAAATATACTTCAAAAAGCACATAAAATTGGATGGCAACAAAGCGCTGGAGAGCTCTGAAGTGACCAGCAATGAGGCCAGATTTAACTCCTATTGAACACCTGTGGAGAGATCTTAAAATTGCTGTTGTGAAAAGAAAAAAGGCACCCCATCAATATGAGAGTCCTAGAGCAGTTTGCAAAGGAAGAGTGGTCCAAAATTCTAGGTAAGAGGTGTAAGAAGCTTATTGATGGTTATAGTAAGCAAATGATTTCAGTTATTTTTTTCTAAAGAGTGTGCAAACAAGTATTAAGTTAAGGGTATTTCTATACTTTTGTAATAGGATCATTTTGTCTAGTTTTGTGTGACATTGTCAAATTTTCTTTTTTTCCTTTCCTTTTTGTTTTGTTTTGTTCCAATACACACAAAGGGAAAAACCATGTATAGCACATTGTTTACTGCAATACTTATATATACATATATTAAATGACACTTCATTTTAAAATGTTTATATAACTTATGTTCAGTACTTGTAAAACAATTTTAAAATTTGTTACTTAAGCCTACATCAGGCATTCAGGTTTACTGAGTAAATGCAAATCTAAAGATCAATTTCAAGTTTACACTGCACATGATAAGGATATGATGCCTAAATTCATTTGTAGCATTCAAAATGATTATTTAATAAAATGTTGTTTATTTGTAATGTATATAGGCAAAATAGTTTTATGTAGAATCTTAATTACAGCCCTTTATAATAACCCTTCAAATAAATAAGGTTGCTCAGAATTTTATTTCTTGACTGATTACATTAATGTTTTTTTCAATAGTGAATTAAATGTGAATGTTTCTGATGTGACATTATTATAGTAACCACAAAAAGTACTTTTACAAAATAAATGTTATACATTTAAATAAATACTATTGAAATGTTTAATTTTAACTAGTAGAAAACTGAAAGTAAAAGACATTTAAAAAATGCTTATACAAATGACTAAAAGAACAAAACACCTGAAAATCTGTATTAAATATATTTTGGTATGAGTTGTTGTTTTTTTTCTTTACAGATTTGCAGTCTGATGAGAGGAGGGATAGCAGAACGGGGCGGGGTCCGTGTCGGCCACCGGATCATTGAGATCAATAGTCAAAGTGTTGTGGCCACCCCTCATGAGAAGATTGTACACATTCTGTCCAATGCAGTTGGTGAAGTAAGTCTGAAAAACACAGCCAATCCCATGCTGGCAACTATCTAACAAAATATTACCAACATTACTATTTCCCAATGAGTAATGGCTTATTTATAAAAGGATCATCAAACTATGGACTGCACTCTGCACCCTCTGTTTTATGTAGAACAGCAGAAAGGTTTTTGGACTGTTTCTTATAAGTATTTTTGGACACAACCTGAATGTGATTTCTGTATGAAAAATTCACACTTTAATTAAAATGAATTAAAATATGAGGAATATGTTACGTTGGGAAGAGAAAAAAAGTTAGAGATTAACTCACAGACTGCAATTTTTAACAGGATATGCTTTTTATTATTCTAATAATGCATAGAAAAACAAAAAGCTCATTGGAAAAAATTTTTAAGTGACTACAGTATATTTGTACAAAATATATCAGCCTTTTTTCTCTATAAATATATATGCTTAGAGGTTTCATTGCTTTAGTTAATGTTTTTATTTATTTATTTTTTGTCAGTCACATTATAGGACATTTTATAATGTTATGGTTTATAAAGCAGTTAGTGACCCCTCATATTTTCTTAAGCATCAAACATTTATTTTAATTCCTTTTTTCGTTTGTCTGTTACTTTCATTATATGTCATGCAAAAGTTACTTTTGAGTTTATTTGCATCCCAAGCCTTGTTAACTTTCAGTCATTTTTTTAGTTATGATCTCAACAGGTTTGGGCTGGTTAGTTGGCGCCAGTAAGAGGACACATTTTTATGACAACTTGTCTCATCTCCCTGTTCTTGTATAAGTTCAGGAATAAAAAAGACCTTATCAAAAACAATTTTAAAAATCTTATTTTAAAAAAGTATGATAAATAGCATCTATCCCTGTGTTAATCACCAGTCTTTTCCTCGCTCCTTGCAGATTCACATGAAGACTATGCCAGCTGCCATGTACCGCTTGCTAACAGCCCAGGAGCAACCTGTTTACATCTAAAACTGCGACATGATCTCAATCTATTGTCACCAGATATAACCTTAATCTTGATGTGAAAGTGTCAGGCCTGTGAACTGGTTGAATCCACTGAAGCTCTGCTCAACATGGTTTTTCGTGAGGCTTCAGTTGGTCTTCATCTGTTGTTTTCTGTTGCTGTGAGTGAGTATGCTGTGCTGTGTCATTTCTCTTTCCCTCTGGGCGCTTGAAAAGAAGCAGACATAGAGTCAGAATTACTGAATGAGCCCCATCACAGAAGAAAGTGCCCTTTAAAGTTCTTATCCACTTGTTAAATTCAAACGCTCATATCAGATGCCAGATATAAAGAACCAATGGTACTAATATATACTCACAGTATGCTGTAATACTATTGAATATCATAATCAAAATGTATATATCCTTGCCTAATTTGTGAGGTCAGACACTGATTCATCTTTTTTTAATTCTCAAAAGAGTCAAATGACATAGCTAAAAAGAACATTATTTGGTGTAATGCAATGTGTCGGGATGTAACCATTCACTGAGCTCACGATTCAGCACGATTCATGATACTTAAAGTTTTTGAACAGAATGAAACTATTTAGAAATTAGTAAGTTTTTGTTATAGCTCAGATGCTTCACATTTCTTTGTAAAATAAAAAATATATATTTAGTTTTTGTCAAATGACAAAACAAAATTGCACTTAATTATAAATGACATCAAATTAAAAAATGTAATAATAATAATAATAATACAAATGAAACAAGTAGCTTTAATTTAAACAAACTAAGATTTTGTCTGTTCTATTTTTATTTTGGATTTGATTTATTTTTTTTTTTTTTAAGAAAAATTAACCTAACCTTTTTGGGTGCAACTCTCTGCACTTTTGCAATGTTGTATGCTTATGGCTCTTATTTAGTCTGCTTTCAAATGTTCAGTAAATCTCAACTTTTATTTATTTTTTTTTTAAATATGAAGAGAGAGAGAGAAAACTGAGAACTAATTTGCAAAATGATCAAATTGCTTTCCCTAGTTGTCAACTTGGCACTTTTTAGTACTTCTCATGTTTGCTGTCATTGATTCATACATTGAATAGACAAGCAGAGATGCAAGCATCAGTGGAACAGGTCAAGTCAATGACTGTAAACATAGAACATGAAGTAGTACATTGAACTGACAGCATGGACCAGACTTTTGGTTTCCGCAGGCCAGCACTGCTCTGGTTTGAATGAGTCCTATTTGTTATGACTTGTTCGCTGCTAATCGAGTCGTTGTAAACACAATAATCCCTGCTGTACAACAATTCATTTAACATCCTAACAATTTTGAATTGTCTCAAATTTAAATCAGAACTGGCTTTTGGTGAATTGTTACATCCCTAGAAATGTGTGTACTTTGTTTAAGATTCAAAAAACAAATTGCTTTTGAATACCATACATTTTTGTTGCTTGTCTCTATCCTGCCATTCTAAAATGCAGTGTTTTTATTTATTTATTTTATTTATTATTATTATTATTTTTACAAAGTTCATTGTTCTGAACACCACACGGCTATCAATTCCCATGTTGGAGCACCAAATGGATATCTTTGATTTGTGTCCAACTTATAATTGAATTTTTTGAATGTCCTCCTCTGAATAAGTGTTTGTTTGTGCTAACATTAGTGTTACAGTAGGATGCATTCCCTGCATAAACACTGGCTAAGAAACTCAACAAAGTGGAGCATACGTTTCACCACTACTCATTTTGAAAATGTTACTGCAGAGCTATCCAGGCAGGATGCAGAAAAACGCTTTTGAATAGTGCAGTGTGGGCTTCTGCATTGACTCGTATCAAAAGTATAAAGCCAACTTTATCTTAAGCATGTACTCAACACCATTATGAGCATTTATACTTCTGCATTCTGTCTGTGTTAGGGGCCCATCACACGAACCGTACACACATTCAAAAAACGCAAGGCGCACCACACTGCCTTTTTGTTGAAAAGAAAAAAAGGAAAGTGGTGCACTTTTTTATGTTTCTAGGCAATGACTGAATCAGCTGGGTATTTTGTGAGAGTGTTGCTTTTGATATTAATATAACTTTAATATCTAATAATATGGGCGCCACGGTGGCCGAGTGGTTAGCACGTTCGCCTCACAGCAAGAAGGTCGCTGGTTCGATCCCCGGCTGGGCCAGTTGGCATTTCTGTGTGGAGTTTGCATGTTCTCCCCGTGGTTGCGTGGGTTTCCTCCGGGTGCTCCGGTTTCCCCCACAGTCCAAAGACATGCGGTACAGGTGAATTGGGTAAGCTAAATTGTCCGTAGTGTATGTGTGTGAATGACAATGTATGGATGTGTTTCCCAGAGATGGGTTATGGCTGGAAGGGCATCCGCTGCGTAAAACAAATGCTGGATAAGTTGGCGGTTCATTCTGCTGTGGCGACCCCGGATTAATAAAGGGACTAAGCCGAAAAGAAAATGAATAAATGAATGAATCTAATAATATTGTGATAGTCAAGATTTGTGAAGTCATAACTCAGAACAGCAACCACAAGTCTCTCCTCCATCTTCAAAAGTCTCCCTTGTTGTCTTGACAACATAAACACTGCAGACACCTCAACGGAAACCCCGTCTCTTCTTTCATTTGATTAGAGAATGAAACTGACTGGCGTAACACGCTTTTTCCGCACAGAGTTAACTGTTTTCAACTGTGTGCACACAGCGCACAAGAGCTAAAATGGGAGGCGCAAACAGCACACAAAACGCTCGTAGCTGTTAGTAAACCATTCAAAAAAGGTGCCTCTTGACGCATAAAGCGCGTTCTACACTTCCGAAACACTAGTTGGCAGAGTTTCTGTGGTCCACTGTGTTGAGTTTCTTCGCCAGTGTTTTGTTTACACGGGAAATGCATGCAATGCTTCTGTAACTTTAATTTAAAAACTTACAATCGTTCAGCAACTATAATCAAAAAATAAACTCAAAGCAAAAGCATCCATCTGGAGCATCATCAACTACAAAGTCTACCCAGAACTTGTATTCTGTTGTTTTTCATTGGTGGTACGGCTTAGGGTATGTGACTATGTGCATGCACTTGATGCAAAGTCTTTAATATGGCTTAAAAAATATGAGGGGCGTTCGACTTGAATCATGGCGCCAAACAAGTGCAGTCAAGGGTGAAATTGAACATGGAGCCGACAAGTCAGGC
Source organism: Danio albolineatus (assembly GCA_903798035.1). Classification (NCBI taxonomy): domain Eukaryota; kingdom Metazoa; phylum Chordata; class Actinopteri; order Cypriniformes; family Danionidae; genus Danio; species Danio albolineatus. The sequence goes on from CAIGQQ010004836.1 coordinate 1,682,121, forward strand.
ACTTCAGGGCTCGTAGTTTGCTTCAGTCATAGCATATCACATGGAGGGATCAATGTTGACCACCAAAATAGTGACCACTAAAAATAGTTTAGACTTATATTTGAGTTATTCATTAAAAATATGCAGCTGAATACAGTAAAGGGTCTGTATGACAGTGGTCCAGAATAAACCTATACACACAACCTAGCCTAAACAAGCAAGTGATATTAAGTAACAGAATGGTTTGTAACCTCTTAAAGGCACAATAGGCATTTTTTTTGTCACTAGAACAATCGGGAGTTGTCGGGACTCCTACAGAAAGAACGTACATAGATGCGCTAAGGATTTATGAGTGAGGGTAAAATCCATCAAAGCGAATTAAGACCATTGAAGCAGTTGCTGATGAGAGACACAAAAGCAGGGAGGCTTTTATTATGCCGCATTATGCTGCTTCCAGTTTGTCTGGTCATGAGCACGTGGGGAAGCAGTGCTGTTTTTTTTTTCATAGTAAATACATTTTAGGGTTCTGTTATAATGCTGCTATGTGCGGTCTAATAAAATGCATGACCTATTAAAACATTTTTTGGTGTTTTGGTGTTGGCATGGGGACACAATGACACTATTTATGTCACTAGTAAAATGGCTTATTTGTCTGGACTTTCTTTGAAACGTTTGCGATAATGATACACAAGTCTGCAAACATATATTATGATAGTGTTTCTTGTATATTTGCTGCAAAAATCATACATAACGTGCCTTTAATAAACAGGAAGATGGCATAAAAAGTATTTGATGTTGTCAGATAAACCCGAAACGGAGTGAATCGAACCAATCGTGAAATGAGAAATTTCCTCTGAAAAAACTGGACCATCTGAGTCATTCTTCTCAAATTTTCATCCAGCATGCACTGCTTCAAGTCGGAATTGAATTGCTCTGCGCGTTAAGTCCAATGCAGCTATGCCCTCTTTCTTTGGGTGGGGTTTTGACAATCATCCCACAGAGTGACATAGATTTGCAGGGGTGATTTATAGTTTTTTTTTACAATTGTTTTGCCACAAATTTCAGAACCTTGATGTCTATTTTCAAAACTTTAGACACAACTTTAAACAGTTCAAAACTGCATGTTGTGTTCATTTCTTTAGAGAAGTCTTGCATGTGCAGGATCATTGGTTCACACAATACTTTTATCATACAAATACTACAGGAACACCTCTTTAAATTAAACACACACAAGATACACGTCATTTCAATTAACAATCATTAATCTTCATTAAATATTGCTGTTTAAAATCTGTGATACAGGTTTTATTATGCTTTATTAAGAAAAGTAAAGTTGACCAAAGTGTTTCTCACTGCACATCCCCCTATCAAAAGCTGATATATGGCATGATATTGTTACATCAGGGTGGTGGTGTGATGAAGACAATGGAGGCAAGGATCCATTTGCAGTTTAATAAGAACAGTCTAGCAAACTTACAGGGAACAATCAAAAATCGTAGTCAGGCAGGCAAAAGATCAGTAGGCAGGCAGCAGGCACGGAATAATCAAAATACAAGGCTAAAGTCTCAACACGAACAAACAGGCATAAAGAAAACACGTTGTAGCGTCACAAACAGTTGACAATCTCGCTGCGAGAACTGAGTGTGTATGTGCTGCTCTTGTAGTGCGTGTAATCAGTTACAGACAGTCTTCCGGTGATGTGTGCGATCTCAGATAGAGGGGATCTCAGATAGAGGGGAGATCGCTGGTGATCGTGACATTACCCCCCCTCTAATGAGCGGATTCCAGACGCTCCAAAGATAGTTCAGGCAGGAGGTGGAGCGGAGGCGGAACAGGGGGAGGGATGGAGGGACAAGAACATGTAGCAGCGGAGTACCTGGAGCTTTGGTTCAGGAAGCACAGGAAGTTTGTTCGACCCCAGTGGGTCAGGAGGCTTAGGTACAGGAGACACAAGCAGTTCGTTTAACCCCAGTGGGTCAGGAGGCTTTGGCTCAGGGATCACTGTCCGTTCGTTCAACCCCAGTGGGTCAGGAGGTTTCGGCTCAAGGAGTACAGTCAGTTCATTCAACCCCAGTGGATCAGGAGGCTTATGTACAGGATGTACTGACAGTTCGTTTAACTCCAGCGGGTCAGGAGGTCTGGGTTCAGGAAATACTGGCAGTTTGTTCGACTCCAGCGGGTCAGGAGGACTGGGTTTAGGAAATACTGGCAGTTCGATCGACTCCAGTGGATCAGGAGGCTTAG
>CAIGQQ010004836.1:1684353-1717081 GCA_903798035.1 Danio albolineatus
ACCCCAGCGGGTCAGGAGGCCTGGCTTCAGGAAATACTGGCAGTTCGTTCGACTCTAGCGGGTCAGGAGACCTGAGTTCAGGAAATACTGACAGTTCTGGCGACAGCGGCTCTGACAGTTCTGGCGACGGCGTCGACTCTGACAGCTCTGGCGGCAGCGACGTCAACTCTGGCAGCTCTGGCGGCAGCGGCGTGGACTCTGGCAGCTCTGGCAACAGCGGCGTCGACTCTGGCAGCTCTGGCGGCAGCGGCGTCGCCTCTGGCGGCAGCGACTCTGGCGTCTGGGTGGTGCCGGCAGTGCAAGGAGCCGGGCTGGAGCCGACACTGGCGGGCGCACTGGGGCTAGAGCCGACACTGGCGGGCGCACTGGGGCTGAAGCCGACACTGGCGGGCGCACTGGAGCTAGAGCCGACACTGGCGGGCGCACTGGGGCTGGAGCAGGCACTGGCGGGCGCACTGGGGCTGGAGCAGACATTGGCGGGCGCACTGGGGCTGGAGCAGATACTGGCGGGCGCACTGGGGCTGGAGCAGACACTGGCGGGCGCACTGGGGCTGGAGCAGACACTGGCGGGCGCACTGGGGCTGTAGCCGACACTTTGGGCGCACTGGGGCTGTAGCAGACACTGGCGGGCGCACTGGGGCTGGAGCAGACACTGGCGGGCGCACTGGGGCTGGAGCAGGCACTGGCGGGAGTAGTGGAGCTGGAGCCGGCACTGACGAAGAGGCCTTTTTCTTCCTCCTCCGCTTAGCCGACCGAGTCAAAGGAGGGTCATGAGCTGAACTTGACTGGGTGGTGTGGTCACTGCAATCAGTCGGATGAGGTGTGGTGATCTGCCAGTCCTTACGACAGCGAAGATAAACCGCAAAGCCCCAGAAATCTAACACCCCAAGCTGATCCATCTCCCATTGTGACAAGGGTTCATCGAGACAGATATTAAAAGCTCTTTTAAGAGTAGCATCATCATATTCCAAACCTCTAACCATTGTCCAGAAAGACTGGGCGAAACAACCCACCTCGCGACCCTCCTGACGAAGTGATGCTGCCCCCCGCTGGAGTGCCAGTCTTCCAGAAGCCGTAGCGGGAGGAGTCACTCGGATACTCGTGCTGCTGATCAATTCCATCTTCTGCTGGATCCTGTAGTGGCAGCGAGATTCTGTTACGTCAGGGTGGTGGTGTGACGAAGGCAACGGAGGCGAGGATCCATTTGCAGTTTTTAATAAGAACAGTCTAGCAAACTTACAGGGAACAATCAAAAATCGTAGTCAGGCAGGCAAAAGATCAGTAGGCAGGCAGCAGGCACGGAATAATCAAAATACAAGGCTAAAGTCTCAACACGAACAAACAGGCATAAAGAAAACACGTTGTAGCGTCACAAACAGTTGACAACCTCGCTGCGAGAACTGAGTGTGTATGTGCTGCTCTTGTAGTGCGTGTAATCATTTACAGACAGTCTTCCGGTGATGTGTGCGCAATCAGTCGTGATCAGGAACAGGAGTGTGTGTGCTGCATGAATGGAATTGTAGTTCTTAAACCGGCTGATCTGTAGTTCACGGAAGTATGTGTGAACCAGCGATCTCAGATAGAAGGGAGATCGCTGGTGATCGTGACAGATATATGGCAACATATGCAAATTACAGTTGGATTTTAAATACTGAATTTAAAATGATAAAATGTCATAATAGTCAATAATTTTTTCAAAATAGAGCAACATTTACTTGACGTTTTTCAACCATGTGTGTGTGTTTGTTTATATACAGACATATGGACAAAAATTTTAGGTAATATAATTGTAGATAAAATATATAATATAGTGGGTAATATATTTACACAACATATGTATATATTTGTAATTCTAATGGTTGAAAAAATGGCCATTTTTTGACATTTATGACATATATATGTGAAATCCATATGAACTAGTACTGTATGGCATATATGTAATTTGCATATATTTTCCATATATCAGATTTCTATTTTGGCATCTGTGTTTCCATCAGTCTGGTCCTGTGGATCTGGTCACAGGTTCTCCTCCACATCATAGTGGGATTTTCATTATTCAAGAAACCTGGAAAAAACAACTTCTGTCGATGCAAATCCAGGCCTGACATTGGTCTGCTGTGATGCTCTCTGAGGCTTTCTTCCATACAGTAATGTCAAATATGAAAACATTGTCTGTAAAAGTGGTACATGGAACAAAGAAACCATAAATAGGAAATAAGGATAAAATGTATTGATAATGTAGTCCAGTAGGTCATCTTCTGTGATAACAGATGTTATTTGATCTATCCTGAAATTTTCATCATCTAAATATTTAATATTATATTTTACATCATATAATATTATATTATATATCACTTTGCATACATCAAGATTAATGCAATAGTTATTATTCTGAGTGCTTGTATCAGTTGATAATTACATCGTGTTAATTAAATGACTGCACAGTCATTACATTTCAAATGTAATGTGTGAGTGGCATTTTGAAATGAGATCAATTTGATGTTCAATTGTGTTATATTGAGAAGGTAATTTTAGTTCAGTGAACAAAGTATCTTTGACTTGTGTGTATTGTATCCAAGCATTAAAAAAAAAAAAAAAACAGTGAAGAGTTTTCCAAAAATGTGCAATTTTGGCAATGGTTGGAATAGAGTTTTGAATATTGACACCAAGGTTCTGAAATTTGTGGCAAACGATTGAAAAAAAGAACTGTGGTAAGGCATGGACGAGTCCTAACTTTTGTAAAGCATATGTCTTCGAATTTGAGACTTTGGAATTGGAGACTGTATGGTTCTTATTATATGCACAAACAGTTTGTAGCACTTCAAATGATAAATTAGACATAGACATTAAAAAGGTTTGGTTTCTTGGATGCAGCAAGTGCCGAGAGTATAGAGGCTTGGATACGGAAATGGTGTTCCATACATCACAACTCAGCGGTTAGCAGATTAAACCAAAATGAAAAGTTGTTATTCAAACATCAGACTGTATGTAACAGAAGTCATTAGGTGTGCAAAATTAAAAAGGAGTTTGCCTTACCATACTTTTGCTAATATTTTTTGTTGAAGCTAGTTAGCATCGAATGTGTTAGATTTCACTTTCATATATAGGAGCAGCTGTTAGTCTGAGGAATATTGCAAAAGTCACAAACTGGGTTGCAGCTTGTTTTAATGATTGCTGATTTGCTGTTTTAAACATTGTATTCATGATGAAAACACCATAGTTTTTAATAGTTTTGTGAAAAGCGTAATATACCATGATTTAATAATAAATAAATCAAATTTCAAGAGTTCACACATAGTTATTGCTTAATAATAATAGCAGGTTTGGCATGCTGTCCCGGGAGAGAACCCTGAGCTCAGAGATAGTTGAGCCCAGGGCTCCCACCTGGTCAATGAGCATGTGAGATCAGGTAGTTCTCGAGAGCTCCCCCTGGTAACAGAGGAAAGGTGGAGGCAGGGAGATTCTTCAAAACATGAAGATGAGGGAGTAATGTCAGTCGGGCTATTTATAGACAGTTTGGAATGATCTGATGGCTTAATATTGATTACAGATGAGAGTGCTCCTCTCGAAATTAGTTTGTGAAACTTCAGGTATTAATAGTAATAATGTTATTTAGTTTTCTCCAATGACACATTAAATCAATGAAAGGTAAGACATTTCTAGTGTTAAAAAGATTTCTAATTTAAGTAAATTAAAGCTGTTTTTTTTTCTAGAAATCAAACAGTGCTGGACAAAAAATGTTTCACTGTATCCAGAAAACAATTAGTTTCAATGTCAATAATATTAAAAAGCATAAGTGATAATAACTGAGCATCAAATCAGGAGATTAGACTTATTTTTGAATGATAGTGTAACACCAAATACTGGGGTAAAGAAGCCAAAAATACAGCTTGGGTATCAGGTGAATAAAGAACTAATAATAAATTGAATAATATATATTAAACATATGAAAACTGTATCAAATTAATTATTCCACAATTTTGACTCGTGGTAAAAGTACAGCAATTCAATAATTATTTACATTTTATCGTCAAATTTGACAATTTGTCAATTTGTCAACTTTATTTGCATAATTTATTATTATTTTTTATAGCAATTTTTGGAAAACAGAGTGTTTTTTATTTATTGTGGATAAAATGACATTATTTAAAAAAAATATTTATAGAGTACATATCTATAGGTAGTTGATGCTTAATCATGAACATTTATTTGACTTTTTAATTTGTCTCTCTTAAACTCAGATCAGACCATCAAAAAAGTTCATTTTAAAATGACCATGACTTTATCCGTTTGTGGTGGATAATTCAGTGGTTTATATGTAAAATAGAGCAAATAGAAGCTGTAAATGAAATGCCTTACAGAAGGATGATGCCATACTTTGGAGATATTTTGGGGTATCATTGGAGAATATTTGGCATTACTTGAATGAGACACTTAACAAATGAATCTCATCAAACGAACACATACCCTAAAGTCAGGGAGTCAGTAGAAAGCATCCTAAAAATGAGCCTTTATTTTGTTTTTACTGATCTGTTTTGACATGCATGTACATTATTTTATTTGTTGTAAATGACTGCATTCTTTATTTTTATGCACAGAAAAGCTTACTTTCTGTCTGAAGAATCTGCTAATTAAATATGCTCAAATTGTTAGCGTTTCATCAGATTGTTTTAAAAATTCGATATGAATCTTGTATTCACATTATCAGGGTGGATTTGATGTACTCCATTTGAGAGCTCCTTTTTTTCAGATGAAGCTCTTACGGTATTTTCTTTTGCAACTGTGTTTACTCTGTGTGTTTTGCACTGTTTATGGTAACACTTTACAATAAGGTTTCATTGGTTAATGTATTTACTAACAGGAACCAATTATGAACAATACTGATCATAGTTCAACATTTACTAATGCTTTATTACTGTAACATCCAAATTATTCTTGTTTGCTAACTAGTTATTGCACCCTGACTAACAAAGAACAACAGCATTTTCCTTAACTAACGTTAACAAAGATGAATACATAGAGTAATAAATATATTGTTGTTGATGTCAATAAACTAACTAATATAACCATATTGTAAAGTGTTACAGTGTTTATTCAGGTTTTTTTGTTTTTCATTTAGCAACAGAATGTCTGAACAGAACCAAATATACAAATTTATTTGTCCTGGTACCTTTAAGGTGGATTTGCAAGTATGAATCTGGGTTTGATTGCTAAAAAAAATGACCCCGTTTTCTACGGAAGCTTGTTTCTGCCACAGCAAAGACTATTGCACATAATTCTGTTTGTTGCTTTGAATGCTTCATTGTTTATTTATTTATTTAAATCAGAATTGTGAGAAATAAACACTTATCAATTTTTCACAGGACCTACAGCAATTACACAATTCCAACTCATAAAAGAACATTTGTACATTTTCAAGAGAGCTAGCACTTGTAACATGTGACCTCTTTACCATATGACTGCCACAGACTTATTTAGGTCAGGGGTGTCCAAACTCGTTCCTGGAGGGACGGTGTCCTGCAAAGTTTAGTTGCAACCCCAACCAGACACACTTAGGCTAGCGAAGCAAGCTCTTACTAGGCTTTCTAGAGACATCCTTGCAGGTGTGTTGAGCTAAAATCTGCAGGACACTGGACCTCCAGGATCGAGTTTGGACACCCCTGATGTTAGGCGTTGATATTTAAAAAACAAACAAACTAACAATTCAGAGTCAGTGTTAATGGCTCCAAATTGAACACCACATGTCATCAACTTGAAATAATGATTATTACTGCCGCTTCGAATCGTGATTCTTTAGTTCATAGGCAGTCTCACAATTCTGTTAAATCTGGGTTTGACAAATTAGAACTGTGAGAAACAAATGTGAAATTCTGGGGTAAAAAAGACTAAAATGTGAGCTAAAAATATGTAGCTCTCTGGAAAAACTTAGAATTGTGAGTTAAAAGCCACAAATATGTTTCATATTTGTTTTATACTGTCTCAGAGGCAATCTTTCATCGACTTGCCTGCTCAGACAAACATTACCACTTTATTTGTTCAAGAATCTCAGCTTGCCTTAGCATATTTCCAGTATTACATATCTAAAGTTCGGTAAATGTGTTTGATTTAAGAGCCATCGATCAGTTTGCTGGAATTCCTTTATTTCCAGAAAACATATTTTTCTTCAAATATCTGATAGAGCACTGTAAATTAGGCCTACGTCACAATACATTGACATTACTGCAGTTTTGAGTGTTAATACTATTCTTAACTGTATTTAATGGCATTATGGCCTATCTTGGGGGAAAAAGGTACATGTTGATACTTAATGTGACTTTCACTGGCAAACCACATTCTGACCTCATTAGTAATGAATTGATTGATTAGTCAATCAAAAGTCATTAACACACAGGGAGGGTCTCATGTTTAGGTTTTTTTATTATTATTATTTGCACTTTATGTTGAAGCATGATCTTTTTGTATGCTCTGCTATTTATTCTTGTGAGTGTGATGGCGTGGGATTACAAATGACTTCATTATTAAATAAGACAAGATAGACACTTTCATATAGATATATAGCATACAGCATAGGTCCCAAGCTCAATTAGAGGGACACATCTCTGCACAGTTTTCCTCCAACCCTAATCAAACACAGCTGATCCACCTAATCAAGGTGTTCAAGACTACTAGTGTCTAGTAGTTTTGGACACTTTGGTTGTTTCTTAATATGGGATCTTCAGTGTTCTCATGTAATGTCATCATCAACTGCCAAAGTTCAGTTCCAAAACTCAAGACTGCAAGAACAGAGGACTTGAAAGTTGTAAGTTCCCAGATGTGTTCTTGGTATCGAGGATGCACCAATGCAGAATTGAGCACCAAACTCGCTGTAGAAGTCTCAGAAATCATTGCGACTGAATAAAGAAGATGGGAAGAGCAGCATTTTATATTGATTTTTTATCAAAGTTCAGATATATAACTTATTTATCTCAGGAGTTTTCCCAAATGAGATAATAAAGCATTACCATGAAAATCTTAATAAAGGAATAAACATATTGAGGCTGTTTATTTGCTGGAATTCATGAATGAAATATTAAAATCTGTTTTATTTGTATTGTGCAAAGAATATGGGAAAAACAATAAATCGTCGTATGAACGTTTGTAATGTTAAAATAATTTTCGATTAAGGTCATGTGACCATTAGGAAGAGCACAGCATCTCATTTCTCACAAGACGCCTTCTGTTTTCTTGCGGTCTCCCGAGTTCATTCTTCCAACCTGGCAAGACCGGTCTTCACAAGAACGTTTATCCATTCTCTGGGTTCATGGAATTGACAAACAGCCCTTGATCGGTTAAATTGCCTTGAATAGTTGGAACTGCTGTGTTTGAATAGGGTTGGAGCAAAACTGTGCAGAGCTGCAGTACTCCAGGAATTGAGTTTGAGACCTATGGCATGCAGTATATCCCGTGATTATATATCATGTCAACAGTTTTGAAGGTTAACTGTGCAAAAGTCTTTAACACCTGTGTACTATTTATTATCACTGGCAACTTTACGTCATGACTGATTCCACAAACTGAAAAAAAGCTGTTGTTCAATTTGATAATACCGTCTATCTCATTGGTTATTTCACCCCAAAATGTCAACATTTACTCACCCTCATATCATTCAAACTAGCTTTTATTAAACTTTTAGTTAATCTAAATCTAAAGTCTTGTGTGAACTTGAGTGAAAGGACAGTAATCTCTCAAATTTCATTCAGTATGTGTACAGAAGATGGACCGATTTGTTGCAGGTTTGGAACAACATATTTGACAGAATTTTCATTTTGGGTGAACTTGTCTTACATTTTCAGGCTGTACTGTTTAATAGTTCAAACTGACACCTCAATGTACCTCCAGTGTCCCAGACTTCTGCACTATACAGTACAGGACATGCTGCGCTCAAAGCTTTTGTGAGCGCTATTGAAAAGGTTTGAAATGTCAATGTACATATGTATTACAGAATATCAGATGGATTCAGTGGATTACCACTTCAAGACCATAGTTCTATTCAAAGCCTCAGCAGAGTATGTGGTTCATGCTGAAGTAGGCAACAAACTGTGGGGTTGATTAGTATTTATGATGCACTTGCTCTGAATGTAATTACACTTCTGTGTTTGTCAGTGTCTGAAAGTAAAAACACTTTCTGTAAAGCAATAGCAATGTTGATTTATTTGCTAGCTTTTCTGTGATTGAACTATTTAGGCACATTCCTTTACCACAGCGGGGATGTTTGTAACAGTATTTATGACATTAAACTAAATATTGAGAACATATTGAACTAGAACGTTTCTTTAATCTCACTTATGCTCAGTATGGTTTTTAAGATGTATTCCATTTTGAAATAAGGTTTAGGTATAGCAGCCAGCCATGTATATTGACCCTGTGGAGCTCCCAACAAACAGTTTTGGTGGAAACAGGTGTTGAGATGCACATTTCATTCTGCAGTAAGTTGGGCACCTGTGGTTTTATAATGTTTAGATATAATCCATGTTAAAACCCGAACATGTCTTTCAGACAGCCTCCTCTTGCAGTTACTCCTGCTGGTTTTGGTTTGTCCTTCGTGGTATGCTGAAATTACTCTGGATACTGTGGCTCTTGATAATGTACATCACAAAGACTTGCTCTCTTGGTCACAGATGCCTTTTGAACTCTGATATGTCACCTATAATGTTGTGTTTATTGCAATATTTTAAGCAAAACCCTACTATTACTCTGCTAATTCTGCTAACCTTCACACTCTGCCCTTACTGGTGGAATCTGCAGTCAATGAAGTTTGGGCAGCAGTCTGGTGAAATTTAGCTATGAAACTAAACACTAAATTGGCCTGTGTTTGTTTCATTGGCCAAATTATGTAATTATCTCATAGAAAGAGGTTGGGATTTTCATTTATTCATTAATTTTCCTTCGGCTTAGTCCAGTTATTCATCAGGGGTCGTCACAGCGGAATGAACTGCCAACTTATCCAGCATATGTTTTACACAGCGGATGCTCTTTCAGCTGTAACCCAGTACTAGGAAACATCCATACACTCTCACATGCACACACATACACTAATGCCAACATAATTTATTCAATTCACCTATAGCGTATGTGTTTAGACAGTGGGGGAAACTAGAGGAAACCCACCCGAGCACAGGGAGAACATGCAAACTCCACACAGAAACTGCAACTGACCCAGCGACCTTCTTGCTGTGAGGTGACAGTGCTAACCACTGTGTCGCCCTGGGGTGCATTTCCGAAAACCATCGTTAGCCAACTAAGGTCGCAAGTTCCATCATTACAAACATAGTTCATTGATTTGACGTTTCCCAAATCCGTCGTTCCAAGGAACATTCGCAAACTGTGTCGCAAACTTGTGCACTTGCAACTACACCACTGGAGCTGTAGTTGAAACTATGCCCTATTCATTTAAAACATTCTAACATATAAACTTGGAATAATGTTTTTTTATTTTTTTTATGGTTTTTCGTCTTCACAATTGCGCTCCCTTCACAGTGCACTTTGGAAAACTGATGTCATTTTGAACACATTCAGGCGGAATTTATGCCAAGTTTACAAAGCTAATATATTTTTATTGTCATTGCTCCAATGCTTTTGAAAACAAAAAACATAGCATACGTTAATGCTTTTATTTTATAGTGCAGTAGGTTATTTATTAAGAAATGTAGCCTACTGTATGTGACATGGGCCTGTTGGTTAGAACATTTCTGCAGTGGTTTGCATGTGTCAAATTGTAAAAGTAGACTTTTCAAAAAATAAAAAATAAATAAACACCAACATACTTACTAATAATAATAATAACCATAATTATCATTATTATATAATTTCTTAATAGCCTCATTATTTATTTATATGATTTATATATGATATTACAATATTTGTTAGCTTTTGTAAGTGATTTTAGATTTTAGAATAGAATATGTAATGTTCTCAATAATATTTGTAAAGGAAACACAGGCCCTGTATGTGCGGTTTACTTATATTTCAGTTAATATAGAAAACAAGTGCATGTATTTACCCAAACTAACATTGGATTGTTTTTAAATCTGTGTGCATGTAAAACAATAAAATTTGCACAAAGAAGTTATGGGGTTCTTCTCTAAAGTAGTTACTTCGCCCCAAATAGAGCATCATTGTGGCTGTTTATGTTATAACTAAGGTGGTTCAAACGATGGATCTGTGACAGGAAACTACAGGTTTTGGGAAAAAAAAAAACGTCACTATATTGTTCTTTTCCCAAACGATACATCGTATTATGATAGTTCAGCCACCAGTTATGTCGTTGTTTGGGAAACGCACCCCAGGTTAGGATTTTATTTATTTAGCAATATTACATTTATATATATCTTAACATTTTCTACTGATATTTGGTTATACAAATAATGTTCCTGTACCACACCCAACAGTTTAATTGTTTGTTGTTGTTTTTTTGTTTTTTTTTGGACCATCAGATCATAAGAATCATGTATTAAGTAATATTATAATATAGACATTAATATTATAATTAATATTAGTTTTAAAAATAAGTTATCAATTTTTTTTTAATTTTCCAACAAATTAACTGTGTGTGTGTGTGTGTGTGTTTTTCAAAGAGTTGCTTCATTTCAGACTAAGAAAATTAAAAAATAAACAGAAAATAGAGGTAATGTTTTGACTGAATGACTTGATTTTGAATCAGGCTCACTGTGTTTTGATAGAGTCAGTGAATGCGGAAAAAACATCTTCAGCATTTTGAAATGTCTAGCGAATCTAGCGTCTAGCAAATCTAATGTCTAGCGAATTGTGTGAAGCAGGTGTGTTGTTTTAAAAGTGCAAGTAGGAAAGTATGAACAATCCTAAAGTATAAACAGTACAATAAGTATTCATCATAATTCAGCATTTACTGAAGCATTTTTAAAAAGCAAATTCATGCTTGTCAACATTAGTTAATGCACCAGGAGTTAACGCAAACTAAAAATGAACAAATGTATTCTCTGAAACTAACTTTAACTAACATACATACTGTAATGAATGTATTGTCCATTGTTTGTTCATGTTAGTTACTGCATTAACTAACATTAACTTATACAACCTTATTGTAAAGTGTTTGGATTTTTAAATGTTTTAAAATGAGCTTCTCCTCAAAAAATTACAGTAAAAAATGTAAAACTGTGAAATTTTATTGCACTATAAGATAACTGTTCAATAGTGGTTTATAATTTCATTTAATAATTTATTCCAGTCATTTTAACAATGAATTTTCAGCTTCATTGTTCCAGTCACATAATCCTTCAGAAACCACTCTAATAATAATTATTATTGTTATTATTATTCATTCATTCATTGTCTTGTCAGCTTAGTCCCTTTATTAATCTGGGGTCGCCACAGCAGAACGAACCACCAACTTATCCACCATATGTTTTACGCAGCGCATGCTCTTCAAGCAGCAACACATCACTGGGAAACACCCATACACACTTATTCACACACATACACTACGACCAATTTAGCTTACCAAATTCACCTATACCACGTCTTTGGACTTGTGGGGGAAACCCATGCAAACACAGGGAAAACATGCAAGCTCCACACAGAAATGCCAACTGACCCAGGCTCGAACTAGTGACCTTCTTGCTGTGAGGCGATCCTTACTGCACGGTGCTAGGCACTGCGCCATCGTGACACCCTTATTATTATTATTACTATTATTATTATTATTATTATTATTATTATTAATAATAATAATAATAATAATAAAAGCCATAATGACTGGACTAATAATTTCATTTGAATATGAAATTAATTAACATCAAAATGGATGTCAAAGAAATGGTCTAAATCCCAATCAAACTGATGTCAAAATCATGGCGTGGTGTACAATTAAAAAAAATTCTTAAATATGTATTTATTAATATTTATTTAATACATATTGTATTATAAAATAAATATTGAATTAATACATATTTAAGACACATTTATTTATTTTTTTACATTTAATAAATGCCTCCTTGATGAACATAATAATTTTCTTGAAAAAAGCAAAAAAAAAAAAAAAAAAAAAAAAAAAAAAAACACACGAGCCCAAACTATTGACAGGTAGTGTATTTTATGAGTTTTGTGTAAAAACTATAATCCAAAGTTGAAATGTCATAATACAGTGCAGATCCAGTGCATTTTTTGTTATAATGCATGATATATTTCTTTGGGAAATACTTGGAGAAATATTTAGTCCTCAGATTGGTCGAATGAAATGTTTCAGATTCTTCCTCTACCTGGCTCACGATAAGCTGATTAATCAACCATGAATAATTTCCCATATTCAATAAACAAACAAAAAAAAATATATGGATTTAAATACACATTTTTTTTAAACATAATTATCATAAATGTTGTATTTTTGGTCAATTAAATCAAATCATTTCAAATTAAATCATTTTTAAAAAAGGAACATGAAAATCTGTTAAATACTTTTTGTTGTTGTTGTTTGTTTTTTTATTATTCCAGTGTATTATTGTAGTGCACAATGTATGATTTAAAAAGAATCATTAGCAAATCCCAGCAGCCGAAATTGAAACAGTAAAATTAAAAAATCAATTTTAAAAACAAAGTGATAACTCTTGGCTTGGCGTCTGTCAGTGTTAGTATTAGCTACCCTTCACAGTCTGTCTCCTGAGTTTGCGCTCGTATGCAGTCTGTTAGAGGACAGTTTCTCTGAAGACTCCTATGAGGCTGTGTGGACGCTCCTGCTCCAGGCGAGATCCTGCCCGAGAAGACATCCTGGAGTGAGTCCGCAAACGTGTGCCAGTCTGCACGTGGCTCCAGGTGAAGGAGCTGAGGTCCCCACAGCTGCGCAGATGAAGGATACCGGGACGTTTGCGTAGTGGCAGCGTCTTAGAGGAGAGCTCCATCTGTGTCTGCCTGCAAAGAGAGGACTGAGCCGATGACACCTCTGAAACAGTGATGGCCTGCAGAAATTCAGGAGCGGACAGGTCATTAGAAAAACAAAAATGCCACAATACTGTATTAACTCTACAGAACACTAAAAGCCTTTATATTATCAAAATGTTGCTGAAAGAAAAGTTTATCTACTACATGCCTCCTGTTGTCTGATTGATTATAAAAACGTCACAGATGTGTCATTTCAGGGTTGTGTTTCACATGCTCTTTTGTTGTTACTTAAACATTGAGTAAATGTGGTTTTGGATAAACGTTTGCACATTTATTCATCATTTTACAATTTCCCTGATAACAGAGCTTAAAATATAACTGAAGGTGACAATCGTCACAGTCTAAATTCACCCCAAAATGTTTTAGCAATAAAGCCATTAAACTTTAAGCCAATGCATTTTGCAGCCATGGCTAGGGTCAGACAGAATCTGCACTTTATAATAACTACACGCTATAAATCATCTATTAAGCATTAGCAAATAGTGAATTCACTATTTGTTAAGCATTAACTGTGCATTAATAAACGTTAGTAAGCAGTTTATACCTGCAGCTACAAATGCTCTATTCTTGACCAATAAGTACATTTATAATGTGCTTAATAATTGTGTTTTCATACTTTGTTAGGGGTTTATTTTTCATTACTAAATTAAGTATCGCATTATTTACAAACTAGTTATTTAAGAATAGTTGGTGGTTTTTAACGATCATCCATAATGAGTTAGTAAACGATCAATAAACTATTCAAATCATCATTTATATATTGCATTATTCAGGGAAATATTAATAGTTAATTTGTATGTTAATAAATGCTTTATTAACTCAACTTCATCCAGTTTTGTGACCTAATCTAAAGTGAGGACTATTCATGCTTTATAAATCCCTTATAAATGACTATTAAAGGCTCAGTTTTATTCTAAACAGGAAAAAAGAACATAGATTACTTAATTAATTTCTATTAATTTGAATATACAGTTGAAGTCAGAATTATTACTTTCTCCAGAAGAAAAAAATATTCATAAAATAATTTTTAAAAAAATTGTTTTAATCAAAGGGGGGCTAATAATTCTCACTTCAACTGTACACAAACGAAACTGAATGAAAAATGAAAAATAAATCTTTGCAACCTTACCTAAAAAAAATGGCTACAGTTTAAACATCATTAAATAACTTTAAAATGATGTATCATAATATATTGTTAAATTATATTGTTTTTTTTAATCCAATTTTATGCTGTATTTTGACACTCCTGTTATTCAGCAATGTTTAAACTTTACAATAATTTTATTATTTAGATGTTGATATTAAGCCTTTAATAATCATTTATAAGGGATTTATAAAGCATGAATAGTCCTCACTTTAGATTAGGTCACAAAACTGGATGAAGTTGAGTTAATAAAGCATTTATTAACATACATAGTAATTATTACTATATGCCTGAATAATACAATATATAAATGTTGATTTTAATCGTTTATTAATCGTTTACTAACTCATTCTGAATGGTCTTAAAAACCACCAACTACTCTTAAATACAAATGGTTTGTAAATAATGCGATACCTAATGCAGTCATGAAAAATTAATCAGTAACAAATTATGAAAGTACAATTAATAAGCACATTATAAATGTACTTATTAGTCAAGAATAGAGCATTTGTAGCTGCAGGTATAAACTGTTTACTAACGTTTATTAATGCAGAGTTAATGCTTAACAAATAATTAATTCACTATTTGCTAATGCTTAATAGATGATTTATAGCGTGTAGTTATTATAAAGTGTTACCGAATTTTCTTGCTATTTCTGCAGAGAATTAAGTATAACAAAATCTGCATATTTATACATTTATGTATTTATTTTGGGAGTATCTTAACTAAAAGCTTAATATATGAAATAAAAAAATAATAGCTTTTTAAATTTTATTTAATGGTTACAGTGCAGATCCATCTAAATCCACCTACTGTATTACTTTACAAACTGTATTGTAAATAAATCAAATGAACACTTTCATTCATTCATTCATTTTCTTTTCGGCTTAGTTCCTTTATTAATCTGGGGTCGCCACAGTGGAATGAACCACCAACTTATCCAGCATATGTTTTATGCAGCGGACGCCCTTCCAGCTGTAACCCATACACACTCAAGTACACACTTACACTATGGCCAATGTAGTAAACCCAATTCACCTAAACCGCGTCATTGGACTTTTGGGGGAAACCGGTGCACCCAGAGGAAAGCTACACGAACACAGGGAGAACATGCAAACTTCACACATAAATGCCAACTGACCCAGCCAAGGTTCGAACCAGCGACCTTTTTGCTGAGAGGCGATCGTGCTACTCACTGTGCCACCTAAACACTTTCATATTAGTCAATATTATTACTGAAATTAATTAAAAAAAACTGAATAAATATAAATGTACACACATTTACAGAAGTAAATAAATAGTAACAATGATGGGCTAAAAATCAGTGGAAATCTGCAGATTTACACGCGCAGATTCCGTGTAGGCCTAGCCATGGCTTTATAAATTTTGTAATCTTGTAAATCGCTTGACACATTTTAATGTTTTGATAATGTTTTGTCATCAAGGTTTCTAGATGGCATACAAACATTGGCATGGAATGGACAGACTCTTTTTAAAGTAAAAAACAAATCCTCAGAAAAAAGAATGTTGATTGAAACTTGAGTGGTTGCAGAAAAATTTGCAAAAATATATAAAAAACAAAACACCACTACCTATGATCAAATTGGGTTGTGTGTTTGTATTAAACTCTCTTCAATCCACCAGGTAAAGTCTCTTTATTTGTGTTTTGAATGAAATAGAAGATCAATTATAATTATACTCAACAAAAGACACCGAGCTTTAAACACAGCCAAACATTTATATCAACCGCTGCATAAACAGAAGCTGTTTGAATTGCTGTTTTGCTGCTCTTTAATATTTTGTTATATAAATATATTGATATGTATTCTGCCCTTAATATTGTCTTCTCCATTAAGAGAATGGTAAGTAAAACTTCTAAGTAATTTGTTCTGTTAAAGGTGTCAATAGCTACGTTTCCACCCAGCTATTTTATTCGCATTTTGGATATGCGCATAAAAAAAACGGTTGATGGAAATGCCATGATGCCCTTACATTTTGAAGATGTGCATTAAAAAATGTATGTACATAACCGAGTACGATAATAAGAAAAGATGTGCATAAACTGTGATAAAAACATATTTACCACATAAATTCCAGTATGCGCATTAAAAAAAGGTCATGTGATTTTCTTATAAGAGATCATGTGATGATAAAAATGTGTGTAAATGGACAAACCAGCAGGCTGTGCACATCGTAAAAAATCTGAAATGTTGTTTTGGTCATCCTAAATCGTCTTACCGTTTAAGTAGTTGAGGTATTATATTATTAATGACCTCCAGAATCAAAAGCGGCTGTGCTCTGCGTCTGAAACCTTCAAACACCACCGCGCGTTCACTGCGTGTCAGGACTGCCTTCTGAGGCACAAGTGATTTATTAAATGAAGAAAAAGATTGACACAGCTTCTCCTACTGCAGCAAATTACGTTTTTGCTGTTGATATTTGGCGCCAGTTAATCAGGAAGTGACAATTTGTCTGCTTTGACTCGATGGATGGAAACGCTGCTTTATTCGCACATCTTTTATGCGATAATCCAGTTTTGCGCATAAAGTTCATTCGCATTTTTGGATGGAAACATAGCTATTGAATTAGAAGGCAGTGACTCAGTAATTGTTCTCTTGGGGAACATTACAACCTCTTAAAGTTTTGGGACCACCGAAACCACAAGAAGAACTTCCTTTACCCCAGTGACCCAGCTAAAGCGTAAGTAACACATACAAATGTTGTCTCTTGCTGATCTGGTGCAAACTGATCTCAAGCTTTTGTGGTTTCTCGCATGTGATTCTAATATCTAGTAATAAGTACTAGAATTAATTTGAGATGGTTGTCAACTAGGGCTGTGCAATTAATCGTAATTGCAAAACTTCGCGATTTAAGCACATGCAATTTCTAAATCACAAAGGCTGCAATTTTTTCTATTAATTTATTTGATTTTTGTTCATGTTCTTCTGTGCATGATTTTAATATGTTAACAAATCAGAGCAGACGCAGCACATCGGGCAATTACAGCTAAGCTGAGTGGGGGAAAGATGTTAACCAATTAGAGCTCACTCCGCGCACAACGAAGTTGAGCGGGAGAACCGAATAGGTGGATTTGATTTACGTTAGTTTTTATTTATTGTTATAACAGTAATTGGAATTGAGGTTACTTAATCTTTATTTTTTCATGTCTGTTTTTAAGACAATTTATTAAAGTTTTGTTTATAAAGCAATTGGTACTACTGTGTACAGTATGTTTTTAACTAGAGCTGAGGCTAGTAAATCTTAATTTGTTTTATGTTGTCTGTTTTAAAAGACATTTACTACAGTTTTACTTATTAAACTTAATACTATGTTCTTTCATTGTGAAATGTTTTAAACACTTCTTGTGCACTGAATACACATTTAGAATGTGTGTGTGTAGCTTGTTTGAATAAACACAAATAGTGGCCAAAATCACAAATAAAATCGCAATCACAATTTTCGTTCAAAAAAATAAAAAAATTAAAAATATAATCGCAATATGATTATTTTGTTCATATTGCACAGAACTTTTGTCAACTCATTTTGCATCCTCTGAACTGCCGCGGTGTGTATGTGTAAATGTGTGTATGTGTTTATTACACAGTTTCATGTATCGTAGTGTAGCTCAATATATATTTGTTTCATTTTTTTAAGATCTCTGTTGGGGTTTATGTGCTTCTAAGTCATTGCCTTGAGTTGTAGATTTTTTACTTGCTACAAATTTTACCCAATACTGTGCTATGTTATTATAGTTGGCCACAGAAATAATGCAAATCAGATTGGTAAAATATGTTCTCTATTTGCTGGGCAAATGGTAGATAAAGTGAAAAGCTTTTAATCTGATTCAATTGAGCCAAATCAAGTGATTCAAATCTTCAAAATTTGATTCATTGAAATGAGCCAACAAAAATCCCAGATCAATATTTTAACGTAGGTTGATCCACTACAACTTTCAGAACTGCACATACATATTTGCAACAGCAAGAAAAAAGTTTGTTCGATAAACAACCATTTCCAAACACATTTTCTGACTATTATTTTGGATAACAGGGCTTACAGTGTTAAACTGTAGTGAGCTGGATTCAAACACAGATCTTCAGTGAGTGTCTTACCTGGTCAATGAAGCTGGCGCAGCGAACAGCCTCCTCCATGTGTTCCTCGTCTGAGCGCAGGACAGTTTTAATGCTGTTGACCAGCTCCTGTACCTCTGGTGTCAGGCTGCAGGATGACTGCTCCAGAAAACGAGCCACTAGCAATTTCGTGTCTCTGTAGCTCTGGTAGTCCACCAAAGAGTTGGGCCGTGGCTTTCTTTTACCACAGCCCTGTCTTAGTGTGACAGACACATTCTCTGTTCCAGACTGTGATGGGGTTGGAGCTGTACCAGGGCCTAATTCTGTCTGTGTGGCTGCTTCACAACTCATTACTGTAAGACAGAAAGAAACAATTTGTCAGCTGCACATCCTTGATGTGAATTTCCTGTTCCACCACTTCCCAAAGGTGCTCTATTGGATTGAGATCTGGTGACTATGGAGGCCATTTGAGTACAGTGAACTCATTGTCATATTGAAGAAACCAGTCTGAAATGATTCAGTGCATTACATGGTGCGTTATCCTGCTGGAAGTAGCCATTAAAATATGGGTACACTGTTGTCACAAAGAGATGGACATGGTCAGCAACAATACTCTGGCTGTGGCATTGACATGATGCTCAATTGGTACTAATGAGGCCAAAGTGTGCCAAGAAAATATCCCCCACACCATTACACCACCACCACCACCAGACTGAACCGTTGATACAAGACAGGATGGATCCATGCTTTCATGTTGCTGATGCTGAATTCTGACCCTACCATCAGTGTGTCACAGCAGAAATTCATCTTATCAGACCAGGCAACGTTTTTTGGACAATCTTCTATTGTTTAATTTTGGTGAGCCTATGTGAATTGTAGCCTCAGTTTCCTATTCTTAGCTGACAGTAGTAGCACCCGGTGTGGTCTTCTGCTGCTGTGGTCCATCTGCCTCAAGGTTCGATGTGTTGTGCATTCAGAGATGCTCTTCTGCATACCTCGGTTGTAACAAGTGGTTATTTGGGTTACTGTTGCCTTTCTATCAGCTGGAACCAGTCTGGCTAGTCCTCTGACCTCTGGCATCAACGAGGCACCTCATGCCTACAGTAAATGCATTAAGTTGCTGCCATGTGATTGGCTGATTAGAAATTTGCATTTTACGAAATTTGCGGTTGAACAAATGTGCCTAATAAAGTGGCAGGTGAATGTATATCCTGCTGGTCATCTGTGATGCTACACATTTATTTTGTTTCACTGTAGTGCCTTTTCTCTAACAAAACTAAATATTTTTTATTATTATAAAAAAATATACCAAAATGATGGTTTTGGCAGTGAAATGGTGTGACATCAGCTTACCACCCGAATCACTGTCAAAGACAACTGTCACACAGAGCCTAGTAAGTAGTGTCAATATCTTAAGCATCAAAACAAATTAGTGAAAGTGGAAAACAAACGTCTCGGATAACCAATGTACTGCCAGTCCAACATTTGGAAACATTAAAATGTGTTAATATTATTACACAAGTCTCTTCCTCTCACAAAGGCCGCACTGATCAAATAAATAAACAAATAAATAAATAAATGACAGCATTTTGGAATGTTATTTAAAATTAAATCTGTGAATTTATTTAAACATCTAATTTTTCAGCATTAATACTTCAATAAATAATTTCAATAGAACAATTATCTGTTTGCATTATGATCAATGTATATTGGTATTTTGTATTGATATATATTTATATAGGTTCTTTTAACCTATGAGAACAGAACACCAAGGGTTTTACAAAGTATTACTTTTCCAACAAAATAAGAATATTTTTTTTAATCAACCAATAATAGGCACAACCATACTGAAGCCATGTTTTCAAAAATGTTCACTAACTACATGACTCTTCAGCTCACCTCCAATTGTCACTCAGATCATATATGTCTCAAAATAAGCTTGCTTCATCAAACCCCTGACAATTCTCATTCATAAAACATACATTTTATCCATAATACCATGACATTAAAAACAATACAGCAATACAGATATTAACCACTCTTATTTTTGAATGCATTTTCATGTACATCAATTCAAGCTCCTACAAATCCTGTCATATCCATCCTGCTCTATTACTCAGGTAACCCAAAGACTTTTTATTATTGTTCTGCCATTATCAACGATATCATCATTGACTTTATTTATCTGTACATTATCTGCAATGAACCCATCTGTTGTGAAGAGTGTTCAAGGTCCAAAGTGTCATACTCCACATCTCCCTCTCTGTCAATCAGAGTATCCCAGCCCTTCAAAACCCCCACAACACAACCCATGCAGTTGGGTAACACCTGACGGCTGGACGTTACCGTCGACTGACCCATAACCTCTGTATCTACTGTGGAAAGAGTTAACATGGTATCAAGACATTTCCCATCCATTCTCCACGATCTGTAGTGAGTGTGGCTTCCTGTAAATGTACAAATGTACTGTCAATGGCAACTTCATCTCAGCAGACTCATGCAACCAACTCCAGTTAAAGAAAACACCCCATGACACCCCCTTCTCAGATCCAGTCTATTACTGGCAGTCCCACAGGCCAAGGACAGGTCTGTCATTGCATTTGGCCCATTTAATTACGGATCTGACTACTCAAGCTGTTGGTTCCGGAGGATTGCAACTTTGGGATCTTACTAGGGCACCCATGGTTTGTTTCCCATAGACCCTTCATCAACTGGGCCACTGGAGAAGACCTGAAGTAGGGTAATAATGTTTTCTGAGTGCTTCCTACATTTTCCTGAATCCCTGACTCCTGCTTCAACAATTCCCTTGAACTCAACATCCATTAAAAGTCCCCCCGTTCCATAGACATTTCCCAAGAATACTCCAACTTCAGTGATGTTTTCTACCTGAAATGAGCAGCCAGACTACCACCTCACAGACCATGGGACTGTGTCATTAACCTCCTTTTAGATCAACCAGTGCCCAGAGTTAATGTTTTGAACTGCACATCCCCTGCAGCTTCGAGTTTCTTCTTTGTGGGCAACAAGGATGGAGGCTTGAGGCCATGCATTGACTAGAGACCAAATCAACAAGATCACAATATAAAACAGGTGCCCACTTCCTACTTTGTGACCCCTACTGGCCATTATGAGTTCCTTGTTATGCCCTATAGGCTAGTAAACATCCAATCCGTATTCCAAAGATACATGAATGAGGTGTTTCGGGAATATATTGTATGCTCTATGCTCACCTACATTGATGACATCCTGATATACTCGAGGAACGAGGCCGGACATTGCCACCATGTTTCTGAGAACCTCCAACGACTCTGTGAGCACCACCTATACCTCAAGGCAGAGAAGTGCATGTCTCATCAGTCATTCATTCAGTGTCTGGCTTACCACATCACTCCTCAAAACATAAAGACAGACGAGGGGAAGGTGGATCCAGTCCAAAAATGGCCAACTCCCACAACTGCCAAATTATTCCTTGGTTTTGCCAATTTCTATTGAAGGTTCATCCTCTATTACAGGTCCATAACCTCTCCATTAACCAACCTTCTCAAGAACAAGCATCAAGAATCAAGTCTCTGTCCTGGACTCCAAAAGCCTCTGAGGCCATGAGGACCCAACAAACAACCTTCACTCACAGCTCCCCTCCTGGTTCACCCAGATCCACAAAATTTCTTCAATGTGGAGGTTGTTGCATCCACATCTGAAGTGGGAGTTGTATATATAGGTATTTCTGGTGCAAAACCAAGCAGCTGTAAAAGTGTCATTTGTTGTTTTAAGGAATTGTTACAAATGTGTTTCAGTAAATTTGTACTCACAGAGCAAGTTTGCAAATGTGTATCAGTAAATTTGTACTCAAAGAGCAAAGAACAAAACGTGCACATCTGTAGATTAGAATGTGTATCCATGCAAAGAGCTGCGTACGTGTAGAATGTGTTATCTTAAATATTTTTTCCTGGATTTTTTTTCCTAAGCATAAACACAACAACATTACTGCAATGGCTTGAATTTGCCACTATGGGTCTTACACAATGTTTTTCACTTGCAAATCTAAATTTTGCGCTCTCTCTCTCTTTAGCTCCAAACATCACTGAGATATTTGGTGCAAAATGACTAGTGTATCCACACACTCGAACACTCGCTCTATCTTAAGATCAGAGAAATTTAGGGGAAATTAGGGGATGGGGTGTGATGTCACCAGCTGTATCAGTTGTGGTGACTGACAAGAACAGTCGATGTATTAGCATATCTACTGCATTTGAAACCCTAATCTGTACCACATCTATACTTAATGTGCGTTTGAGTACTATTTCATAGTAGGATAAAACACTCCTGATGAAAGGAGTACGTTTGAAATCTCAGTAACCAAAAACTACCTTCATAGCTGTGCTCTCGCAGCAGCAGGGAAACCTGCCATGACTCTATCTATGTGCACTCTACTCCTGTAAACTCTCCTGGGTGAAGCAAAATTATAACATCAGGAATCGTCAGTTACTGGCTATTATGGCAGTTTTAGAGAAACGGAGACACTGACTGGAAAGAGCAAAACACCCGTTTCTCTTATACACAGATCACAGCAACCTCGAGTATCTTTGAGACGCCAACCATCTTAACTGTTAGACCAGCCAGGTGAGCATTATTCTTCACCAGATTCAATTTAATTATTTCCTATGGTCTAGGATCCAAGAATAATAGGACTGGCGCTTTGTCCAGATTACATGCTCCTGACGAAGTTCTCCTTGTAAAGGTAAATGGCAGCCCAATCCAGTGGGCCCTAGAGGAGATTGCAAATGCCAGTAACGCTGATCCAGCTCTGCCGAGGTGTACACCCAATCATATCTATATTCCCCAAAGTCAGCGTAAACTTCTAAGCCACACCACACACAATTGGGCAGTGGTCATCCTGGGACCAATCAAACCCTCTCACTGCTAAAAGAATGGCCACATAGATCAGAACATACATGAAGGGATGTGGGGAATGTGCGATGTCCAAAGCCCCCTGTCATTTACACTCTGACAAGCTCCTTGCTCCTCCTATTCCTCAGCGTCCGTGGTCACAACTACGGATGGTACCACCATGTGATGTAAACACTTGTATCTTAGTGGCAGTAGACAGAATTTCCAAATACTGTATTCTTGTAACCCTGAAAGGTCTACCCACAGCCATTGAAACAGCAGAAACATTGTTTAACTATGTGTTTCTAAAGTGAGCCGGGAACACTTCCCAAAAGACATTATTATTTGAGTGGCATCTGCGCTTATGTTAGTCTGTTTTTTTATTATTCCCGAGGTTTCCATAATCCTGGACCAGGCCTGAGCAGCTATACTGCGCAGCTGCTGTGATGGTCATGGAGGAGTGAAGAGCATGAGACCAATCCCTGTAAGACCTCAATGATAGACGAGTCCTCGCATTGTTCCTGAAGGGCCACCAGCTTGTGACCTCACCTGCGATTCTCCGCGATGGACGTCCAGCGTTCTACAGCCTCCGGCGCCTAGACTGCAGCTCTGCACAAGACGTCTGGCCATAGGAGAAATGGTCATGCCCAACTGAGCCTGGTTTCTCTCGAGTTTTTTTAATTCTTCACTTTCGCCAATTGGTGAAGTTTTTTCCTCGCCACTGTCGCCACTGGCTTGCATGGTTCGGGACTTGTAGGGCTGCGCATCGATGGATTAATCTTCAGTGTTTGGACTTTCAGCAGTAATTATTAAACCACACTGAATTAAACTAAACTGAACTTCAACACTGAAAACTAGACTGACACTGTTTCAATTTTTTATAATGCATGTGAAGCTGCTTTGACACAATCTACATTGTAAAAGTGCTATACAAATAAAGATGAATTGAATTGAATGTGTTTACAAATTATGGCATTTCTGAAAACATTGTTTCCAATATAGGGCCCCATTTCATTTCCTGAGTCTAGAAAGCCTTCTTTACACTCCTAGGTGTGACAGTCAGCCTATCTTCTGGTCACCACCTACAGAGCAACATATAAACTGGGAGAAAATGCCATGACCACCAGATCACCAGATCCTGGAATCAATTCCTTGCTGAGTATGCACAGTTCTCTCTTCACGAGCATTCCACAGAGCTTACTCCTTTCCAATGAATGCTTGGCTACCAACCACCCCTGCTCCCCTGGTCTGGGGAACCCTCGGAACTTTCATCTGTCCATCACTGGTTGGTCATTGATGTTTTTCATACATATTCACTGAAGAAAATCCTGAATTT
The DNA here is from genome assembly GCA_903798035.1 of Danio albolineatus. Classification (NCBI taxonomy): domain Eukaryota; kingdom Metazoa; phylum Chordata; class Actinopteri; order Cypriniformes; family Danionidae; genus Danio; species Danio albolineatus. The sequence continues at coordinate 1,708,739 of CAIGQQ010004836.1, forward strand.
TAAATGTCATGAAGGTAGACTGAAGTACCTGGTAGACTGATGCCTAGGTCTAGGTTCCCTGGAACAACATTCTTGATTCAAATCTGATGGAGCTTTACTCCCTGCATCTTCAGTACCCACGCATCAAGGCAGGCCCCCACATTGTCAGAATTTTATGGCCCTTAGGAGCGGATACACCAAGCTCTCCCACAATCACTTATCCCAATCACCTGATTCCCCAATCAGCACCTCCCAGGATATAAGCACCCCGTTCCCATTGTGTGGTCTCCACTAAGCGTAGGACTCCCAGAGAACACAAAGAGCTGACAAAGGAAATTGGGAATGCTGGAGCATAACTTAAGTAAACTAATACTATACTAATACTACACTAAACGTATACCAATACCTGACTTGTGCTCCAGCATTACCAATCTCCTTTGTAAGCTCCATGTGTTCCCGAGTGTGTTGTGTTACCGGTTCATGTCATCGGTAAACCAGCTCCTGGAAATCCTCATAGCCATCCTGTTCCGTCACTCTGGTAACCCAAAGACTTTACATTATCAATCTGCCATTATCCTCAATACCATCTCTGACCTTATTCATTTGCACATTATGTGCAACACTTTTTATGCCTACATATAAAAAAATTGTCAGATCTTGCCTCTTCATATTTATGTGTGCAGGCATCTTCAATCCCAAGTGAAACAGCATTTTTACACTCATAGTGATACAATTTCATGGAAAAGGTTGGCCACCCCTCTGTGGCTGCATAGTAATGTGCCATTTCTTAATAAGAGAAGATTGCTGTGATATGCAATAGATAGGTTTTTAGAGAAAGCTAGATAATGTCATGTTTCTCAGAAAAAAAAAAATCAACAGTGTATCAATATTGACATGTGTGAAATTAAAATGAAACTGAAAAATAGGCTCTGCAAAGGTTTGGACATATTTTTGTGTGGATTTTATTCATCAACATGAATAAGGAGAAGGATGTTATCACAAAGTTATCACAAAGGTTTAAAGTCTCTTCCTTCAAAGTCAGAAATATACTATGAAAATAGAAGGCCACATCAACAGTTTTTGTAAAGGAATGATGTAGTAGGTCAAGACAAATATCTAAAAGGCAAAGCCAAAGAATGGTTAGAATGGTCACAGACAAACCACAGACCACCACCAAGAGCTCCAGAAACATCTAGCTACTGATAATGTCACTGTACATCGTTCCACAGTCCAGCACACTCTTCATAAAGAACAGCTCAAAGGAAGTGTCCTGCAGAGAAGGTCTTTGCTACATTTTAACAATAAGCAGAGTCGTTTGAGGTATGTATAGGCTCATCTGGACTAGCCTGAATTATTGTGGATACAAAATAAAACTAAGATAGAGTTACCCAGTGGGAGGGAAACTTCAGTGCAATTTGAAAACGTCCACTATGGGGATTTCGTCAGAAGCCAATTATCTAAAAGAAATTATCTAAAACTGGCCAATGAAATGCCAATGAATTGGTGGCATCAGCTTACACAGATAACAGCAATCACAATCTATTTGTGCATAAAGATGCCAGTCGAGACACCTTTTCGCTTTCATAGACTCACTCTACTGAGAGAGTACGGTTCCATTCCTTCAAGAAAGAGAAGAGAGAGTGAACGAGAAAGCTGCAAGTGTTTGACAGGCTGTTTCTCCCAGACGTACTGTGTGTGAAACACAGCAGCAGGTTGAGCTGGGTCCATTCTCCCTTGCCTGGGCATTCTTTGGATCCAGTCCTTCTAGAGGAATTTGTGTAAGGAGCAGGTTTCCTAAAAGAGCAACACGTGCGTTGTCTCTATTTCAAGATGTCCTTCCGACTGTGCGTTTCTGGGTGCGGTGGTTCCCTGTCCCCTGATGATGGGCATGAGCACTGCATTGCATGTTTGGGGATCCAGCATGTCCAGTGCATGCCGTCACTGTGATGGTATGTCTATTGCGCAGCTAAGATCGCGGCTCGCTCCTGCAAAAGGGCGAACCAACCCTGTTGACCCCGGCAAGTCGGTTGGCACTCGGGCAGATCTGAGGGATACAGTGGGGTCAATCCGCCGCCCTCGGGCTTGTGGACCTCCCACTCCTCAGCGTGCTTCATCCAAGCTTTGAGTGAGGGTCCAGACCTGCTCCCTCCAGGGTGGTGAGCAAAATGTTGGATCTAGAAGCAGATATAATGGCCGTGCTTTCCCAGGTTGCTTTGGCTGTGGGTCTGGAGATGGTAAATTAGTGCACTTCCACTCTCACCACCCTTAACGGTGGAGCAGCCAAGGGGTTTGAGGTGATTCCCCAGGTTGAGTGTGCCATTGCGGTCAATTTATGTCCGCATAATGCCTCATTCTTCAGCCTTGTCTACCATCCAAGGCGTTATCTGTGTCCCTCAGGGCACAGGGCCTACATAGCCACAGGCCTGGCTGCTTCTGCCCTGCATGCTATGGCCATGTATCAGGTACCCATATCCCAGGCAACACCGTCGGTCTATTCACCCAGGAGTTTAGGCCAGTGAAGGAGCAGTTGAGTGTGATTGGTGAGGTTTTCTATCGGCAGGCTAGTTAGACCGCTCCCCCCGCCGAACCATACACCTCGGCTGCTGCTCACCAAGGGCGTCTGCCTATGGCTTCAAGATCTGCTCCTCTGGCTAAGCAGCAGTGTCGAGCAACCCGCAGGCGTCCACTCTAGGATGCTGTTAAGTCTGGTAAATGGACCATGAAGCATTACTGAGACGGGCCATCTGGAGAAGAGGGAACTTTCTCTTTCTCGGTAACAGGGCATCACATCAAACAGTGTTTTTCAATGCCAGGCTGCTGGCCTTGTGGTCGGCGGCTGGCAAATTCTCAAAGAAACAGCACTTTTCCCCTTCCCCAGATGTGTCAGCCTGAAAACTGCCAGTCTGGGATGCTATGCCTTCCAGCTCGCAGAATCAGTGCATCTCGCCAGCAACTCTGAGTGTGTTGGAGAACGTTCTCCCTTCTTGCAAACTCAGCGCCCTCTCAGGACCCTGGGAGGAAAGAGAGTGAATCTCTTACCTCATGCTCTTCCGCAGGACAGCAGCGCTCCTTGGTTCAGCCCTCCCACTCTGCACTTCCCCACGACTGGTATGTCAAACTGGCCAGCCAGTTGCAATGGCTCATTCGATCGATCAGACTACCCAATTCAGTTCGCTAAACACCAGGGTCAGCCCTGTGTCTGCCCCTGTCTTGTGCAAGGAGATTTCTCTTGCTGTCCCCATGCTGAAGGATGCAATCAAGCCGGTCCCTCTAGCTGAGATGAGGAGCAGGTTTTACAGCCCATACTTCATTGTGCCCAAAAAGAGCTGTGCATTCTCCGGTGTGTCTGTCCTCAGGATTGGTTTGCAGCAATAGACCTAAAGGACACGTACTTGCATGTCTCCATTCTTCCACGTCACCGCCAGTTTGCGTTTGAGGGTAGAGCTTGACAGTACAAAGTCCTCCCCTTCAGGCTTCTGTCTCTGTGGGTTTTCAACAAGCTTACAAATCCACCCCGGCCCCCTCTCATGCCCTCTTGGGATCTCTCTGTAGTGCTTAACAGCCTACAAGGAGATCAAGAGGGTCGGGGACCTGGAGGCATTTTCGGACAGTGATTCGTGTCTGGAATTTGGGCCAGCTTTCTCTCATGTGATCCTGAGACCCCGGCCTGGATATGTGCCCAAGGTTCCTACCACACCCTTTAAAGACCAAGTAGTGAGCCTGCAAGAGTTGCCTTTGGAGGAGGCAGACCCAGCCCTTTCATTCTTTGGTTTGTTGTTGTAACATGCTTGCTGCGCCTTGCTCTCTAATACAGAGGTACGTGCGCTTTTTTCACTCTGCCTAGCTGAGTTGCCTATTTGGCAAACCCTGAAGAGTTCCTCCAAGAGTTCCTCCGAGGCCCCCAGCACCTGACACCCTTCACTCCACTAATCCATGGTATAGCCCCCCCTTTAGGCAAGCCTGTGTCTTCCCTCCCCGCCAACCATGCTTCATATGTGTACTCCCCCTTCTCAGGGTTAGTCCATATGTTTTCTTGCCACCAGGCCTCCCCATTTGGTCATCAGGTGGACTGCACGCTTTCCCATTTTGCTGCTGTATTTTAAAATTCCTAGAAATTGGGGACACGACACAATGTTCTAGAATGGCCATGCCAGTCCTCAGACTTGAACATCATCGAAAACCTATGGACTGATTTGAAAATATCCATTCATGCTCGGCACCAATCAAACTCGTCTGAACTAAATTTTATAAGAAAGAATGGTCCAAAATGACTCATGAAAATGATAAAAAAAAATAATTCAAGAACTTGTCCTTGGCTATAAAAAGTGTGTACAGGCTGTTATTTCAGCAAAAGGTGAATCTACAGAAAATTATATCATTATTATGTTGGGCTGCCCACATTTTTTCACCTGCTGGTTTTTGTTATGACTTAAATTGCATTGAATCTGTTGATTAAATAAATGTGATGTCAGAACTGAAATGTTGCTTTTTCCATAGGGCAGTGGTTCTCAAGCTTTTTTCACCAAGTACCACCTCAGAAAAAATGGTCTCTCCAAGTACCACCATAATAAACATGGTATTGAAGTACAGTAGCATAGTAGGCCAAATTAAGCAGCTACAGCACTGCACAGTTCAAAAACGAGGCAGATTAATTATTCTAATTGAGATTATTTATTATTGTCAGCCACTTAAATAAAAGGTTTAGCCTTTTAAAACCAATTTACTGATCACATCGGTGTTATCGAATGCGTCAAAGGGTTAAAAGTGTGTACATTTTTTTTAACTTTAATTATTCAGAGATTCCTGCGTGTACCACTGAAAGGAAGCTTGTGTACCACTAGTGGTACATGTACCACTGTTTGAGAACCACTGCCATAGGGTATAAAATATATCCAACTGATATTTCTGCTTTTGAAAGGCCAGCAGACTATAACTTGCAATTATGATCATTATCAATTAGGATCATCATGATCTTCAGATGCTGTTTTACCTATTTAAGGAAGCCTTAATGGACCAATTTAAGATTTATAAACCAGAAAATATGCAAAAAGAAAGGCTAATAAATGCACAGAGGTATCCCTTAATTTTAATGTCAATGTCTTGAACATTTACATTTGCCCAATCGTAATGGAGGCTTGTAATGTGCAAGGAAAATTCACTCCACAGATGTCAAGAGGTGATCCAGCGACAGCAGTTTCCAATCAATAGCGTTTGAGAACTGCTCCATTACCTTTGGGGGTGAGATCTAACAGGACAGGGTCACTGTTGGATCGGCGGATGTGTTGTCTATGAGAATTTCTGCTGGAGAAGACTGCAGTGTAAGTCTGTGTAGACTGAGTAGGTGGAGTGGGGCTCAATATGGCCGTCTGATGACACCTGTCTGATTAAAACACATAAACAAACTATATAAAAGTGGTGAATATTGTTTTGTACTGAAATCTATTAATGTCTGTACAGTGTGAACTTCTAGATCAAATATTAAGTGGCATAACCCTTTTCAACATTGATAACAAATCAGAAAAATATTTCATGAGCATCAAATCACCTTAGAATGATTTCTGAATAACGCATCTAAAGTAATGCTAATTCACCTTTAAATTACAAGAATATTTAAAAAATATATATATAGTTTATTACATATGTATAACATAAATAATATATACATAAATAATAACAAGTACATTATTAAGCTGTTGTGTTGCTTGATATTTTTGTAGAAACAAATTTAAAGATTACTTGATGAACAAAGTTCAAAAGAACAGCTTTCATTCAAAACACACAAAAACATTTATTTAAAGTTTAAATGTTTTGCATGAAAAAGATCATTAAAAACATGTAAGATTGTACTATCTTTGAATTTGTTTAAGGCTACTGACAGATAAAAAAATAAGCAAATCTCTCGATGATATATAACTGATGCCACAAATACATTTCCTTTAATACACACATGGCATAATTATGGACTGGTCCTGTGATACACTCTGAGCATCTTGATTAAATATAGAGTCCCAGCATTGAATTCATGCAAGCTGTGTCATTAAACATTTTGTGTCATCCAAAGTGCCCGCTCCATTTTCTAAATCCAGATTTTTGTCCTGTTTGTTCACTATAAATTATTACACAAACTGCAATCATTTACTAGTTAAAACGTATTTTCTTCTATGTCAAAATATTTTCTTCTGTTTTGGTTTAATGTTTAAACCATAACCATATCAGTACTGTCTCTCTCCACAGGCTTAATAATACAACTGGTTCATACCATCGTTGTGCGTCTCCATCTCTGCGTTTTCTGTGATGACCTCAGTCAGATCAGTCATTTGCACCTCAGTACTTTGGGCCTGATATGAATACAGAGAGTCGTGAGTGGATATGGACTGTGTTTAATTAGACTAGTGCCAATGTAAGCATGGAAGACCAAGACACAGAGCTGTATTTGTGGATATGACATCAGTAAAATCTAACTGAGTGCAACGATAGGATTATGTAAGTGAGAATGTAGTAAATTTTTCTCCAATAATTTATCATGATAAATAACAAACTTTTAAAAACAATAATACAAGTTTGTTAATCAGTGGTTAATGATTTATTATATATATTTTTGAAAAAATACTTTTAACAGTAAATTGAGGTGAAAATTACATAAGTCATAAAAATTATACCATTACCAAAGAATATTGTTTTTGTCATGGACAAAGCAAAAGTCATAAAGTACAGTGTTCACTTGATCCATTTTTTTTTTCAAAATAACATTACTTATTTAAGTGCTTGGTTTGTTTCATGCCTTTAATTTCCATTTTTGAAAAAAAAATATGGAAAAAAATATTTCTGCACTCTATAAAGAAACCCATTTGAAAATGCTATCATGATTGAGTGGGTGTTCACATTTGTTAGGTCTGATTCAGTTAAGAGCAACAGTTCTGTTAGTTAATTAGTTTTCTCATCATAGACAGGCTTTTTTAAGGTAACAGAAGCACATCATTACAGCAGATCTCCTTGTGCATTTGCATGTGTGATAGAGGAGATAGATGTGTCCCAATTCTCTTTAGCTTGAAGGCATAGGGCTAAGGGCAAGGGGTATACACCCCTTCGAACGAAGATTTTTCAGGACCACACTTAAAACAGAGGGGTAAGAAAATGTCCCAGAATGCACCTGCCACAGCAGCAGGATAGCTGAACCCGGAAGTAAGGAGATCCACAAATTAGTATTTTTTGTCATTATTATGAAATTTTATGACAAACAAACATATGTTTTAATATATTCATAACCGCGTTCGTGTTTTACCGTCATGCTTTTTTTTAAAAAAAGCTACAGCGGTCTCACAACATTCTGACACACGATGACACTCAAATACCCTGTCAGTAATGTCTAGTGGCTGGGAATGAGCTTTTTACGGTGTCTGCTATTATGTTAATGTTGTTTTCGTGTGTTTACATAGATGAGTATGGCCATGGAGTAAATGCACAGTATAGTTACGATCTTATTGCCACATTAGATCGTTATGATAACATAATATACGCCTTCAGTCATTTCCTGAAGATAAACACCAAAAAATAACACAACTGGAATAACTACAGCAGTCGTGATCGTCTGATCTCATATGAAGCAAGAGATCGCGATGACATATGATTATGTGTGCAGGTGTTGAAGTGCTGTCCCAATTCTTAGGGGTAAGTTTTGAAGCCCTTCCCCTTAACCCTCGGTTGTAAGGGCCAAGGGGAAGGAGAAGGGCCAAGGGGTAGAGGTACAAAAATTTTATTGGGATTGGGTCTAAGTGTGGTCCTGAAAAATCTTCGTTTGAAGGGGTGTATCCCCCTTGCCCTTAGCCCTACGCCTTCAAGCTAAAGAGAATTGGGACACCCCTATCCCTTGACGTGAATGCGCAAAACGAGGGGTAGGGCTAAGGGGAAGGGCTAAGGGGTAGAATTGGGATTGGGCCTAAGTCTCTATTCTCCTAGGAACGTGTATCAGAAAGTATATCCCCTGGTGGTTGACAACCTGGTGGTGGATATACTTGACCATAGCCATGCTGTCTGTCACAGCTCCGGATTCCATATGTCCTAGGAGCATCTGAAAAGTTTTTAAGTGGGATCAAGGTGTTCCTGTTGAATTGCTTCAGGCAGACTAGCACAGCCCAGCACACTCTTTAGTGAGATGCACTATTCAGCCAGCGTTTGCGTTTCTGGGCCACAATTGTGACCATCCTAGGAAACAATCGGCTGACTTGGTATGTCAAGAAAGCAAAGTCAGTTGATGTGCTGTAATGATGTGCATGTAATTAATTTACTCTAGTTTTAGTCAAAGAAACATTTTTAAATATTTAAGTCTCCTAAGTCTCTACAGTAATTCTATTTAACCCAGTCAAT
>CAIGQQ010004836.1:1727081-1752202 GCA_903798035.1 Danio albolineatus
GGTGGCGTGAAGAGCAGTTCAGGGTGGGTGTGGGGGGTTTTCTCAAACCGGCAGTAAAACTCATTCGGGTCGTTAGCAAGTTGTTCATTGTCTACAGTGCTGGGGGAAGGTGGCTTGTAACTTGTAATATTCCTTAAGCTTTTCCACACGGATGCTGAGTCGTTGGAAGAGAACTGACTCCTTAGTTTTTCAGAGTAGTTCTTTTTGGCGACTCTGATCTCTCTTTCTAGGGTGTACTTAGCTTGCTTATACAAGGCCCTCTCCCCATTCCTGTAAGCAGCCTCTTTGGCCTGACGTAGCTGTCTGAGTTTTACAGTGAACCATGGTTTGTCATTGTTGTATGTGAGTTGAGTCCTGGTAGGGATGCACACATCTTCACAGAAACTGATATAAGATGTTACCGTCTCTGTGAGTTCATCCAGATCGTTAGCAGCATCTTCACAGACACTCCAGTCAGTGAGGTCGAAACAGGCTTGTAGATCCCGCTCTGTTTCATTAGTCCATCTTTTCACAGATCTTAATACAGGTTTGGCTGTTTTCAGTTTCTGTTTGTAGGTTGGTATAAGATGGATTAAACAGTGGTCAGAGTGTCCCAAAGCTGCTCGTTGAACAGAGTGGTATGCATCCTTTATTGTGGTATAGCAGTGATCCAATATGTTGCTGTCTCTTGTGGGACATGTAACATGCTGTCTATATTTTGGCAGATCATGGGATAGTTTAGCTTTGTTAAAATCCCCGAGAATGATTAAAACAGAGTCCGGCTGCTGTCGCTCAATTTCCGTGATCTGATCGGCTAGTTTCTGTATCGCCAGGCGCGCGTGCGCGTGCGGCGGAATGTAAACAGAGACGAGGACAAACGAGCAGAACTCACGCGGTGAGTAGAAAGGCTTACAGTTAATAAACAGTGCTTCTAGATCTGGACAGCACATCTTCTTTAAAAGAGTTACATCAGTACACCACCTTTCATTGATGTAAAAGCACGTCCCGCCACCGCGCGATTTCCGCGTTGTTTCCTCGTCGCGATCCGCTCTAAACAGCTGATAGCCGGGAAGTTTGAGCGCGTTGTCCGGTATGGTGTCGTTCAGCCAGGTTTCCGTGAAGCACAGAGCTGCTGAATGCATAAGATCCTTGTTTGTCTGAGAGAGCAGAGTGAGTTTGTCAATTTTGTTGGGTAGAGAGCGGAGATTTGCCAGATGGATGCTCGGTAATGCGGTTCGAAATCCTCGTTGTCTGAGTTTCACAAGCGTGCCTGCACGCTTTCCTCGGCGGCGCTTCAGAACGCGCTTGAGTAGCACCGCGGCTCCTCCGACAACAATGTCCAACAGAACACTTTTACTAAGTTTTAGTAAAAATACAGAATTTTACTCAAGAATGTCGCTTTTTTTACAGCAAAGTTTTAAAGTGTAGTGCTCTTGGTTTGGTAGCAGCTTGATTAATTTGGTTTTGAAAACAGAGTTGCTTGGCTATGAGCAATTCAAAGTTACATTTATTTCTGTATTGACTAAAAATAAGCTTATTCTCACGTGCTTTAGAAGATCAGTATGCCTTGGACATTTTGAAAAACAAATGAATACAGCTCTAATCTCTTTAATTCCAAAAAAAGACAAGGATCATACTAAATGTTCAAATTATAGACCAATCTCATTAATTAACTCTGATATTAAAATATATATGCTAAGGTATTAGCGATGCGTCTTGAAAAATGTATTAGTAAATTAGTTCATACCGACCAATCTGGCTTTATTCCACATCGTTCAGCGACAGAAAATATACGTTGGCTGCTACATGTAATTAATGAGAGTAAAGATAAAAATAACCCATGTGCAGTTTTATCCTTAGAAGCGGACAAAGCTTTTGATAGACTAAATTGGGATTACTTGTGGAGGGTGCTAGAGAAATGTGGGTTTAATGAGAGTTTTATTGACATGATTAAAGTTATTTACGACAACCCGTCAGCAATTATAACAACCAACGGCTTTCACTCTCAACCAATTGATATACTTACAGGATCTAGACAAGGGTGCCCTCTCTCACCAATGTTATTTGCATTGACCCTTGAGCCCTTAGCACAAAAAATTAGAAAAGATCAAATTTGTTCTATTTCTATTAAGAATACTAAACAAGCAATATCCCTATATGCAGACGATATCTTATTATTAGGGCTGTCAATTGATTAAAAAAATTAACTAATTAATCACACTTTTGTCTGTGATTAATCATGATTAATCACGAAAAGTCGTATTTATTACAGAAAAAAGACACAGCAGTGTAAGTGCCATTTGAATTTTAAAACAATCAATGCCAATAACAAACAAAAATTATTTCTATGTTGGATTCTAAGTAAACTACAAAAAAATCCAAAATACAGGAATTGCAAATATGGAAATTGGAAGAAAAAAAGAATAATTATAAAGTATTGAATACAAACAATTGTATTCATTGTAAAGTTGTTCTGCGAGTTGAGAACATTAATAATAAAGTAAAAACTATTTTGCTTAGTCCTCCTTAGCATTAGCCAGTTGCTATAAGACAGTCCTGTCTGTTGACACTATCAGGTGACAACACACACACATGCACGCACGCACACACACACACACGCACGCACACACACACACACACACACACACACACACGCGCACACACACAGACAGAGACACACACTCCCTTCAGATAATCACCACGCACCACTACGGTTCTTAAAGTATGACTGTATTTCTCAAGCAAGGATTCTGATACAGCAACGCGAAGCAGGCGCTTTACAAAAGTTGCGTGTAGGGGGGAAACACATCAAACTTAATGAAACATTTGAGGGTGCTTGGAATCAACTTAGAGAGGAATGGGCCGTCTTTGACAGCTTCCGACATCATCTGACACTTTCACCTAGTACATTTACATGGATCCATATTATCCATATTATCGCCCAGTCGCCTCTATGGACGCGCCGGCCCTGAACACACGTGTTACTTTCTCCGCGATGCCCGGCGGCAGAGTAACAGCTCGTTAACTCACAGGCTCGTGCAAATGATGAGACAGACAAAAGTACTCGATGCATGCCCTTCTTGTACTTCTTTTAGTGCTTTCAGCTTCACAGTCCAAAACAGCTCCCGGGTGGAATTACAGAAGTAAACTTAACACAAAACCGGATCAAACTTTCTCCCTCTAATTTACCGCGCACACACACACACAGCGCGCGCTCACGTTCAACAGCATGCATGGCGAACTACACACCCACAATGCCCTGCGCCCTGGACTACAACCCCTGTAAAAGCCACAACAGGAAATAAAAAAAACTGCCACTGCGTTAAATGCGTTAATTTTTTTAACGACTTAAATATTTCAAATTAATCGGCGTGCGTTAACGCGCTAATTTTGACAGCCCTACTTATTATATTTTTCAGATTTTGCTACAATCCCAAACATTCTTAATATATTTAATACATATGGAAGTTTTTCAGGATATAGAATTAATTGGACCAAATCATCTCTTCTACCATTAAATAAAAAAGCTCAAAGTATGAAAATAACAGTAGATATTCCAATCGTAAATCAGTTAATTTACCTGGGGATTGTTATACAACCCTCTCTTAAAGAAATTGTACATGTAAATTATGATAAAGTCTTCCAAATGATTAAAGGAGATATTAACAGATGGAGAACACTTCCTGCATCACTGCAATCTAGAGTATCAACTGTGAAGATTAATATATTACCCAGAGTTAATTTTCTTAGTGCTATGATACCTCTGCCACCTCTTCAAAAATGGTGGAAAAAACTTGACTCTTTAATCCGCACTTTTCTCTGGAACGGCAAGCAACCAAAGCTGAAGTTATCTACACTACAACGCACTAAAATGAAAGGAGGTCTCTCCCTTCCTAATTTTGAGATATATCACAAAGCATTCCAACTCCGTTCAGTTAAGACATGGCTGGATTCTATGACCTGCACACCCTGTAGGGACATAGAAACAGCAATTATCAAACCAATTAGACTGCAAGATGTGCTTTTCTCTGGACTTTCTACAAAATATTGTAAACAATATTTTTATACAATAAAACAATATTTTATAAACAATATTTTTATAATACTTCCTCCACATTCTTTATTTATTCAGCAGTGGCTATTTCAGTACAATATTGTAAACAATATTTTGGCCCCATTGTAACAAACACCATAATGACTTTTAGAGCAGTGGAGAAAACAATACTTTACAAAAATAAATGGTACCGGCAGACCCCCTTATGGCACAATAGGAACATTAAGCGCGGTTCTACACCATTCACATAAGAACAGTGGTCAAAGCAGGGAATAAAGATTCTGGCTGACATATGGAATGACAATGGCATGCTTAGTTTTCAGAATATAACTACAACATTTAATGTACCAGCATCATCCTTTTTCTTATTTCTGCAATTGCGCTCGGCCCTCAGGGCATATGGAGTCCCTTGGGGAGCTGCTCTCGAAACACATCCAATTCTTCGCTGGTTTACTAATACCTCTTTACAAAATGTTGTTTCAGGTATCTATTCCCGCCTTCTTGAGGCTAAGCAAAAGCAATTCTCGATACCAATGATTTGGGCTAGTGAATTATCTGAGGACCAAATTGACTGGGAGACGGTTTGGGAAAACATATTTTGTTCTTCAAAAAAATCCAAATCACCAGTTAATACATTTTAAGTTCTGCCACAGATTGTGCTGGACACCAAAGAAAATTGTGAAGATGCTGTGGCCACTCATATGTAAAATCAATAAAAATTAAATCACAAAAAAAAAGATCAGTATGCCTTCAGAGAGGAGGCTTTTTCTTTAAAAGTTTCAGAATTAACCCAATGTACTTTGTTGTGTCTGACATACATTTTGCAAGTAGTTTGCAAGTAGAAAATTGATAAGATCAGTCAGTATTGACAATAACATCTCTTTACTCCAATCAGTATCTCCAAATTCAGCATTAAACTGAGGTAATTTTGAGTTTGGTCATTTTGATGTATAATTGTTTTATGGGTTCTTGGGTGTTTAAAAGTGTTACTGATGACATAAATGAGTAAAATTAATTTGCACATACTTTGAGCAGTATTCTCATTGTGCCACATGCATGACCTGCGTAGATCTTTATCAGCTTCTCCTCTTGGCACTGAGCACTTGGAGTCTCTGAACAACAGTAACAGAGATCGCCCTGCTCACTCTGAAACACACAAAAACATTTATAACATTAATTTCTCCGTGACATCTGATGACATTATCTTTTATTACTTAAAGAATTAGTAGACAATTCTAAAGACATAAGGACATTTGAGAGCTCTGGCACAATATTAATTCAAGTCAAGTCAAGTCAAGTCAAGCCTTATTGTCATAACGCTACATATGTGAACATACCGGGGAAATGTCGAGTCTCGCAGGACAACGGTGCTACATAAATTAATCATATACAAACACAACACTGGACATAAGAGCTGTTTAAAAAAAACTATGCATAACTAACATATACAATAAGATACTTAACTATACACATAAGACTATAAAGCTATACAAGTACTTTTGCATTAGCCTGACCAATGTTGTGCAGGATATTGTGCAAGAGAGGTATTAAAGGTGAATATTGTGCAAAATAGTTATTTAAGTTTGAACCAAGCAGTGCAACATGATTGTGGTACATTTATAGTAAAAAAAAAAATCCTTATTGAGTCTATGTAAGACGGAGTTTAAATAAAGTGTCAGGTGCATAAGAGAGAAGAGTGTTTTTCTACAGGTTGTTTGTCAAGCTCACTCACCTGTTTCAAGCACAATCTGAAATGCACAATGTTTCCAAGAGACATGGAGTGATTAAGAAAGTGTCTTTAGTGCAAATCTGCAACCTGGTGCAAGAGTCAGAGAGATGAGAGGGTATCTTTTCCACAGGTGGTTTGTTAAGCCCACTCACCTGTATAGGACATACTCAGGAATGCATGGGGAGGGGGTGAATTAGAGGGGGCTCTAATTGATCATAGGGGTAAATTGACTGGAGTTGAGGGCTGTAACAGCCTGTGGGAAGAAGCTGTTGAGTAGTGTAGTCAAGCAGGCTCTGATACTTTAAAACCTTCTTCATGGCAGCAGCTAAAAGAGACTGTGGAAGAGATTGGTAGTCTTTCCCAATACTGCCAGCTTTGCTGAAGCACCATGAGAGGAAAATGTCCTGATTGGAGGGTAGAGGGGCACCGATAATCTTTTTGGATGTGTTCACTACAGCTCCTGTAAAAGACAGTGATGCAGATGGTCAGCACGCTCTCAAAAAGAATAATTATAATAATAATAATAATTCCTTACATTTATATAGCGCTTTTCTGGGCACTCAAAGCGCTTTACACAATGGGGGGATCTCCTCATCCACCACCAGTGTGCAGCATCCACCTGGATGATGCGACGGCAGCCATTTTGCGCCAGACCGCACACCACACACCAGCTGATTGGTGGAGAGGAGACAGAGTGATTAAGCCAATTATGATATGGGGATGGTTAGGAGGCCATGATGGACAGAGGCCAGAGGGCAGATTTGGCCAGGATGCCTACTCTTTTTCGAAGGACATCCTGGGATTTTTAACGACCACAGAGAGTCAGGACCTCGGTTTAACGTCTCATCCGAAAGACGGCGCTCACTGAGCAGTATAGTGTCCCCGTCACTATACTGGGGCATAAGGACCCACACAGACCGCAGGTTGGGCGCCCCCTGCTGGCCTCACTAACACCACTTCCGGCAGCAACCCAGCTTTCCCAGGTGGTCTCCCATCCAGGTACTGACCAGGCGCAGCCCTGGTTAGCTTCAGTGGGCGACCATGTGAGAGTTGCAGAGAGCTAGCTGCCGGTAAAATGGTTCCCCTGTAGAATGTGGTGAGGATGGGTGAAGGGAGACTTGCCCTTTTCAGCCGGCGGAGAAAGTGTAGATGTTGTGTGCCGTCTTGGAGAGTGACGTGGTGTTGGTAGTCCAGGTGAGATTCTCTGTGATGCACACCCCCAGGAGTTGAGTGCTGCTGACTCTCTCAACAGTCGAGCAGTCGATGGTCAACAGAGTTTCTCCTGAAGTCCATCACAACCTTCTTTGTCTTCTCTACATTGAGGGAAAGGTTGATAGTGGCACACTTTTCAGCCATCTCAGCCACTTCCCCTCTGTAGTGTGTTTCATTGTTGTTGCTGATGAGACCTACCACTGTTGTATCATCGACGAACTTGATGTGATTTGAGCTTAGCAGTGTAGTCATGAGTCAGCAGCATGAAGAGCAGCGGGTTGAGCACACAGCCTTGTGGTGCACCTGTGCTCAGTGTGGTTGTGTTCGAGGTGTTTTGGCCGACACGGACTGACTGGGATCTTCCAGTTAAAAAGTCCAGGATCCAATTTCAGAGTGGGTTTATTAATGAGCTGTTGTGGGATTATTGTGTTGAATGGTGAGCTGAAGTAAATGAACATCATTTTAACATTAGAGTTTTTATTTTCTAAGTGGGTAAGAGCCAGGTGGAGGGTGAGCTTTGATCTCATTTTCAAAGCAATACACAGGCACCCAGGAAAGGGTTATCCAGAGAATAACTTGCTAGTCGCGACCACAAATGCTCGCTAATTAACTCTTAAAACAATAAAAGAGGATACATTTAAAGACTCCCCCCACCCCCCAGCCCAAGCTCAGCAAGCCCTTTTGGTTCATGCCTGCGACCCGTGTCTTCAAGGTAATACACATCCCTCAGGCAGACAAAGTGTGACCCCACTCCCCAGCTTCTCTGATTGGACAGTCACTGTGTAGGCACCGAATCCAAAGCCTATAAAACTTTGAACAAAAAAAAAATTCTTTGTCGTCTTTGCCGGTCGTCTTTGCTGTCGGCCGTCTATACCGGTCGTCACCTTCGTCGCTGCCCGGACGTCACTATTCTTGTGCTTCGGCCATTACATCACCTCGCCGGAAGCCTCATTACATCTCAGAGCAAACCGCTACATTCACTTGCTGCTGGCTCAACCCCCGATCTGCTTGTGCAACCGCTTCAATAACAAGCCATCGGTCAACTCATCAGAACTCTGAAACTCTGTCGTAATTACAGAAACACCAGGAAGGACTTCACCTACAATGCTGCCTCGTCCAACATCCGTATCCCTGGAAAGCGATTACAAGCTTCCCTGAAAGTAAGGAAACCTCTCTTCCCTAACGAGGGAATTCCAGCACGTATCGGACGTGCTGGAAGCTGACCAATCAGCTTCACTGGGATTTCCCTTTTGGACCAGTCAAGGAAACTTTAATCAGAACACAAGTAACACAAACAAGGTTTCTGTCCATTGCTGAAACTGGTGTGAATTATATTGAAGTAGTAAAGAACAGCGAAATTCTGTTTTTGTGGTTTCTCTCAAGTTGCAATGCTAAGAACTTAGCAAATGCTAGAAGTTGAATTCTTACTCTCCGTCATAACCAGAATCAGAATCAGTTTTATTGCCAAGTGTGCTTCACACACACAAGGAATTTGCTTTGGCTACAGAAGCTTCCAGTGTACATAAAGTGACAAGTGACAACACAGAATAAATATTTTAAAAAAAGAAGACGATAGACATTAAAGAGAAATGTTGTCAGTCCAACAAGATCTGCTTGTTGAAATGTATGTACATATTTGTTATAAATATACAGGTTATAAGGTGCTGTGTATAAATGCATAAGTATTGCATTGTATTTTGTTATAAGGTGCTGTGTATAGATGCGTAAGAAGTATTGCATTGTATATTGTTATAAGGTGCTGTGTACAAGTGCGTAAGAGAAAGTATTGCACGTTTATTGCACAATAGGAAAGATATTAACTGTTCATGAGGTAGAGGGCCTGAGGAAAGAAACTTTACCTGTGTCTGGCTGTTTTCGTGCTCGGTGCTCTGTAGCGCCTTCCAGATGGTCACAGTTCAAACAGGAAGTGTGCTGGGTATGAGGCGTCTAGGGTGATTTTGCAAGCCCTTTTACTCACTCTGGAAGAGTACAGTTCTTGAAGTGTAGGAAGGGTAGTGCCAGTTATTCATTTAGCAGTCCGGACTATTCACTGCAGTCTACGGAGGTCGGATTTGGCTGCTGAGCCGAACCAGACGGTGACTGAAGTGCAGAGGATGGATTGGGTGACAGCTGAGTAGTACAGCACGAGCAGCTCCTGTGGCAGGTTGAACTTCCTTAGCTGACGAAGGAAGTACAGTCTCTGCTGAGCTTTCTTCATAATAGAGTCTATGTGAGTGTCCCACTTCAGATCCTGAGATATGGTGGTGCCCAGGAACCTGAATGACTCCACTGCAGCCACAGTGCTGTTCATGATGGTGAGTGGGGGGAGTGAAGGAGAGTTTCTCCTAAAGTCCACTATCATCTCCACCATTTTGAGTGTGTTCAGCTCCAGGTTGTTGTATCTGCACCATAAAGCCAGCTGCTCCACCTCCTGTCTGTACGCAGACTCGTCATCGTTCTGGATGAGGCCGATAACAGTAGTGTCATGCGCAAACTTTAGGAGCTTGACGGAGGGAACTTTTGCGGTGCAGTTGTTGGTGAGAGCTGGGTCAGTTTGTGCTCGAGCAGTGATGGGACGATGGTGTTGAAGGCAGAACTGAAGTCCACAAACAGAATCTTTGCGTAGTTCCCTGGTTTGTCCAGATGTTGTAGGGTATGATGCAGTCCCATGTTGACTGCATCATCCACAGACCGGTTTGCTCTATAGGCAAACTGCAGGGGGTCCAGCAAAGGTCCAGTGATGTCCTTCAGATATGCTAGAACCAGTCTTTCAAATGACTTCATGACTACAGATGTTAAGGCAACAGGTCTGTAGTCGTTGAGTCCGGTGATCTTTTGTTTCTTCTGGATTGGGATGATGGTGGAGCGCTTGAAGCAGTATGGAACCATGCGCTGTTCCAATGATCTGTTGAAGATCTGTAAGAAAATGGGAGCCAGCTGGTCAGCGCAGGTTCTCAGACAGGCTGGTGAGACACCATCTGGGCCTGGCGCTTTCCTGCTCTTCTGTTTACTGAAGACCTGACGCAAATTATCCACACTGATCTGAAGATCAGTTAGGGAGAGGGAGATGGCTGGAGGTGTTGATGGCTTTGTAGAAAGATGGTCAGGGCGGGTGTGGCTGGAGGTGGCTGGAGGTGTTGATAGCTGTATAGAGAGGTGGTCAGGGTGGGTGTGGGGTGTCTGGTCGAAGGTGTCAAATCTGCAATAGAACATGTTCAGCTCGTTTGTAAGATGTTTGCTGCCATCAATACTGGGGGAAGGTGTTTTGTAGTTGGTAATGTTTGTCAGGCCTCTCCACACTGATGCAGGGTCGTTAGCAAAAAACTGGTTTTCCAGCTTTTTGACATAGTTCTTTTTAGACACACCAATCTCCTTTGTCACTGTGTTCCTAGATTTATTGAACAGAATCCTGTCCCCACTCCTGTAGGCATGTTTATGGTATAACTGATCACGTTGGATGAACACAAAACAGGAAAAACAAACATTAACAGGGTGCGAAAACTGGGGAGCTCCGCACTGAGAAAGCCCTCCGCGGAGCCATCTGATGACATAATCTCTCCTTAACGTCATCTCTCCTGATGACGTAACTCTCCTCAAACTGCTTGTGTGTATGTGCGTTTGTGTGTTTTATGTAGACTAGTATGTTGTGTTTTAGAGTAGCAATAAAGATCTGTGTTTATCCGTCTTTTTAAGATCCGTGTTGGTGTGTTGTGTGCTTTATAGGTTAATGCCTCAGCTTCAGATACTGCTACCTTGCTCATCAAATAATTAAATACTGTTTTTATATTGTTATTGTTGGCCACGTAATGATATAATACAGGATTGCTTTACACTGACCATTCTATTTGCTGGACAAATATGTAGGTTAAGTCTAAGCTTTTAATAATTCTGTGAATCATGCTTGCATCTTTGGATTCGAATTCCCAAAGTTTATATTTGATTTAAACCACAGAGCTGATTCTTACAAAACACAACACAGAGAAAAATAAAACCCCACTGCCAACTAGCATTTCGGAACAGCACGCAGAAGTATAAATGCAAGACGATGTGCAAGGTATGCACCAAGGGTTATGGTGATCAATCGACGTAGAATTATGGTTCAGCGTTAATTCTGATAGGGAATTATTTAGACTTCAATTCCCATCATTCTTCATTCCTGGGAATGATTACTCACCTACGTTGCATACTTGTTTGTGATATCTTGGATTGTTTTCCTCAAGTTTGATTGTTTGCTGTCTGCTCCAACCTTTCCCATAACATTTTAGCAGTTAACATATTTTCAATCGCAACTTAAATGGTGTAATCAAATTAAATTTACAAGCAAAGACATTTGTCACTGCCAGGACATTACTTTTTTTTTTTTTTTGTAATAGAAATTAACTTATGCTCAGTTTTCAGAGGTTTGATCATAACAGGGCAATTGCAAGCAATCAAGTTAGCATTCAGAAATGTATTTTGTAACAGGTAAAAACAAAACCCTTCCATTTTATCAGGTAATAACATAAAAGGTCTATTCTGTAGCAGCTGTCATTGTTATGAGTAAGGCCAAATGTTTGAAAACAAGGTTTTACTATGAAGGGGACTTTAATTTCTTAAAGTCTTAAAGTCTTCTTAAAGGGGACTTCAATGTTTGCACTGAATTTTTTTTGTACTGTAGTCTTAGGCCTGCCCCAAACGCTCTCATTGGTTGAGAAGTGTGATGATGTCTTTCCCAAGCCAATACTAATCAACCACCCACCCTCTTGTGACCTATGGCTGTAAATGTGTATTTAGAGCCAGTGAACAACTGAGTATCAAAATATTAAAAACAAAAAACATTTGCCCAGAATTTATATATATATATATACACACACACACACACACACACACACACACACACACACACACACACATATATATATATATATTCTGCACATCTTGCTTGTATTGCAATTTATACAAATAGGAACACAAATTCCTCACCAGCTGGCAGTTAATCGTACTGGAGACCAGCTGAACTCCCTGACAACAGAGGATGAACCCGGCCAGGTTTAGCAGGATACACACCACTGACAGCAACACAAACAGGTTTACCTGTGCAAGAGACACAGAATATTAGTGCTTAAAACTTGAATAAGCAACAATATGCTGTTAAAAATTTATAGATTCCAGATTTAGTTTTTGCAGTCAAGTAAATTGAGCTCGCATTATTCAGTATAATTAAAACAGAAATACTGTAACACTTTACAATTATTACACTTTTATTACAATTTAAAGTAACTTCTAACAATTTTATTATTACAATACAATTTCATGAGTTGCTAGTTTCACATATCCTGAAGAAAAAACTATTTACAATTAACCATTTATTATTATGAAAGAAAGTAATAATAATAATAATAATAAATTTTATTTAAAGTGCCTTTCAAGAAACCCACAGTCACTGTACAACATCATATACACAATTCAATAAATTTAAAAATGAACTAACAGTATAAAATAGAGGCGATAATAAAATATAAAGACATGAAACAGAGTGTAGTATACAGTTATAAAGAGTAAGTTATTTTGATCAGATGAGTTTTAAGTCTGGATTTAAAGAACTTTTAGAGAGTCAATGTTGCGGATGTCAGAAGGAAGAGAATTCCAGAGTTCGGGAGCACAGCGACTGAAAGCTTTGCTCCCCATTGTGCTGAGACGGGCAGAGGGAACAGAGAGGTGAATGGAGGAGGAGGATCTAAGGGAGCAAACAGGTTCACACAAATACGTGGTGATATGGAGAAGATCAGACAAGTAAAGAGGTGTGAGGTTATGGATGGCCTTGAATGTATGCAGGAGGATATTATATTTAAATACAGAAGAACAACATCTGTTTGAAGTATTTGTAACATATTCATGTCTAATCAAAATAATTAACCCCAATACATTTGAAAGGCAACAGACAGAGGCTGATGTTTGTCTTGAGACCAAATTAATAAGGATGTAACCACGTGCCTGGTAAAACAGTTCCTATTTAAGGGACAGTTAACCCCAAAATAAAAATATACTGATTATTTATTTATCCTCATGTGGTTCCAAACCTTTTTTGATTTTCTTAATTCACAAAAGAAGATATTTTGAAGACAGCTAAAAACTTGGAACCTTGGACTTCCATAGTAGAAAAAACAAATACTATGGAAGTCAATGGATACAGGTTGTCAACTTTCTTCAAAATATCTTCTTTTTTGTTCAACAGAAGGTTTGAAAAATGTAAAATGTGAGAAAATGATGACCAAATTGCAATTTTGGCAAAACTATCTCTATAAAGGCAGAGATACAACAAGTCGACAGTCAGCCATCTGTCCAGCTAGTTGATTTGTTGTGTTCCACATGACAGTTCTGGTGGGGTTAACATCTGAAGTGAACAGAGTGCTCTGATTGGTAATTCAGCAACAAATCAGGGCATGGGGCGCCACGGTGGCATAGTGTGTAGCACGTTCGCATCACAGTAAGAAGGTCGCTGGTTCGAGCCTCGGCTGGGTCAGTAGGCATTTCTGTGTGGAGTTTGCATGTTCTCCCCGTGATTGCGTGGGTTTCCTCCGGGTGCTCTGGTTTCCCCCACAAGTCCAAAAATATGCGGTACAGGTGAATTGGGTAAGCTAAATTGTCCATAGTGTATGTGTGTGAATGAGAATGTATGGATGTTCCCCAGAGATGGGTTGTGGCTGGAAGGGCATCCGCTGCATAAAACAAATGCTGGATAAGTTGGCAGATCATTCCGCTGTGGCGACCCCGGATTAATAAAGGGACTAAGCCGACAAGAAAATGAATGAATGAATCAGGGCATGGGAACAAAAACTTAAAGAGCCCATTTTATGGGTTTTGGAAAATTACCATCCATTCCATGTGTGACAGCTCTAAGTGAATGAAAACATCCAGCTGAGGTTTAAACTCTAAAAGTGAACCTTGTTCAAAACTGTGTGAAAGCACTATTCCCTTTAAACAATAGTGTAGTGCGAATGTGGGATTGATCATGACTGAGGATGAGTGAACATTATTGAGTGAACATTCTGATGATTAATAAAATAACCAACTCTGCAACGGGGGATTTACTGGCCGTTTGTTAAAGCAAGAATAGGCAAAGGCTATCAAATGTATGGTACTTTTTCAATACACAGTTCATGGACCGTTTCTTCTTCCTCCGGATTGCAAGTAAGTGTGATTAAAATGGTGACCTCTTTGACATCTCTAGCTTGCAGAATATGTATTTAATTGTGTTTTGTAACTTGTAATAGCTCCACGTGACTTCTATTGTATCTGGTAGGGTATGCACTGAATATTCGACCACTGTAAATGTTCGGGCAAAAATGGCCTATTTTTTAGATTTAGGCTGAAAGATTTTTATCACCGAAACAACAGAGCCAAAACAGTATGTTGTGATGACGTAAACAGAAACCGCACCTTGCACATGCTTCTCTGAAGCACCACGTCTGCAGTGTGTCTGTACTCGATCCGTGTTATAAAGATCATTATTTGGATGTGGAAATAAAGCAGTGCGCATGTGAAATGACGGGAAAGGAGCAGAGCAGGAGAAAGAGATCAGTGCCCAGTTGATCGAAAGTCCTTAAGTTGTTTAACTTAATGTTGAAAAAACCCTGAGGTAAAGTATTTCTTTAAGAGCGTCGCAACAAACTTCTTGACTCTCACCTTTAAATAAATGTCTTTTCTAAGCATTTCACTGTAGCTTCTGGCAACATAAGCAACCGGTGCCACAATTGCTATAGTTACGTAAACAAATCGTAACAAACCACAAATGGTTGAACTGCAATAACTGCAATACACATAATTTTTTGCCATCTTCTTTCCATTAAGTGAGTCGAGATGTTCCCTTATCAAGTCAAACTCTGGTCAAACACGACATTATGTATGGATGACTATTAGAACTTGGCTGGGATCACATAGAGCCTTTTGAAGCTGCACTCCCTGCTGAAAAATTTGACATTTTCAGGCTGGTTTGCGGCCATTTACAGCCTAAATCAGCTAAAACCAGCTTTACCAGCCTGGTTTAAGCTGGTTTTGCTGGGCTTCCTAGGCTTGTCAAGCTGGTTTTAGCTTGTCATTTCCCAGCCTGACCAGCTAAATCCAGCCAACCACTGGTTAAAATATTTTTATTAAATATTTTTATTTTTGTTGTAATTGATTTATTCTTTAAAAACTTTAACATTAATTTATGCAATTAAAATGGGTTAATTATACACTCAGAGGAGAAAAAAAATGTTGAATCAACATGATTTAATTGTAGCAACCATTGTGCAAGAAAACAAATCAAGTAAACTTGAACTGCTTTGAATGTGTTATATTAACACCATGTAAACTTGTGAATTCAACATGGTTTTAAAAGGTCTGTGTAACGTCTTTGCAGCTAGTTGAGTTAAAAATGTTATGTTGTCTTTATCTGATTGAATTTATTCTTATTCACTCAATGTCAGTAAAGCACTTCAACTCAACAGGATTCGTCCTCGTTACATCAACAAGTTCTGGTCTTGTCCATGTATGGTTATTTAAAAAAAAAATTTTTTTGCTTCAATTATATTTGTCATAGTTGGCAACACTGAAATTCAGCACGAAATATGCAAACAATTTAACATTTTTCTTTTTTCATTAGACATTAACATAAAGTTCAAACTGTATTCTTCACTTTGAGGTCTCCATTAAAGTAACAATGTGTAAAACATTTAGCCAAGAAAACCTTGAAAAAACTTTAAGAAACCTCATAACCAAGCAAGCAAGACTTTAATTTTCTCTTACCAACAAACCCTGGCCTGACAACCAGAAAAAAACAAATATTAACATGGATGATCTAGCCATTTTTGGTCTTAATTTCTAAAAATGAATTTGTTATAACTACCCTTTTGAATTGTGAAACAAAAATTGGAGCCCTTTAAGGACCCAGCAAATGCCTCTTTAATATAGGGACACAAGTATGTAGAAAATTGCAATGAAAACATATTCAAAAAATACAGGGTAGTTTGTGTGTATTAAACACATTGCCACAAAAATAGAAATAAATGTATCTCATGGTTTAAAAAGGAACACAAATACAATCAGTATCAACACACATACCAACAGAAGCATTGGCCGTTTCCATGTGGTTAGTCCTATAATCCCAGATAGGATGACCTGCAGAAAACAAACAGTCTGTTCAGCAAAGAGGTTAACTAATACTGAACCCAATGCTACCCATCTGATGCTGTACACTGTCAAAATGGCTTTTCCATTTAATCCTGTTTTAATGGTTCATCTCTCTGTGTGTGAAGTGTTTTCGACAGACTCATTCAAATACCATTGTCTATACTTCTTGCGTTTTCTATAACCGTGCCACTTCCTGTCAATTACAATAAATGTTGTGTGCCTATATTTGCATCTGGATGTCTAATTAATGTCAAACAGATTAAATCATACAAAAGCGTGGATACATTGTCTATATTATTATTTATTTTTATCATTTTTTTAATACTTTCCTACGTTTTTCAGACAGTTTTTTTTACTTTCTTTTTATGAGCCAAAACTTCTGGAACCCTAAAAGCTGTTCAGCATTTATTTTAGCCAATTTAAACAAATATAAACAACATAAAACAGAAACATTTTGATGTTCTGACAGCGATTCCTATGTACAAGAATCACTTCCTGCCCTCCATCAGAATTCCGCGTGTAATCGGTGACGTCATGTGAAAACAACCTATACACTAATATCTTTCATTCATTCGTTTTCTTTACAGCTTAGTCCCTTAATATTATAATAGCATATTTATATTTCTTTTAAATCTTTGTTCTAAGTTCGTGTCGTCTTCCTGAGTTCGTTCTTTCAAGGTAACTTGGCAATACCGCTCTCCATGAGAATGAAAATCATTTTCTGCATTCTTGGAATTGAGAAACAAGCAGCATGTCACTGTAGAGCAGTGGTTCCCAACTCTGCCCCACTCTGCACATTTTGTATGTGTTTCTTATTTGACAAACAAGGATCAGTACACCACTACAATAGAGTGGTAAAACAATATTAAACGCCATAGCTTCTGATGACACATCGAGGTCTTATGAAGCTAAATGATTTGTACAAGAAACTGAACATTATTTATGACTGAATGCTTGTTTTCCAAACTGTTCCAAACTGAGGTGGTTGACTATTGACTTATGTTTTATGAATTACCTATGCCCACAGTTTCAGCTATAAAATCTTACATTGTATACTAATTTTTATCAAATCCTAATTTATCCATCACATAATTAACATTTTAATTTGCACATAATATAGTTATACATACAGTATATAGTAATATGCGTCATTATATGGTTAAATGTTTATAGTCAGTTTCTGGTAATTAGGTTTGATATTACATTCACTACACTGTCAAGAATGATAATAAATGTGTTGCATACTGAAACATCTGGTCAATATCCATTTTAATAATCTATGTAATTGCGAAGATTAATGAGCAATCTGACCAGCTTGAAAAGATGGTTAAAGAAAATTCATCCAACATTGAAGCTTTGGGTAAATCCCTTACTTCTGTGCATGATGGTGTAATGGTTTTGCAGAAAGAAAATGAATTGCTAAAAAGCGTGAATAACCTTGGAAAAAAAGTAAAGGAAATAAATGTGAAAAAATTTGTGACCAGGAACGGTACAGCGGCAGATGGTGCCTGCATTTATATGGACTGCCCGAACTACTTTGACACTTTTTTCATTTTTATTATTTTTTTGTTGTTGTAGCTGTTCTCTCTCTGAGTTTTAAACAGCGACATTCTGTGTTAATTTTTGGGAATTTATTTTGTGAAAGTTTAATGTCTAGAGTTTTATTTACTCTTGTTGTTCTTTAATATTGTTTGAACATTTATGTATTTTTCATTGTTTTCTATTCATGTCAGAGGTATTTGTGATATATTGAAGAGAAAAGCTTTGTTTTTATATTATAAGTTTAATATTAGAACGACATTTATCAATCAGAAAATTTGAACAAAAAAATCTAGTATTGAGCATATTTTAAATATATGTAAAAAGAAAAAGAAAGCTTTGACTGATTGTGAGTCACAAAGATTAGAGTTATTAAAATAGAATTAGATAACATAAATGAGGATAAAGCAAGAGGAGCTTTTATTAGAACTACACTTAGGCGGTTAGAAAAAGGGAAAAAAAAAACTAAATATTTGTTGGCCTTGAAAAAAGAAACCTCAGTCTTGGAATTAATGATTAATAACAAATTAGTAGAAAATTCCTCCTTAAGAATATTTAGTCCGTTTTAGTCATTTAGTCAGTTTTTTTTGTGTGTGTAATCTGTATTCTTCTACATCAGCTTCTTTAAACATTGATACTCTTTTTAATCACTTGGTGAGGGATATCAAAAAGATAGCTTTCTGAATATCTGTGATAAAGAGATATTGAAGAGATATTGAATTTTATAAGACTTTTTCCCCAAAGAGCTTTAACCCTTTTTACTATTAGCATTTTAGAAGCTATACAAAATGGTGAATTGCCTGTTTCTAAGACAAGGAGTTATAACATTGATTCCCAAACCCAACAAAGGCCTATTAGTCTGTTTAATAATGTCAGTAAGTTGACTGACGCAGGGATTAGGTGAAATAATTGATTTAGAACAGTCTGGGTTTATGCAAGGCCGACATTTAAAAAATAATATCAGGCTGGTTTCAGAGTTCAGGTTCAGTTTAGTTCAGGTTCAGTGTAGTTTAAATTTCACTGCTGAAAGTCCAAACACTGAAGAGCAAATGCATCGATCCGCAGCTCCACAAGTCCTGAACGATGTGAGCCAGTGGCAACAGTGGCAAGGAACATATCTATCTGTATATACATAATTATTGTTAGACGTGTCTCCCAATGTTATTAAAGATCTGTATGAGATTCTCTATAGCTTTATTTAGCGGTATGATGCACGAATGTGCTCCACGCATCCCCTTTATATACACTATGAACTGCAGCTACGCTAATTATTTTCTTTGTTCTCTATTCCAACTGGGGATACTCTTCCCGAGGCCCCCAGAGACTATGCAGCGCCACGGATGCGATCCAAGACCCGTGACGAGACGATCCCAAGGCTCCTTAACCCTGGACCAGGCTGTATCCTGAGCAGCTGCTTGGCGGAGTAGCAAGCAAGAGACGGATTCCCGTGACCCTCCAAGGACAAACGTGCCTCGAGTTCTCCAGCCTCCAGCGACTAGACTGCAGCTAGAGCTGCGCATCGATGGATTACTCTTCAGTGTTTGGTCTCTAAGTAGTGAATATTAAACAACACTGAACTGAACTGAACTCAGCTATATACTAGCTAATAATTTACTAGCTAATAACTAAACTGACATTTTCAATTTACTATAACCTTCTATGTGAAGCTGCTTTGACACAATCCACATTGTAAAAGCGCTATACAAATAAAGGTGAATTGAATTGAATTGAATTTATTTGGAGAAATAAACCACATTATTTTTACATAATTAAAAAATTTTTAACTACTTTATTTTATCAGAATTGGTTCAACAATAGTATTTTTAGTGAGGCAGTTAATTAATCCCCTTGGCTATTTGTTATCTTATACTGAATTTCTTTTAAAAAAAATTATTACCAGTTAAACCAAGAGAATTTGCTATTGTTTTGGATACAATAGCAAAGAGTGTGGTTTTGCTTTTAAAAAACTGTATTTCAGAAGGGATAAGCATAGGCAATCCTTGTAAAAAAAAAAAAAAAAACCTTTTCATTGAAAATATTGATGTTTTAAAACAACAGTGTAACAATAACGTTATAAGGAAAACTCTCTGTTCGTTGTCTCTACCTACAGCAAGATACTTTTGGTTTTCATTATTTGCTAATATTTCTTGGGTTCAAGCTTGGAGGTTGACAAAAAAAGTTTTGCATGTCTTACGAAATACTTCATAGAATTTATGATGCTAAACATGTTTTGAAAAGATTCAAACTTAGTATTTTATATATGTGTTATCTGTGGTGAAGAAAAAGAAAAAAATTGTGCATCTTTTTTCATGTTTTTCATCATTTTTTCATTTGCTCAAGAATACTTTGGAAAGATTTGAAATTGTTTATTAACAAAAACAATAGAGTATAAGATAGAAATTTGTTTATTTGATGTACTGTTTTATTCTGGTAATGAGAACTTGAACTGTAAAAGACAACATATTTTTAAACCAAACTTTTCCCACTTTGTGAATGACTTATAATTTGAAGTCAATCTTTTCGAACCACAATCACAAAACAAAAAAATCTAATTTCATGTAAATGTATATATATTTTTATATTTGCTTCTTACTGAAAACTATAGAAAATGTAATACCTCTTGTTCTTGTGTCATTTAATTAATAAAATATTTTTTTAAATAAATTAATAAATTTTTTTAAAAAAAGAACAACACTTTTCAGTACAAAACATGAGCACAAAATAAAACTCTTCTTTAATGTCTGATTTATAAGAGATTAATAAAAGACTAGACATATGGCTGTAGTAAATATAAATCTGTGAATGCATGCGGTATAAAATAAATGCATTAGCACCTCATGGCCAGTAATTTAATACTCACAGAAGATCCGGCCCAAAACGGACAGGAGTTTCTAATAGGGGGCGAGTTGCTAAGGGATAGAGCCCCGAAAGAGAGCGCCACCATGGAGCAGCCGAGAACCAACTGCAACAAGCCGAGGGAGAGTAGAGGGCGAGCGGGCAGCACCGCCGGAATGAGCCGGGTCTGAGGTCCAGACATACGGGACGGAAGAGCAGAGACACAACGGCTGCGAGTTCTGTAAGGTGCGTCTGCGAGCTGATGGGCCAAAGCAGCCCCCGATAAACGACAACAAGACCCAGGCAGGACTACGGGTAGAGACATTGGAGACGCACGAGCGGCCGATCAACAACAACAACAATACACGTTAAGCGAGTACCGTAGCGCTCCCTCATTGTTTCACTCTGTTTCTGTGAGGGCGACGGCTGTTTCTATAAACAGCCCGTTCCACGTACTTCCATGGTTCTGTCGTAGTGGTTTTAAAATAACTGGACTCTGTGACCTGCTGCTCGGTTTGGTTTCACTTTTTTTGGCAGAGTGTGGAAAGGCGGGGGGAGGGGCGCGTGGGAATCACCGCTCCGCCTATTTGGAGAAAGACGCAGAAAAGAGATGAAGTCTCATGAAAAAAAAGTCATATTTTCAGGTCAAATATAACATGATGATGATACACCATCGGTGTTAATAAAATTAAAGCTTTATTTGCTCTTCTTTCTTTGTAAATAAACAACGGAAAACTCAAACCCACTTTATCACACTGATTATGCATTTAAAGACACATTTAACCTTTGTCATGCTGCTAATTTTGCTTGCCATATGTTATGTTTGGGGTCAGTGTGTCCACAAAAGTTGAGCTTTTGTTAGAAATCTTACAATTGTTCTTATGTGTTATTTACAACCAGTGTCTGTACAGTGTCATGGAACAACCTCTTCCATTCCATCCTACAGAAAGAAGGAAAAGACCACTCAAACCGTGACACCTGGTGTAAAAGCCGTGGGAAAGAAGACGTGTAAACACTGTCTTACAGACCCTTTTTACATTTATATATATGAACACAAAACATTTTTAAATTGATACTAACCAGGAAGAAAATATATTGAACTCAACATACGTTAATCCTGTTACACTCACCCCATAACATCAAGTAACACGTACAGAAGGGTATCTCATACTCAGAGAAGATAAAAAATATATAAATTATAGAAAATAAAACAAATAATAATAAAAAAGCCAAAAGTAAAAACAAAATACTCACCAACAGTCAAGTCCAAAATATAAACCTCTATAAGGAAATCTAAGCAGAAACACATGAATGAATATAGTAACAATAATAGAACAAACAAAAACAATATTCATTCATTCATTTTCTTTTCGACTTAGTCCCTTTACTAATTCCGGGTCGCCATAGCGGAATAAACCGCCAACTTATACAGCACGTTTTATGCAGCGGATACCCTTCCAGCTGCAACCCATCTCTGGGAAACATCCATAAACACTCATTCACTGCGGACAATTTTAGCCTACCCAATTCACCTGTACCGCATGTCTTTGGACTGTGGGGGTAACCAGAGAACCCGGAGGAAACCCACGCAAACGCAGTGAGAACATGCAAACTCCACACAGAGACACATTTATTTTTTTATTATTATTATTTTTTTTTGTCAAATAAAAAGTTTTTCTAGAGTCATCCACCATCATTTTGTGGCTCAAAAGTATTGGTTCAGGCACTGTTTTGGCACAGTACCATTTTAAGAGTTTTGATATAGCATCGATATCAATATAACACTAAACGATACCCAACCCTAATGACGTCTGTCAGATGTTGGATTTTGGTTGCCATCCCTGATGCATAAATGTCAGTATTTGACATCAATATGATGTTGGCTGAAGATTTTTACATACCTACAATCAACTAAATATTGACATCATTTCACGTTGTTGTTGGCCATCAAATTAGCATTGTCCTTAGACGTTGGCAATCTAAATTTAACCTAATATTAACATCTTATGATGTCATGTGTCTGCTGGGTAATAATGAGAAACCGACACGTCATCACTCAGTCTCAGGGAATTCTCACAGGAAAGCCATTGATGCAAAAGAATTTGTTCCAAAGGACCACCATCACTGTTTTTGTGGCTTGATTAAGGCAAGGGCGATGGAAACTAGCCAGTGCCCTAGCCACTGGCTCAGGAGCCTTGCTCACAATGCATCTCTTACAGTTGTGGATGTATGTCATTACATTTTTTTTTCATTGTTTCCCAATACAAACTCTAGCCAACCGTAAGGTGTGCTGCTGGCCCTCATGCCCCACATCACAAGACTCACATGAAATGGCATGCACAGTAAGCACATCTTTCCAATGCTGATGTGTTTGCATGACAGCAGAAATCTCATTGCTATGCAATCCATGTGTCAAGTGCTGATAAGAGTTATATTCTTATGTATATACAGTATATATACATTCTTGCAAAATTCATTCATTCATTCATTTTTTTTCCAGCTTAGTCCCTTTATTAATCTGGGGTCACCACAGTGGAATGAGCCGCCAACTTACAGTATCTTGCATATGTTTTACGCAACGGATGCCCTTCCAGCTGCAATCTATCACTGGGAAACATCCATACACACTCATTCACACACATACACTACGGACAATTTAGCTTACCTATTTCACCTATACCACATGTCTTAGTGGGGAAAACCGGAGCACACAGAGGAAATCCACACGAACGCAGGAAGAGCATGCAAATTCAACACCGAAATGCCAAATGACCCAACCGAGGCTCGAACTAGCGACCTTCTTGCTACTCACTGTGCCACCGTGACGTCCCTCTTGCAAACAAGAAGCATGGAGCAGTACAAAAGATATACAACAAAGGAAAAACATTACAATAATACATATTTTGAAATTGAAATACAAAAAAGTACAAAGTATTTTGGTTTCTGAAGCATTTGAAGCTTTGAGACACTATCCCTACTTCAGAAAGAAAACATCTAAAAGAGGGCTTACATTTTTCCACTTACAACAATGAATATGATACTTACCCATTAATAAAACAGAGTTCACAACATCAGAGAAAGAAACATGTAAATCTCATTTGTAAAAGAAAATATCTTCTAGAACAATAGGAGGGACTGAAATCATCTTTAATGAAAGCCAACTATAGATGCCAAACCAGAATTTAAAAGTAAATTCACATGAACAAAGAAGTGATCATGTGTTTCAGGAAGATTTGAACAAAAGCTACACGTCAAAACCAAAGTTAAATATTATTTGAAAACTCATTCACAGTCTAAACAAAATTCTGTAAATTAGGCACTACAGGATATTTAAGATAAAAGGTAAAAGTTTTGTCCTCTACAAAGGGTTCAACAACTATGATAACGCTTATAATCACCCATGATAATTTTTTTGTGAATAAGCTTGTTACATTTACAATCAAAAATATCTACATTTGAAAAAATTTAATCAAAATGATTACTTTGAAACAGTAAAGGCTAAACAGTCACTTTTAAACAGAGATTTTCAGTTAATAGTAACAGCCCTATTGTTCCAAATGCTGGATTTATAAGGGAAATGTTCTGAGTAAATATTATTTTCCAAAAAAGTAGTGCTTGCCTATGGAGATTGAACATCTTCAAAGTAATCTTTGTAGAAACATTATCACACTGTAGTGAGTACTTCCCATGAACTCTCCTCTCTACACCACCAGAGAGACCCATCACCGCAATGTTGATGTCCTTACAAAGTCAATATCCCATAATGCTAAATTCCTGGGACTTTGAGTGCAGCTCATTGCAATTCTGTAGCTATTTAAACTGCATTCATTCCTCCACTCAGTGTGAAGTTTTGATTTGCCCCAGCTGTCATCGTTGAGCGATTTCCCTGTTGTTTGTTACTTGCCTGTTTATTTTACCTTGGACTGTTCTCTCACTGCTGAAGGTTATCTGCCTGCTCTGACATCTGCCTGCATCACCATTCAGATTGTTCGCTGCCAACCCTGACCCTCCCCTGTCATTTACTCTGCTCTCTGGAAAGTTCAGTTTGATCTTCTTGCTGTTACAATAATATGCAAATGGGTCCACACTTTTCTGATGAATACGCACATCTTAATGCAAAGTCAAAGCCACCATTTTTTTTAGGCAGCGGCTATTTGCACGAGATGCTATTTACACTAAGTGCAAATAGCAAGAGATGCTATTTACACTAAGTGCAAATAGCAAAAGATGCTATTTACACTAAGTGCAAATAGCAAGAGATGCTATTTACACTAAAAGCAAATAACAAGAGATGCTATTTACACTAAATGCAAATAACAGGTGCTATTTACACTAAATGCAAATAGCATCAGATGCTATTTACACAATATAGCAACAAAAGGTATGGTAGATGCTATTTGCACTCAGTGCTTATAGAATATTTATGCCATTTACACTTTGTGTTTATAGAAGGTAGACACTATTGCTGTGTTACTAAAAGTATGATTCTATTTACACAAAAAAATTAAGCATAGTTTATTTAGTAAGTCTTAGTGTACACAATTTTAATAATTGGTTGTCAATTACAGTTAAAAGATGGTATTTACACTAATAAACAGTAAATGCTGTTTACAGTACACTTAA
>CAIGQQ010004836.1:1777202-1792954 GCA_903798035.1 Danio albolineatus
CAAGCAGAATACAGCTTACTATATATATATGTGTAATATGATTTATATATATATATATATATATACAGTATATATATATTGCAGCCCTTCGCAATGTATGCATCCACAATAGTCACATGTGCAATATTGAGTTTTATTAGGCCCAATTCCATTTCTACACCGTAGCCCCTCCCTTTACCCCCACCCCTTGTTTTACACATTCACGTGAAGGGAATTCTGTAGCAGCTATTAGTCCTGACATAGTCATTATTTACTTTGACAAGCCAAAAACTAATAATTATAGTAAACTGATGCTAACCACTTCTTCCATATGCTTATCCAGTTCATGGTCTGTGTGGGTCCACAATGTATGATCACATATCAATAATATTAAATGTTTGCCTAGATACAGGGGGTGGATCAGCTTACACACTGGCTCACCTTACGCCAGTCTCCCCTGCTTAATTTGCACAAAGCATACATTTTATTTTTGCATTTGTACAATGTTTTTGGCTGTTTGACATCAGTGTATTGAGACATTGTTAAAGAACATCTGTCCTCAACTCCATGCAGTGCTTGTGGGCTGCTGCGTGATGTAGCTATGACTCCTTAGTTCTAACCTCTGTGACCCTCCATTGTTTCACTTTGTCCTATTCAATGGTGAGAGGGAGAGAATAGGAAAATGGTCTCATATGACGTTAGTTTTAGTTCATTGGTTCACTGGACAAAGTGTCTTTTGAACAGCAGACAATATATTAACATATAGTTGAGGTTGTTTTTGTAAATGTGAAGCTGATAATAAACTAAACTGCTTTTGACAATAAACATTCTGCATAGTATCACTCTTTTAGGCAGAACAGTTAGTGTGTTTTTTGTTTATTTGAAGTATTAAATTTTCTCTGAAAATGAAAACAGATCACAGCTAAAAAGGAGCAGACTGATTTCATGCAAAGTCAAATCCAGCTGCTGTAGAAAAACCATCTTCCTTTCTGGAAAAGGTAATAAAACCATTTCTAAAGCTTTGGCACTGCAGAAAATTACAACAGAAGCTCTGATCTACAAATGGCAAAAGCATTGACTTGGAGAAAAAAAACTTTGGAGAACCTTCCCAGGAGTGGCCAGCTGACCAAAATTCCCCTAAGAGTGCAGCAACAACTCATCCAAGAGGTCATTAAAAAAACACACACACAATAACAGCCAAAGAACTGCAGGCCTCACTTGCCTCACAGTTAAGGTGAGTGTTCATGACTCCACCATAAGAAAGAGACAGGGTTTGTATGGCAGAGTTCCAAGACAAAAACCCATGCTGTGCGAAAAAGAGCAAAAGGGTTTGTCTCGGTTTTCCTCTGGGGACCGATGAAACAAAATTTAACCATTTTGGATGGATTGTGTCCCAATATGTCTGGCATAAAAGAAACACCACATTTCAGAAAAAGGACATCATTCTGACAGTAAAGTTTAGTGGTGGTAGTGTGTCTGTAGAGCCCTGCACGGGCCTTAAATCTAAGCCTGAGCCCGGCCCTGGACCGTCTTGCACAGGCTGTAGTTCGGCTCTTGTCCGACAGCTTATCAAAATTTTTGGCCCAAGTCCGACCCAAAGCCCGTTTTTTTTTCTTCCTCCAAACATCTTAGCCTATACAGCCATTAAAATAGACCAGATTTTTATTTAACAGAGAACTGATATTTTTAGTTTCATTTTTTTTTATCAGAATGATTTAGAGAAATGATTTGAGTTTTTTTGTTTGTTTTTTTTACGGAGAACCTTTAATGACGGAGGATAGATCTGTCGTCGGTGTTTCAAGTTATCTAGAGCTGTATGACTTTACCAATCAACACTCGCGCACAAAACGGATGAGCTGATTTAGCCATTTCCTAATGACATACAATAGCGCACTGCGCTTCTTTTTTCTTGTCAACAAAAAGGCAGTACGGTGTGCCCCGCGCTTTGGGAGCGGAAAGGCGTGTTCAGTGTGATCAGCCCCTGTTGCACAACATATTTGTAACTTTGCGGATGGTAACACGTGCAACTACTCGTGCCAACAACATGTTTGTCAAAGAAGCAAAAGAAGCAAAGAATATTGCAGTTTGACACAGACCAGTTGCCAAACCAGCGCTGATGCTGATCGCCTCTGTCCTGTCCTGCGTCATAAACTCGACAAATAGGCGAGAGTTTTGGTAATTTATTGTTCAACTAACAAACCAACTTTTTTTTCAATTGAAAAATTAGTTATTCATTCATTCATTTTCTTGTCGGCTTAGTCCCTTTATTTATCCGGGGTTGCCACAGCGGAATGAACCGCCAACTTATCCATCATTTGTTTTACGCAGCGGATGCCCTTCCAGCCGTAACCCATCTCTGGGAAACATCCATACATTCTCATTCACACACATACACTACGGACAATTTAGCTTACCCAATTCACCTGTACTGCATATCTTTGGACTTGTGGGGGAAACCGGAGCACCCGGAGGAAACCCACACAACCATGGGGAGAACATGCAAACTCCACACAGAAATGCCAACTGACCCAGCCGAGGCTTGAACCAGCGACCTTCTTGCTGTGAGGCGAACGTGCTACTCACTACGCCATCGTGGCGCCATTACAGTTATTAATAGTTCTTATATAATATACATTTTTAAAATAGCCTGCACACATGAACTGCGAGTGAGACGGAGGAAATAAGTCATAACCATAAGACATAATCTTTAAACTAATGATTTCTATTAAAAATGTTGACAGAGGTTTTGGTAATATATTAATAGCGGAGCATTATTTAAATGCATATTTTCCGTGGAGCGATCGATTTGAGGAAGCCTGATATTTTTATTTGACGGAAGAAAAAACATGAAAAAAAGCTTAAAAACTTAAAAAAGCATTCAGTCAGTGTTTTTGTTTTGTAATCTAAATTTTTTCATTTAAATGATAAATATCAAGTGTAGGACTTTCTAGTTTATTCTTTTTATTGAGTTTATTCTTTTTTCTATGCTGTTGGTAACACTGCATGTGCATGAAGATGCTCTGTTATGTTCTGTATGCTGTTCGCATGTTAAAATAAATCAGTATTTTAAAATGCAATATTTAATGTGTCAGACACAAAATGGACAATGTCAATTATTATTTTTTAATTAAATAATCATTTAATATTAATCTGACCAGTTAACAATCCAGTTCGTGTTTTGGCATTGTTGAAGCATACAGCAAACTTTTTTTTCATGCACTTCACCTCAGATGTTATTCGTTCTTCTATTTTATTTAGAATATAACTGACCAACAAAAATATTTAAACTATGAGACAAACTATATGAAATGTGTTTTAAAAATATAATTTTTTCAAAGAACATTGTTTTTGTTTGAGCCCGTCTACTACTCAACTGTGCGGGTGGATGATTTTCGGATTTAAGGTTTTAATTAATGCTTCACTAATGGTTGTAGTATATCACAACCTTCTGACATATTTTTGCAATTTTTTAATATGCCATAATTTTAAAGATTAAGTCTATAGTGTCTAATTTTTTCCTGAGTGCTTTATTACATTTAAATTTCAAAGAAAAATTAATAGAAAAAAGGAAACGAATTATGTCATAATGAATGCCCATAAATAATGTAGCCTTTGACAGTAGGCATCAGTGTTTCTTGAGATGATGGGGGGAAGGGGAAGGGACAGTGCTGGATTTGTGCGTATTTTGGAATAAAATCCTGCAGGCCTCTTAGACTTACAAGCATTGTGCATAACTAGTTGGCTCATCATTTAAAGTTGTCACTATTTGTTTCACGTGGCTGGAAATCTCTATATGCAAGGCATCACTGGCGCTTCCGGACTGCACGCATTAGAAGTCATTAAACTTTTTTGGACGTATTTTTTTATAAAGCAGGCCCGAAGCCTGATATGCGTGCTAGCTATGACATGCAAATTGGCCCGGGCTCAAATGCAGGGCTCTAATAGTCTGGAACTGTTTTGCTGCTTCATGAACCTGTGTTCGCATGGGTGGAAGGGTATCAACTGCATAATGTGCTGCTGTCCATTTCGCTGTTGTGTATATATATATATATATATATATATATTTTTTTTTTTTTTTTTTTTTTTTTCAGAGAAAATAGCGTGTGGATACATTGGATTAAACTAGATTGTAATTATTATTTTTTAAATATATAATTTTTTTATTTATTAATTTTATGAATGAATGAAGATAACAAAAAGAAGTGAGAACTGTGCCAAAAATATGGTCTAGTTTAATATTGTTGGTTGTTAATAATAAAAATGTAGTCTTGGGAACTGCATTTAACTGCTAAAAGTTTTATGTGTGAAGTGATGTTCAATAAAACAACACAACAACAGCAAATATAATCTTCATGTATCATAAAATATCCACCTATTCTTGACATGAACATGGAGTGAATCCAATATTCTCTGACATCAGCCTTGGCATTCTCACTCCTTTGTTGACAATAAACTCTCTGAATGCATGAATGCCATGAATCTGCGTCAGCTCCTTATCCTAGATGACAAAAGCAAAATGTCAGTAGAATGAAAACTAAACAGAGATCAGAATAGTTTGCCTCATCGACAGCTTTCCCATTATTTTCATTAATTAGTATATGCTGCAAAAGTCACCTGCTGGCTCAGCTCAAAGTTTAGATTCCTTTTGACATCTGCCAGAGCTTGTGGAGGATCATAAGCAGTCTTTAGTATTTTGGGTTTATAGTCCTGTTATAAAACATAGAAAAGACTTAATGTACTATAATATTGTTATTGTGTAAACAATAACACAACATTGAAATACTAAGAATGAAAAGAGTTTTCCCAACCTCTGTCAGCTCCTTAATGCAGCGGTCTTTAAAGTGCTCTTTTACAGAACTGTGGCATTTTCCAGGAGGTTGGTAAGTATCTGTTTTGTTAGTGGGTAAAGTCAAGGTGGTTTTCTTCTCATAGTCACTCCTAAAAAGGTCCAAGATGGTTGACTCTGTCAGATCACTCATCTCACCAGCCTGAAGGTGAAATAACTATTAGGCTACATACAGTAACTGGTCAGTCTATTTGATGCATACTGTAGGAAAAATTACCAGTGAAGTAATCCATTCACAGAAGACCTTAACAAACATTTGCTTGTCTTCTTGTGATTGTTTAGCATTTGCCGTCTGATATTCTTCTTCTCGTTCTTGTAGTTCCTGCCATTTATATATATTTCTTGCTGTGGTGTCTCTACTTTTATCTTTTATGGGTCTGGGGAAGTGAAAGAAGAGGATTGGAAATGATATGCGTAATCTTAAACCAAAATTACTTTGACATTAAAATTGGAATAACATTTTAAAAAAGATAGTTCACCATTTACTGTACATACACCTATGTGGTTCCAAACCTGTATAGTTTTCCTTTTCTGATGAAGATATTGTGAGGAATGTTGGAAATCACTCCCATGGGCATGCATAGGTTTCGATGGGCATGCACAGGTTATACATGATTTTAATATATACATGATAAAGTCATACAAGTTTGGAACTTGTATTGAGTGAGTAAATGACAACATGATTTTAAATTTATTTTAATTTAGAACACATTATGCTCTGTCCAATCAGATTTAGACTAGGATAATAACCAATACCAGAAATGGGATTTAAAGTAAAAGAAAAGATAATCACTTGATGGTGGTGGATCGTGTTATAATCTTCAGAGTTGAGATTTCACATTTTGCTTTCCCTTCTTCAAGACGTTTCTCTGTTTTCCTGGTTATGGACAACTCTCCCTTCATACACATATCAGGATCCAGGATAGACAAAACCTGTTCAAACACCTAATAAAATAATTTGAATTCATTTTCTGTATTACATATTAAAGATAATATTGCTTA
The DNA here is from genome assembly GCA_903798035.1 of Danio albolineatus. Lineage (NCBI taxonomy): Eukaryota > Metazoa > Chordata > Actinopteri > Cypriniformes > Danionidae > Danio > Danio albolineatus. The sequence goes on from CAIGQQ010004836.1 coordinate 1,783,030, forward strand.
TTTTCACATTTGCTTTTCCTTCCAAATTTAAATGTGCTGAGATTTCTGTGTCATAAGCTTCACCAAATAAAACTGCAAACTAACTGTTTCTGAACAGGTTTCCCAAGCCTAGTGTATTTTTATAGTGTTTAGAGTTCTGAGAACTCAAAGTTGTTGTGTAAACAAATATAGTGTATAGATATAGTTCCAGTAACATAATGTTAGTAAAATCAGTATAGTAATTATATTATTTAATTAATTTCCAAAGACTTAATACTGACAAACTCATCAGAATTGAGTACAAAAAAAAGATAAAGTCACTCTTTTTTCTATAGGTATACAATGTACTCACAATCCAACACTTTCCGCGTTCAGCGAGTGAGATCCCGAGGGAGAAAAAGGATGTGACCTGAAGCGGTGCACCACAATGCACATGCAGACAATTAAATATCGGTTCAGTAATAGATCATATTTAATAATGGACTGTTGTCTCTCTATTGCGTTCAGGAAAAAAAAAAATTCACTGAAGGCCAACACAGAGAGACTGAGGAGAAGCTTCTTCCCACAGGCAATGCAGTCTCTCAATCAGTGCAACAATAATTATTTTTTCTATTTTTCTATTTCTATATCTATAAATTGATTCTAAAACAATCTAAAAAGAACTTTTAAACAGAAGCCTTTACTTTTTTATCATTTAAATTGTTATTGTTGATATTTTTAAGGTCACATGTGGTTGTGTAAGCATTTTACCCCATATCATACTGTGTATGTGACAAAAAAAAAACAGAATCTGTGTGTCCAATGTACATCATAGAGCAAAACCATATTGTTCATAACAGACCTTATTTTTTGTCATAAAATGAAAAACATATTGTAAAAATCTTGAAGGAGCAAATAGAGAATGGTGAATTGTTCTTCAGGGTTCTGACATCATTCCAGTACTACTGTATTTTCTTGTTTCCATCCATTTAGTTTGTTGTAACTCACAAATAGAGGTGTCATTTCTCAATTTTTTTTTAATCTAATTCAGCTGAATGCATTGGTTCTAAATCCAATACTTCTAAACCTATTAGTTAATTAATTAAGTATATTAATGTATTAATAACAAAAAGCAACTTTCCTGACTTGAAGTTATTTACATGTGCTAGATAATTTGGTCATTAAGACTAGAGTTGAATGTGGTTACCTCTGGTGTCATCCCACTCTCCAGATGTGGATACAGAGCCAGAGGGTGTTGCTTAAGTTTGTGCTCGATGGCATCAATGAACTCACGCTGAGTCTGACTCTGGAGATTCTGCTTTGAGTAACACACTTGATTTTTACTCAGTTTCTTCTGCTGGAGCTTCACTGAACAAGCATGATTCAGCATCCCGAAGACCACAGGGGACAGAGCACATTTACACTGCGTAAATGGCACTTTATGGACTGCCAGGTAATGGTCTCTAAAATCATCCAGGCCTGGTGACAGAAAACACCATCTGTGACTGTCTAATGACCCAGATAACTGTTGCTTTTGTTTTAGATCCCGGATGTATTTAGACTTTTGTTGTCCCCCAAACCTGAAAACACAGACAAGATGTGGTTAGAATGGTTATTCATGAATAACCATTCATAAAATGCATAAAACAAAATTCCAATAAACTAAACAATACACTATGAACAGAAGTGCACATAACTTTTTTGGTCTGGTTTTCAAAGAACCTAAAGATGTTGCTTGGTCCTCACTGTTCATGACACAGTGATACTGCCATATTAACATATAATTAATATATTAACATATGGGTGGATGCTGTGACATTTTTACCTGTCCATGATGTCATATACTAATAAAAAGGGGTATTTGTTAAAAATGTATATTATGTTGTTCCTCTGTATCCAATTTCATTTTATATAAAATAACTTTTGTGTCACAACATATGACAATTTTAGCCTCAGATGCTACAAATTGTTGAAAAAATACCATTTTCAATAAAAAAAATCTAAAAGACCACATACATCTCAGCAAATTTAAAGGCCATTACTACACAGCTCAATATATATATATATATATATATATATATATATATATTTGCCAAATCTTTGAAGTAAAAACAAATCATGCTTGTGTCATATACACATACATTTTCACAATACTTTGGAATATGTGTTGCAAATTTGTATGTTTATGACATGATTTGTGATTTGCTTTGCTATATCTCAGATTTCTAGGACAGTGCAATCAGCTGCTCTTGTTTTTTAACTTTTGTGTCAACTGCCTTAAGTTTTAACTTATAACCTGCCAACTATTTTGGCATGTTTTATGCAGCAAATGCCCTTCCATATGTAACCAAGAAGTGGAAAACACCCATACATACATACACTATGGAAAATTTTGTTTACCCAATTCACATGTCTTTGCACTGTGGTGGAAACCGGAGCACCCAGAAGAAACCCACACGAACACAGAGAGAACATGCAAACTTTACACAGAAATGCCAGTTGGCCCAGCATGGACTTGAACCAGCCATGTTCTTGCTGTGAGGTGACAGTGCTAACCAGTAAGCCATCATGCAGCCAACATAATATTATTTACAGCATTATTGCTTTGGAACCATAGTCTTGACAAACAGGCCTGATCCTGTTAATATGACAGTCTGGAACACAAGCTTCTTGGATAAATGTAAATGATGTAAGTGCGCACATATTGTACGTGTACTGTGAACACTGTGTTCACATAATGATCACATTGTGTTTGCATAAGCTCATTTTGTGGCACAATGTGATCATTCACTTTATAAGTTCTCATATCATCATCAAGCCATTTGCCTGTAGATTTATTTATTTATTTATTTATTTATTTAATTATTTTTGACAGTTTCTGCTGAAAAAAAGTTCTCAAAAAGTGTAACAAATGAACAACAAAAGTCATATACATTTTAGAGGGCCTGAAAGTGAGTAAATTATCACATAATGACTTTTCTAACCAATGGTTTTTCTAACCATCCCTTTAACAAACAGGGTAATATGGAAATAAACAGCCATTCATTGGCAAGAGACTGAAAATTTGCATATTAGCAAAAGGATACTTACTTAATCAATTTAACGCAAATAAACCAAAGAAATATTTTTTTTTTATTGAAATGATATAGCCTAACATAGAAAAAAACGTCTTAATAAATTGAGTGTGTTTTGTTAGAAGCTAATACAATATAATTTTAATAGTTCGTTTTTTAGTACTGATAAGAAATTTTGAAATAAAAAATACAATTACTGGTTGCAAACATAAAAATGAATAGGGGGAGGGGAGCAAAAATTATTTATATAACCATGGTTAATGTACCACAACCAGGGTGAGTCAGTTTAACCCCAATAGTTGTTTTGTATGTGTTTGTTTGTTTTTGCAGAAGCAGCAACAGCAGTAGTAGTAAAACCATGGCAAATGGAAATATGCAACTTACCTGAACTTAATGTTTTCCATTTGTTTAGTTTTGAAAGACATTCTCTTCTTTCAGTGCATCTATAGAACATTAAACGATCGTTGTCAACGCGACTTACTTACGACACTTTATCAACACTAATATTAAACTATCGCCGTGTTGGGAAGTCCAGACTAAGTCCAGTAATTTGCGTTTGGTTGTCATGGCAGAAGGACGCATTGTCACTTGACGTTACTTTAGTGACTCCAGTGAAGATTGTTTAAACCACAAGAGGGAGCTTTGTGATAATATTACAAATGGAAATTTATGAAAGGAGCTCGTGGATTAAACTAAATTATTTTCTGATTCTGTGCCTGAAATACTGTTGTAAATACCATCTCTTCGTTGTCACAAAATGTATTGTTTTTCATTATTTTTGAATGCTATATTTTATGAGAATAATGCTGTAGCATTTGTATCTAGGTAAAAAAAAAAATAGTTTTGCATGGATGCATGAATGCTGTTAGCAGGATGTGGGCACATTGAACAACAGTGAATTCTGTTGACATTACTGAATTTTGTTGTTGCAACCTTGCATAAACAATTGACATTAACAACATTAGTTAACAATAAGTCATATTTTCTATGTGTCAAACTGGATGCATAATAAAGGTCTGAGACTAGTTCAATGTTATTCAGTTGAAATGGTGAATGGTTATGGGGAAGCACAAAATATACAGTTCTTCTGGCTGGTCAGTGGTGTTTATAGAACAGCGGGACTGTTAAATGAAAAAATACTGTCAGGCTAAGGGGCTAATACTGTCAGAAAGAGTAAGAGGCTTGATTAAAGTGAAACAAAAAACAAATCAAGGAACCAGAAATACCATGAAAAGAAGGAGAGGTGTAACCGATAGTTCTCTTTAATAACGTTTTAGTGTGAAACCTTCACAGGTATAAACTCTGTAGCTCTGTATAAACACACTCTCAGGGCCGGCGCGTCCATAGAGGGACCTAGGCGGCCGCCTAGGGTGGCAGAATAGTGAGGGCAGCGTCCACGACAACCCTACGCCAGTCCCACCAACCCTCACCCCGTCCCCCGGTCTTCACTTAGCAAACCTGTCACTTTTTCGTTTTGACTTTCGGGTTGAGGGAGGCGTGATCGTCCTTTGCCTGGAGCGGCAGTTTAGCTTGCTCTGGCCCTGAACACTCTTCTTTATTCTACCTTTTCATACCTTGTACAGTAGTATATCACACATGACACTAGAGTGCCCTCTGTTGTTTATTGGGTATCACTCTGTACCCACCTTTTTGTTTCAACTTCTCTTATTTTCATTTGATCAATTGATCAAATTTCAAACCAGGCCACTTTGGTGCAAATGACTTCTTCGTGGCTCAAACTGTCAATCTTACCTTCCTCCCAATCAAAAGTTCTGCAAGAAGCCTTGAATGGGTAGATCTATATGCTAGAAGAGCTCTTTGAGGGTCTTGATTCTTTTATAGCAGTTGTTTAACTATGCCGACTGCTCTTTCTGCTTCTCCATTGCTCTGAGGATATCATAGACTACTTCTTAAATGATTGTTACATTGGCAAATTGTGGGCCAATTTTTGTCACCAATGTTTCAGGGATTCCAAATCTGGTAAAGAAGACCAACCTTTAGTCTTTTGCTGCTGTTACAAGTTTGTAACAATATAGCAGAAGATATCTGCTGCAACCAAGCGGCAACCTCCCGCTCTCCCTCTGGAAGCCAATACGGAAGTAACTAAGACTTGCAATTCATCGAAAATTCCGCTAGTCCTGGCTGTCCTGGCTCCATAATAGAGCAAATCTCCAATGAGCCCACTGGTGAAATGGCCAATTTTACAGCAGAAAAAAAGGTGTTTACAGCCTGGTACAAAGAACGATTTTGGTTAATATAGCTTATATTACCCTTCATGACAACTGTGAGGGGGGTGAATTTTTTTATAACTCATCCGTTTCCTTTATATTAAGCTAAATTAAGTTTGCATAATTAAGGGCGTGGCCACTTGAGTGACAGCTAGTCCCGCTAGTCGCCGTCACGTCACCTCAGCTGATTCCGCCTGATTCATCGTGTTTTTGTGTTGTTTTATGTGGCTTTACACAGTCAGTCGCCTTTTGGAATTATTTCCTACCATTATCAGATAATATGGCATGCTGTGTGCGCTTAATTGTGCTCACAAACCATTCACGTGGTCTCCGTTTCCCAGGTGAGTGAAATTATATACTTATACCGTCTCTATAAATGTAATTGCTTTATTTCGGATAATTTATGATTTATAATGTTCTTCAGAACTCTAATGCACTCCAGAATCTGACAGATTGATCAGCTGTAGGCTATAAAATCGTCATCTGAAGCGTTGTCATACAGTGTTCTGCCTGGATTTCCTAAATAGCCCTGCATTTACTAACACAGACTATAACTAAAGTATTTGGATGTAATTCACACTTTCTTCCAATGCCAGCATGCGTCCCGTAGCTCCGCTCACGCTCCGCCCACGCTCCGCCTCTTTGCCCTTGTTTGGTATGCCTCGGTTGGTGCGATGACGCGCGAACAAAATGGCGACGATTGGCCACGCCTACTAGTAGCTTCTTTTGGGTTCATCAGAAACCTATGGGTGACGTCACGGATACTACGTCCATATTTTTTACAGTCTATGGCTGCAACCTGTTGCCAGGGTCGTGATGTTAATGGTTTTGGCATTAGTTGCTTTGTTTTCTGCTGGGAAAGCTGGCAGGAGATGTCATATCTCTCCACCAACTCTCTTATGTCTCTTGACAATCCACTGCTGCAAGCCACTAGTTAGCAAAGCAGTGGCGGCAAGCTCTAACCCACCCCTGTGCCCACCTCGCCCTACACCTGTGTGACCTCTGCCACAGCACCAGGGACCCAAAAACCCCCCGTCTTCAGCTGGTGAACATAACAGTTTTTAGTGTCAGTGTAAAACATAACAGTCAATTTTAGCGTTTTCTCCCAAAATTTCCTCATTGTACAGTTTTGAGTTTCATTAAGTTGACTGCTACAAATATCTTGGTATCTGGTTAGATGGTAACAGTTAACAGTGTTAGATATGTGTGTCAACTGCCCACTCAGATAATACTATCTTTATGAAACGTTTATAGAACAAGCAGGAACACAACGTGCCCGTAGCTTTTTCTAGGCAGATATTGATTTATTATGTGATATCCTTTACTGGGTAGATCTATATTCTAGAAGAGCTTTTTTAGGGTCGTTTTTAGCATTTGTTTCACTATGCAGACTGCTCTGAGGATATCATAGACTACTTGTTACATGATTGAAGTCATAATCTTCAGGCAAATTGTGGGCCAATGTTTGTCACCAAATTGCTTGGATTTTATGCTTTTAAATGGAACTTGGCTAGATGACAGTTGTAGTGCAGCAGTCCTAAATAAAGCAGCCCCTCCTAACTTTGATTTTATGAGTATTTGCAGAGCTAAAAGAAGAGGTGGAGACATTGCTGCTGTGTTTACCATGTCTATGTGTTTAAGCAAATGTCATTTGGTGACTATATGTCCTAAAAATCTGAATATAGCACTAAAGGGTGCTTCACACATTTTTCTGATTATTATATACAGACCTGCAAAATATTCTCCAACTTTTATTGATGACTTCACGGAGTTGTTATCAATAGTAATCTCTGAATTTGTCTATTTTACTATTGCAGAAGATTTTTTAAATTCACATTGATAATCCAGAAATCAATACTTTGTGTTTTTAACACTTTTGATCTGACCCAACATGTGCAAGAACCCACACACAATCGTGGACACACTCAAGATTTACTTAAAACTAAGGGTTTACACATTTCATTCACTATTGTTAAGGATGTTAAGGATCTGATCATTTCTGTATTTTCTTTAATATATTGATCACTCCAGCCATTGAAGACTGGTTTGTCTCTGTCAGAAAGAGATGTATAAATGAAAATACTTGTGTATAACCCTAACCCTAACTCTCTGAAATCAAATACAAGTTTGCTTATTTCTTTGCTGAAAAAATCAATAATATCAGGAAGGCAATCCGCTCATTGAACCAGCCATGTTTTGCAGAATTTCGGTACCACTGGGAGACTGATGCTGCGACAAGGACATAAGAAGCATCAGGGGGTGCATCAAAGGCACACATGCAGTAGGTACAAGTTGTGTCACACCATCTCTAAACATTTAATTCTAAACAACTTTTAGTTATACGGACACTGCCAACGATGTAAGGCATTCTTGTTGCTTAGCAATGTACAGAATGAAATGCACACATTATGGTGCATTCAGTGAGCGACTCCCATCAGATTCATCAACAGGCATGATTATATTAATCAAATTTGTGTATAAGCCTTTTAAAATATGGCTAGATTTTTTAAGCAAGGATTCTGATACAGCAACATGCACCAGATGCATGTTTCATTCAAAACTTTTCAACATTACCTGCAGTTCGGCAGTTTCACTTTCACTCAGGAACATTTCATGCATGTCCCCATCACGGTATTGGATGCGAGTATGCAGTAATGACTGGTGGAATTGTTGTTGTATTAATAGAATTTGAAACCGAAGTGGAATGTAAAGAAGAACTCCAGCATTTTATGATGTGTGTTTCTGTGGTCCTTTACTGACTCGGTAGGTCCAGAGAATAATGTCATGTTTGTATTGAATATCCTGTCACCAACTGCAGAAAAAAGTCCCACATTATGGTAATAGTTTAATTCATTATGTTGACTGCTACAAATATTAATTGATAATTCTTACAAGTATCTGGTTAGATGGTAAACTGTCATTTGAAACTCACATAAATGAATTCTCTAAAAGGTTAAAGCCTGTCTTGGTTTTCTTTAGAAAACATGTCGAAATCTGCACTCAAGTAGTTTTATTAACTTAAAGTTCTCACTTCATTTGGTCGCTACTCTTTTCAATTTTACACTGCAGATGCTTGGAATAATCTGCAGCAGACCTTACACACAAAAGCTAAACGCATTTATTCCACTATCATCCTTCAAAAAGATGAAAAAAAGATGAAAAGGTCATTGTGCAGGCATTACACCACTGAATGTGTAAAAAGAGAAACAAAGAAGCCTGTGAATGAACTTGGGAATTTGAACCACTAATGCAACTACCATAAGAATTCCTCCCAAAAGATCTTCAGCTTTCGTAATTCTTTTTAAAGGATTCTCTGCACATCCCCCGTTATCCTCAAAGTCTTCAAAACTTTTCATAATTTTGCTTCATGTTCCAGCAAGGTTTTTCATAGTGTTTGAATTCACAGTGCTTTTTCTAAGACTTCTGAAACACATGCTTCAAGACTTTCACCTCCAGAAATCTGTTTCTTTCATGTTTGAGGACCTTTACTTTCAAGGATAAAGACTTCAGCGTGATCCCGACATCAGGACCACCACCTCCAGAAATTGGCAATCTGTGAGTTCCAGATTACCCAGATTTCTTCTTCTCAAAGCTCAAGAGACCTGCAGGAAGATCCAGTGTCTTCCAACCACTGCATCAACAGCAGAAGCATAAATAAATCCCTTTCCAAACCTTTATCAGAGATCTTGGTGTTTCAGTATAAAATATTCTAATAATTATAATTAGATGTTTATAACTGATATTCATTAATAGCAAAAAAAACTTAGTTGTTTTTTTTTAGAATAAGGTTTACCTTATCAGACTCTAGTTTGTTCTTAGAAAAGATTAACAGAGTAATTCATCACATTCTTCAATTTAATCACCTTTGTGATTCATGCCTACACATTTCATTTGTTGTACATTTAGTAATTTTAGTTACCCTTGTTTATTCTTTTGTTGATTAATGCTCATTTATAACAATTGTGTCTTCCTTGTGTTGATAATACAGTAATAGGCTCTACATGTCAGCTGATCTCGATTTCCTTCAGATTTGGTCACATAAAAAATACTCCTTTAAAAATGTTATAATTCATTTTTACAATCTTTGATAGCTAATTATTGCCACATTGATATCTGTGGCTGATGCACAGTTTGAAAGGAGTTATTTAATAAATAAGTGAGAAGTGACCAAAATCTCAATATTAATACTGATGCTAATTTTAATATTCATATTAATAATTTATAATATTAATATTCATTATTTGGTGTCCCCCGTAAGGCTAAATCACCAATATTAATATTGATACCGAAAAATTGACGTTAATGTTTGTGATAAACTGAAAATAACACTGCAACTTCAAGTTTATTGTAACACAAGGGTGCTGGACAATGGAGTTGAGGATCCATGTGCAGTTTATTAGGAACAGTAGTCAGACAGCCAACGGTCAAAACAGGGACAAACAGATGCATACAGAGAACTCCAGAAGCATCATCAAGTAACAGGCAGATGGTCAAAGACAAGCAACAGGCAGAATAAACAATTAAAACAAGGCAAGGGTCGAACACGGATAGACTAGACACGGGAACTGCCTAGAAATGTTACAGGGTGTAAACCAAACAAAACTCAGCAATGTCTGTAAGTGTGTGTGCTGTTTATATGGTCCATGTAATCAGTCTTGAGTAGCT
>CAIGQQ010004836.1:1793054-1821419 GCA_903798035.1 Danio albolineatus
AGCTGTGTGTGTGTGTGTGTGTGTGTGTGTGTGTGTGTGTGTGTGTGTGTGTGTGTGTGTGTGTGTGTGTGTGTGTGTGGTGCCTAAAGGGAGTTGTAGTTCATATGGTGGTAGAATTGTAGTCCGAGTGAAAGTGAATGTTTTCCAGTGATCTATGAGGGTTAGATCGCTGGTGATTGTGACATTTATAACATCACATATTTAAATAATCAATTGAGGAGGTGATTTCAACATAAATCTACATTCACTAGCAAGTAAACTTGGTTATAACCATTGTTTCAAAACTGTCTAAATAAAACTAGGATGTAGTTAGTTGCATAACGGATCCTGGTGTGCGTGCGCACTGTTGATTCAGTAGTTCCACCCATGGCCTCAAGGCACTTTTTTTTTAAAGAGAATCCAAAAGCTGAAAAAATATTTTAATTTTTTTTTATATAAAATATTTTTTAAAAAAAACTTTCAGGCGATATTGACTCCTCTATAGGTAATCAAGATTAATATAGATTGGGCAAAGTGAGCATGATGCATCCCCTTGAACCGTGTTTGTCTTTATCTTCCAGTGCTCCACATGCCTGGATCACAGGATCTTCTCTTGCATTCATTCACTTCGGAACAGACAAATATACCTTGTTCTACAAAGCCCATTTTAAGCTATGCCCTCCTTTACATAATCAAATGTTTAACTGTTTCTTGTGTATTAAAATGATTTGTATTTCATCTTATTTAACATACAGTTAAATAAGACCCATGTATAAAAATTTTATATCTATGAGTTGCTAAATTTGTTTACTGATTAATAATTTACATTATATTTAAATACTTGTGCAACATATTACAATCAAAAAAAGTTTTATTTAGCTTTATTTTTCTCAGTAATAGAAGCTTGTACAAAAAGTACAAACATAGTGCAACAGTACAAACATAGTGCAGACATGCATAGTAAAATATGAATATGAATAAATAGTAATAATATTTTTTAAAATTTAGAAAAAATAGATTTTCTCATATTTATACAGAGTGCACTGTGCATGTTAAGTAATTTAAGGTGGTTTAGGTGGGAAATGGCATGGGGGGGGTGTTGTGGTGCACAGTGGTATGTTGCGCTGACTAGAGGGCATTAGTTCAAAGAGAGAGTGGGCTGGGTGTAATGGGTCCAAATTGATTTACTTAGCCCTTTTCCTCACTCTGCACTGTTAAAAAAATCCGTAAAATTTACGGAAAAATACCGGCAGCTGTGGTTGCCAGGATTTTTCCGTAAAAAATACAGAAGTTTTATGGAACTGTTTAAATTCACAGAAAATAACCGTATTTCATGAACTGATACAATGTTCAGTTCACAAAAACGTAGCTTAGTATTAAATTCATTAATGTATTCATGTGTGACTGCAATTAGCGAACAGATTTTTACTGCATTAGTTACTCCACAGTTACATTTAAGCAAAAGAATATGCAGCATAACATCAGATACACTGCGTTCATCTTGGACTTGCACACAGACGCTACTATCCTCCACAATGGTGACACAAAAAATGTTTTACAGTACTTTGCTGTTTTTTTCTTGATTTTACGGCAAAATACTGGCAGCTGTGGTTGCCAGTAATCTACTGTTTTTAACATTTTACAGTCGTAGATTGAATTTACAGAATATTTCCGTGCAAAATACATTCCACATTGTGCATTTTTCATCGAACACATTTAACCCCTCAAATCCCAGAGCAAAATCCTCCCTAATGTCCTCACTACAGAGGGTTGACGCTGCTCACTCAGGCAGTGATGACGTTAATGAGATAATTGAGTATCTAATTAAATGAGGATTGAGAATTATTGATGAACAGCTGTTAATAAGCAGAATCACTGAAGGAAAGAAAAACAAGACCAAATAACACAAATCACAGCCAAAACCAAGGATGAAATCAACTGAAAATTAAACTCTAAATAAAAATAATAATTAATAAAAATAAAACAAATTACACAATAAAACAATTATTTCTCAAGATCTCAGCAGAGATCATTAAACAACATCACAAACATCAGGAGCTTCACTTATTACTGACATTTGAATTTTTTCTGTCGTGAACAAAAGATCTTAATTAAATTTTTGTTCATTTGAAATCACCATGACGACTCTTCAACTTCTTATTATAACATTAGTTTGTAATTGGTTGCTATAATTTGTTGTGTTGATCACACTATTTTATAGCATGAAAAAAAAATATATAAGAACAAGTCTAAGATTAACTATGACATTGAAGATCCTCTCGCCTGCTTGTTATCTCGTTCAGTATCTTGTTAGTTGTGTGAGAGAAATTAATAACATACATTAATGAAACCACCGGAGCTTCAGAAATCATTGACTATTTAACAGGTCTAAATACACAACTCATAATGAGAAAGTTTGAACTATGGCAGAACTTAAAAACACACAGACAAAATAAATAAACAAATAAATAAAAAAACAAAAAACAACCCAGAACAATACAAAACAATATACTGAAAGATTACACCCCTAAAACAAAATAAAATAAAGGCAAAGAAAGTAATTTTAAGAACATAAAGCTGCATAATTTATTCATGCTGCAATGCATGCTGGGAGTTTTGCACTATGCTGGCACCCAGCATGCATTGCGGCATGAATGAATCATGCAGATTTTTCTTTTTAGCAACCATGGTTGAGGCTCATATCCTGATTCTTGATGTCTGTGACTTAACATGCTGCAGTGGTTTTCAAAGTTTTGTGCATGACACTCTGATAATTAATTTCTATTATGTCCTTTCTAATTGGTTGTAGACTCTCCATGTAAAGCAGCAGTATTGTCTCAAACAACGATAAAATATTTTTCAATATTATAATGAACTAACTTTCAAAATACTTGGCACTACATCTGTAACAATTAATAAGATTTAGTATATTATTTTTCTCAAGACTTCTTTTTTTTTTTTTTTTTTTTTTGCCATAACCGATGAACTTTAGAAACACAGTTATAACAGCCAGAAAAACAATAAAATAAAATGGTAACGGTTCAAGAGCCCAACTAAAGCAGCTTCTGATCTCCTCGATGGTGAGGTCAAATGAAATATTCTCAATAAAAAAATATAAACCTCTGTTAATTATCAAATATTCTTGCAGATATGACAGAAATGAAGTCAAACTGTAATCGGTGAAGCTGGCAATGCTGTTATTTAATGGAGTTGTTTAATCCTCTGTTTTAATTCAGTTGGTTTGGTGTGAGGCTGTGTGTGTAGTTTTTTTTCTTCCTTCAATTTCTTATTCCTTCAGTGATTGTGCTTGTTAACAGCAGCTGTTCATCCGTGTCTAAATTCAGTCATTTGTGGTCATTCACCTTTTATATTGAACTAAACTAATTGACTAATTTAGAGACTAGTGAATGAGGGTGTATGGTGAGATTTCAGACACTCTGCCTACTTTCTCGAAAACAAAGGTTTGATCTTTTACAGTTATTTTCCGTATTTTATACGGAAATGAGCTGTTAATCATTCTACAGATTTTCACCGTAGATTATACAGACTTGTACTGTTAAAATCACGGACATTTTTTACAGTGTGGAGATGTAGACATCTTGGCAGTTGAACCAAACAAAACAGTTATGGAAGAGCACAAGACAAACCCAATGACAGCAGAGTAAAACTGTTTTAGCAGCTTCTGTGACATGTTGATCTTCCTCAGCTGAACTTTTTTGGCATTAGCGTCAATGTGAGTGTTTCATTTCAGGTCCTGGAGATGGTGGTGCCCAGGAACCTGTATGACGTCGATGATCATCTCTACTGTTCTGAGCTTGTTAAGCTCAAGGTTGTTAAGACTGCACCATATGGTCAACTGCTCAATACCATTCAGTAAGCAGTCTTGTTAGCATCCTTGATGATTAAGGGTTTTTACAAAGCTTTACATAACTTGTCCTCACTTTAGATTAGGTCACAAAACTAAATGAACTTGTCTTTAATAAAGTTTTTATTAACATACAAAGTATCTATTACTATATGCCTGAATAATAAGATGTATAAATGTTCAACTACCATTCAACTACCAATAAGATGTATAAATGCTCAACTACCATTCAGTAAGCAGTTATGTTACCATCCTTGATGAGGCCAATGACTGTGGTGTCATCAGTGAACTTCCTTTTAAGGGTTTTCACAAAGCTTTAAATAACTTGTCCTCACTTTGGATTAGGTCACAAAACTAAATGAAATTGTGTTAATAAAGTATTTATTAACATACAAAGTATTTATTACTATATGCCTGAATAATAAGATGTATAAATGTTCGTTTATAAGAATAGTTTATTATCATTATCATTTACTATTTCTGAATTATCTTAAAAACCACCAACTACTCTTAAATAACTGGTTTGTAAATAATGAAATACTCAATGAAGTAATGAAAGCTTAAACATTAATATTGTATGAAAATGCAATCATCAATTACATTATATTTGTGCTTAATATCAAGAATAAAACATTTGAGGCTGTATTTATAAACTGTGTACTAATAACTATTAATGTAGAGTTAATTCTTAACAAATGATGACTTAATGTCTAATAAATGATTTATAGTGAGCATTTATTATAAAATGTTACTGTCATGTATCGCTGTTAGATAGTAGTTAATTAAAGTTATTAATAACTAATAAAGATATGTTAACTAATAAGCTTCACTTTTTTTATTTTGATTGTTATGCAATAATGTGGATCTTTTGTAAAGCTGCTTCAAAACAATAATTATTTTGAAAAGCACTATACAAATAAACTTGAATTGAACCGTTCCAAATGCCAGTAGCTGATCTCCAGCTGCACTCTAGTTAATGAACAGCAAAGATGTTAAAGTGGCAGAATATATGAAATGAAAATATATCACTAATAGTTCTATAAGTCTATACAGATAGGTCACAAACTCATGACTTAGGTAGCAGGATATATATAAAAAAGTTTATTAAAAAAAAAAAAAAAACAGGCCTGTTAAAGAGATGATGGCAATTTTACTGACCATACAATGGTTGGAAACACAATCAGATAAAGTACTTTATGACTCCTTATGTGTATTAAATGGTTTGATCAGTGGGAGCTCGTCTTCGAGACAGGATTTTTTGTATGAAATATTACAAGATGTATACTAAATAAATTGAAGTAAAATGCAAGTTACCTTTTTTATGGACGCCTTATCATTTCAAGCAGAAGTTGAGAAGAACAAGGTGGCAGGCAAGCTGGCCAAAAGGGCATTAAACAAGATGAGGTACAGTTCTGTGTAATAGGTTTTTGCCTGAATAAGTATTAGGTGCCAGGTATTAGGTACAAGAAGGTTGCTGGTTCGAGCCTCGGCTGGGTCGATTGGCATTTCTGTGTGGAGTTTGCATGTTCTCCCCACGATTGTGTGAGTTTCCTCCGGGTGCTCAATGTTTACTCCACAAGTCCAAAGACATGCGGTACAGGTGAATTGGGTAAGCTAAACTTGTCCGTACTGTATGAGTGTGAATGAGAATATATGGGGGTTTCCCAGTGAAGGGTTGCAGCTGGAAGGGCATCCGCTGTGTAAAACATATGCTAGATAAGTTGACGGTTCATTCTGCTGTGCAACCCCATATTAATAAAGAGACTAAGCGGAAAAGAAAACGAATGAAGCAATGAATGAATAAATAAGTATTAAGTCAGTTCACTGTTACCCCTAATACTGGACCCCTATAAATTACTTTGACTTTATTTTCTTATGGGGAAAGAAATAGAAGATACTTTGTTTCTCATTTGTTTTGATCTTTTTTTTTTTACCTCATTGTGTTCACTGGGAAAAAAAGAAAGACATTCCAGTTTGGATTGCATCATGATGTAATTAATTAATAAGTAGTAGTAAATCCCTTCAAGTTGTAGTATTCACAGTCTGGAAAAGCAACCTTCCAATAACCATAGAGAAAGTTGATTAATTTATGTTTCAAGTTCTTCAAAACTCCATTTCCCTTCCATTAAAGCATAACAATGTCGATTTTCATACAGGTTTATCTTGTTTGCAACACTATGATGCTAGTGCTTGACACTTACAATGGGAACTCTTTTAAACATTTGTAAACACAAAGTGAATGAAAATGCTGTGTATTTGTTCTGCACACACTTACAGTAGAACAAACGTCACAGACTGTTCAGAATTAGCATGGTGGCGTGACTGTTTCCAGGAATCCATGTGTGTTGAGGGTGTTGCCCTTTACAGCCAGCAAGGAGTTCAACATTACATCAAATTTCTTTAGCTTTATAGATTATTCATCTGCTTTAACTCTTACACACCTTCATCTGTTAACAAATTCCACAACTTTTTCTCATATGAATCAAAATAATTATGAAAGCATGTCTTAAACAGTCTTGAAAATAAATGTTTTTGATTGAAATCTACACGGTAACTTTTTTAATTTTAGAAATATACTGTTCTAAAGACAAAAAAAGTACAAAAATAAATTAAAGATTTACTGGTTTGAGTCCTGGCTGGACTAAAGAGTCATTCTCTATAGAGTTTGCATGTTCTCCCATGGGATTTCTCTGAGTGCTTTTGTTTCCCCTACAGGCCAAAGTCATGCTATGTAGGTTTATTGGATAAACTAATTTGGCTATAATATGTGTATGGGAGAGTGTGTGGGTGTTTTCCAGTACTGAGGAAGGGCATCAACTTCATAAAACAACTGCCAGAGTAATTGGCAGTTAATTTCACTGTGGCAACCCCTGACAAAGCCATGGTGACCGTTTGGTTTATTGACATTTTTTAGTCATTTAAAATAATACACTGTCTTGTTTGTACCATTAAAAAAAACAGTAATGAGATTTATTTTTTAGGATTAATTTTTTTTTTTCTTCAAAAATTTAACAGTACTATCAGTTTACAAATTTTAACATCCTTTTAACACCCTCTTTCCCCTACCCCCCTCAACAGCAACAGTGACTGTTTTAGATGTTGCTATCATAAATCCAGTAGATACAGATAAATAATATAAACTCTGTAAATCAAAAAACACACATACAGAAATAATAATAGTAAAAAAAGTTACATAAATAATGCAATAATAATGATACATAAAAAATCAAATAAGATAATTACACTTTTACTCTGCGTCTCACCAACGTCTCACCATCTTATCTGATAAACATCTAATTTATCAAGTAGTCTATGTGTCATTTTTTCATATGCTGCCACCTTCCCCAATTCCGTAACCCATTCTTGAAATAATGGTGGACCTGCTGACCGCCATCCCCTTATAATGATTTGTCTTCCAATCAAAATACTCATTGAATCATCATTGAATCCACTCAGTCATCTTCACACCAGATCCCAAAACAAATGGGTCTCCCAGTACATATATTTTAGGACAGAACGAAAAGTAGCATCCAGATACATCCTGAATGTATCTATGTACTTTAACCCAGAATTCTTGTATTTTAGAGCAAGATCACAGGGCATGCATCAAGTCACCTTCTTAGCTTTCACATCTCCAGCATTCAGTCTTTGAACCCAAGTCTGAAGAGCCTACCCGGAGACCAATAAAAATTATTCAAATTTTTTAATTGTATTAAGCGTACTCCTAAATTTCTTGACATTACCTTACATTCATTCATTCATTCATTCCTTTTCCTGTCAGCTTAGTCCCTTTATTAATTCGCAGTCACCACAGCGGAATGATCCACCAAATTATCCAGCATTTGTTTTACGTAGTACGCCACCGTGGCACCACATTACCTTACAGTTTAGGCAAATTTTTTCCCAATGTTCATTGCTAAATGTACAATTTAGATCTTTAATCCAAATAGTTTTAAGTTCAGAATGGAAACTACAACCCCTCTTTTCTATTAACCATTTATAATACATAAAAATATAATGCACAACTTCACGCCCTCTGCCATATGTTTTAAGAATTACTGAGAAATTGCAATCCTCCTCTGGAGCTTGACTAACCGTCTTAAAAGTACTATTTAATAGATGTCTAATCTGTAAATATCTCCAAAACTGTTGCTTTAACTGGTTAAAGATTTTAAATAAAGATCCCCTAATTTAAAAATACCATTGTATAGATTTATTAATGTAAATACATTAATTATTATACCATGTATTTTTTCTAATGCCAGTGAAAGTAATTACAGCATGTTCAATGTCACATTGACGAAGTAGACATCAAGGTCCCACCATGTAATTTGCAAGTGTAAATAAATGAAAATAATGTGGAATGCTTTTAATTACTTTTTTTACTTACAGTTCATTGTCTTATTGATATGCTACATTGTATTGTAACTTTCCTCCACTTTGTTATGTTTGTAACTTAATTTAGTGGTTAGATTCACACTGCTGTGTTTAAAAATAGGGTGAATATGTTAAAGGTTTGAATGATCTCATAAAATGAAGGCATTTTTTTAAAGGGCAATGAATCGCCCTGTCTCAGCAGGATGTTTTCACACCTGTAGTTTGAAAAAAGTATGGAAAGTGGGTGTGTGCAGCTTTGTTTAGGTGGGAGTGTCCAGCCGCAAAAAGGGAAGGGTTTGAATGAAAATGGGAGTTTCATTACTGTATGTGCGGCAATCCAAACACAGATCCAGGGGAGATGGACAGCGATTCAGAGAGCAGCGTTTACAGTGGATCTAAGAGCATTGATGACTGTGCAGGCCCATTGCCTTACAATTACAAATGTATTCACAGCCTTTGCTCAATACTTTGTTGATGCACCTTTGGCAACAATTAAGTTAATAATAATTAATAATTAAGTGTTGTTTAACTTGATGCCACAAGTTTGGCACACCTGTCTTTTGGATTTTTTGCCCATTCCTCTTTGCAGTACCTCTCAAGCTTCCGTCTACCCACGATATACCATACAGGCATGATTGGTGAATTGCTGCACAGATAGTTGTCCTTCTGTAAGGTTCTCTCTCCACAGAAGAACGCTGGAGCTCAGACAGAGTGACTGTCGGGTTATCGATCACCTCCCTGACTATGGCCCTTCTCCCCCGATCACTCAGCTTATATGGCCAGCCAGCTCTAGGAGGTGTCCTGGTGGTTCCAAACATCTTCCACTCATTGGAACTTTCAGAGCAGCAGAACTGTTTCTGCAACCTTCCCCAGCCTTGTGCCTCGAGACAATCCTGTCTCGGAGGTCTACAGACAATTTCTTTGTCTTCATGCTTGGTTTGGGATTTGACATGTACTGTCAACCCTGGTACCTTATATAGACAGGTGTATTTTCAAATCATGTCCAATCAACTGAATTTACCACAGGTAAACTCCAATTAAGGTGCTGAAACGTCTCAAGAATGATCAGTGGAAACAGAATGCACCTGAGTTCAATTTAGAGCTTCATAGCAAAGGCTGTGAATAATTACATTTATGTGATTTTCATGTTTTTTATTTTTAATAAATTTGCAAAAAAAAAAAAAAATTCACATTGTCATTATGGGGTATTGTGTGTAGATTTTTGAGGATATAAATGAATTTAATCCATTTTGGAATAAGGCTGTAACATAAAAAATGTGGAAAAAGTGAAGCGCTATGAATACTTAATACGTATGAGTGTCAACGTCTCAAACCCTTTAGTTGTATCCATGAAGAATATTTAGCATTCATGAGTCTTTTAACTACACAAAAGAAGTTCTTGAAATTATTATAATGTTCTTCACACAAAAATGGTTATACTACAACCTTGCAGCACAAAAACAAACAACAATAAAAATTTTGTTTATCGAGCATACATTAAATTGATAAAAAGTATTCAAAAATAAAGACATTCATTCATTCAAATAAATGCTGTCATTTTGAACATTCTTTTCATAAAGGACTTTTAAAAAAAGAATTTCTTATTCAAAGTCTTTCCAATCACATTGGTAATTTATATTAATATGCTCTTTGATATTTAATTTTGCATTGCAGTAGTCAGATAAAAACTGTAAAACTCTGGAAAATGTAGCTGCAACAGCTAAGCAAATATCACTACTGAAAAATTTTCCCCAGAGTGCAATGTTTTTCATTAACAAAAACTGAGAAATGAGCAAAACAGAAAGCGCTGAAGAACAGTAACTGGTAATTGTTTACAGAGCTCTTTTGCCCATGGGCACTGTGCTGCTGCTGAGAAAGGTAGAAGTGGGGCCAGAGGAATTTCCTCACAACCAAACCCTATGGAATGTATTTATCAGAGCATGTGATGTGCCAGAAACTGGGGAGCTCTAGCTTCCCACAATGGACAAATGCCTTATATAAGTTTAGAGACAAAGCACCCAAAAAAAATAAAAATGTTGCCTTTGATTGTCCGTGTGTTAAATGGACATCAAATATAGAACAGATATCAGGCTACACTACGACTGCATTTATTTGCTGACAATTGTTATATAATTGAATGAAATGTAATTAATTCATGTGATCAAGAGTTGAATTTTCTGCATCCTTGCACCAGACTTTTCTGTCACATGATCCCTCAGAAATCATTTTAATATGATGGTTTGCATAAAACATATAATTGTTTTAATATTTATTGTTATTATTTAATTATTTGTTGGCATTTGTCTAAACTCGTCTCATAATATTAGCAAACAGCTTTCAAGGACTAACAGGATAACGTAAATCATATGGGATTTTTGTGAGCAGTCGACAAAGACAAAGAAGGGAAGCGTTAAAGAGATGGAACAAACAAATCCCTTTTTTTGTTTGTCTTGAAAATGAATAGGTCCTCCCAGAAATGTACTTGTACATTTTCCAGACTTTCAAGGTAGCGGAATTACTGTAATGACTTTCAGCTTCCACTAACATGCACAGCTACTCTTGGGACCACTACAATTCTTTAAATAGAAGATTTGCCCTCTTCATAAAAATGCATCAGACAAGTACACCAAATAGAACACACATACACACACACACACGCACACACACACACACACACACACACACACACACACACACACGCACACAAACAATAATATCAAATCTAATAAATGTTTGTTAATATTACAAAATATTACTAAAGCACATTTTATAAGTATGTACTGTTTTAGTTTACAACGAAATGTATCTTAACTTTTAAGAGAGTCTGTTTCTTTGTGCAATTATTTGTTTTTAATCATTTGTGCAAGTATATTAATATCATATAATCATAGTTAATTTGTATGTTTATAAATGCCTTATTAACTCAACTTCATCCAGTTTGTGACCTAATCTAAAAATGAGGACTATTTATGCTTTATAAATCACTTATAAATTACAATTAAAGGCTCAGTTATATTCTAAACAGGAAAAAAAAGAACATAAACAACTTTATTAATTTCTATTAATTTGAATATACAGTTGAATCAGAATTATTAGCCCCGTTTATTTTTTCCCCAATTTCTGCTAAAGAGAGAGATTTTTTTCAGCACATTTCTAAAAATAATAGTGTTAACTCACTTCTAATAACTGATTCCTTTTATCTTTGCCATGAGGACAGAACATAATATATTTGATTAGATATTTTTCAAGACACTTCTATACAGCTTATAATGACATTTAAAGGCTTAACTATGTTAAACTAGGCAGGTTAGGGTAATTAGGCAAGTTATTGTATAATGATGGTTTGTTTTGTAGATTATTGAAAACAATTAGCTTAAATGAGCTATTTTGACCTTAATATGGTTTATATATTTAAAAAATGCTTTTATTCTTGCCAAAATAAAACGAATAAGACTTTCTCCAGACAAAAAAATATTATCAGACATACTATGAAAATTTCCTTGCTCTGTTAAACATCATTTGGGAAATATTTAAAAAAGAGCAAAAAATAAAAGGGGGGCTGATAATTCTGATTTAACTGTACACAACTGTATAAACTTAAAAATAAATCTTTGCAATCTTATCTAAAATAAAATAACTGCACAGTTTAAACATCGCTAAATAACTTTAAAATGTATCATAATATATTGTTAAATAATATTGTTGTTTTTTTAATCCAATTTTATGTAGTATTTGGACATTCCTGTTATTCAGCAATGTTTAAACTTTACAGTAATTTTATTATTTAGATTGGATTGCAAAGATGTATTGTTTATTTGATACTAAGCCTTTAATTGTCATTCATAAGAGATTTATAAAGCATGAATTGTCCTCACTAGATTAGGTCACAAAACTGGATGAAGTTGAGTTAATAATGCATTTATTAACATACATAGTAACCATTACTATACGCCTGAATAATACAATATATAAATGTTGATTTTCATAGTTTATTCAACGTTTACTAACTCATTATGATCTTAAAAACTACCAACTACTCTTAAATACAAATGGTTCATAAATAATGTGATACCTAATTTAGTCATGAAAAATTAATCAGTAACAAATTATGAAAGTACAATTATAAAGCACATAATAAATGCACATCATAAACGTCTCTCTCCTCCACGTGCTCCATCTAAGCTTTGAGAAGCGATCCGTTCTCTCGGATGGTCGCCCTCTTGCTTGATGATACTGAGGACCAGATGTCCATTGTTGCATCTCTCGGATGCTCGTCCTCTCGCTTGATGATACTGAGGACCATCTTTTCATCGCATGGTGGGTTATCATTGTCTGACGAGGATCCGAACCAGCTCCCTCCCTCCCGGGTGGTGAGCTCGGCGCCGGATCCAGAAGCAGACATAAAGGCTGTGCTTTCCCGGGCTGCTTCGGCCATGGGTCTGGAGATGGTTCATACCCCAGCCCCGCGGTTGGACCGACTAGATGGGTGTTACGTTGAGCATACTAAGAAGGCCAGACCTTATAAGCCTCCCATCACCTTCTTCCCAGAGGTGCACTGTAGGTTCACACAGTCTTGGAGGGCACCTTTCTCTGCCCGATCTGTGTGCGCCTCTGCCCTGACCACCCTTGATGGCGGAACAGCCAGGTGCTAAGAGTTAATGCCCCAGATAAAGCGTGCCATTGCCATTGGTCAATTCATGTCCGCATCAACCTCGTCTCCCGTCCAAGGCGTGTAGGTTATCTGCCTCTCTCAGGGCCAGAGCTGACACAGCCGCGGGCCAAGCTGCTTCCACCTTTCATGCAATGACCACCAACCAGCGTAGGCATTTGGCCTAGCTGCATGAGGGTGGTTCTGACCCAGGCTTACTGCATGAGCTCAGCACCACAACCGACTATGCTCTGCGTACCACTAAATCGTCTGCGTGTGTCCTGGGAAGGACGATGGCCACATTAATGGTCCAGAAACACCACCTCTGGCTAAACCTGGCTGATATGCATGAAGTTGACAAAGTTCGCTATCTTAACTAGCCCATATCCCAGACTGGCCTGTTCGACGACACTGTCGGTGAATTCACCCAGGATTTCATGGTGGTGAAGGAGCAGTTGGATGCAATGGACAGAGTCATCTTTCGGTGGAATGGTAAGACTTGCTCTTTTCCCAGCAGAGGGCCGGGCTCTAGGCCATCAAACAACAGCTTTTTCCAATGACACTAAATTCTCAAAGAAAAAGCATTTTTCCCCTTCCCCACATGTGACAGCCCAAACACTGCCAGTCTGGGACGCTATGCCTTCCAGCTCGCAGGATGGCTGCAGTTTGCAGTGGCTCGCGGAGTGTGGGAGGACGGTCTCCCTTCTCTCACACTCCCAGCCCCCCCTCCGGAGCCTGGGTGCGAGGTGAGAGTGAACCTTTTGCCTCGTGCTCTTCAGCAGGATTCCAGTGCCCCGGGTTGAGCCCTCCCACTCTGCCCCACCACTGCCCCACCGCTGGTACATCAGTGATCATGTTGATGATGCCACTTGCGAGGGCTTTGCCAGCCTGGTTAGCTCTGGCCAGCCCGTTGCAAAGGCTCATTCACCTGATCAGACTTGGTTACACGATTCAATTCATGGTACAGCTTCCCAAGTTCAAGGGCATGTATTTCACCAGGGTCAGCCCTGTGTCCGCCCCTGTCTTGCGAGAGGAGATTGCTGTCCTGGTGAAGGATGAAATCTAGCCAGTCCCTGCAGCTGAGATGAAGACCGGGTTTTACAGCCCGTACTTCATCATACCCAAAAAGAGCAGTCTGCACGTTTTGAACCACTGTCTTCACAGGCTGCCAGTCAGAATGCTTACACAGAAACGCATCCTCTTGTGCGTTCATCCTCAGGATCGGGTTGCAGCAATAGACCTGATAGATGCGTACTTTCATGTCTCCATACTTCCATGCCACCTTTAGTTCGAAAGTCGAGCCTGGTAGTACAAAGTCCTCCCCTTCGGGCTCTCTCTGTCTCCGTGGGTTTTCACCCAGCTCGCGAAGGGAGCTCTAGCGCCCCATCCGCTCGTAGGCATTCGCATACTCAATTATCTTGTCGACTGGCTGAATTTAGCTCACTCGCATGATCAATTGATCATGCACAGAGACAGGGTGCTTTGGCACCTCGACCTATTGGGCTTCAGGTTAACTGAGAGAAGAGCAAGCTCGTCCCTGTGCAGAGCATCTCTTTACTCGGGTTGGAGCTGGACTGATGCTGAACTGTCTGGGAGAGTTCGACAGGAAAACAACGGTCCCCTTGAAATCTTTTCAGAGGCTCCTGGGGCATATGGCATATGGCTGCTGTCACGCCACTCGGATTGCTCCGAGATCTATCTATCTATCTATCTATCTATCTATCTATCTATCTATATATATATATATATATATATATATATATATACAGTATACCCAGCTAACAAATTTAGCTTGTGAGAACGTTCTCATAACGTTATCTGTAACGTTCCGAGAATGTTGAAATGTCCAGTTTGCTTAATGTTACTAGAACGTTTTTTTAATGTTAGCATAATGTCCTTACGTTTTTAAAACGTAAATTTCCACCAAAATATAATGTTCAAAGAGGGTTTATTTGTAACGTTCCAATAACGTTGAAATGTCCAGGTGCTTAATGTTGCTAGAGTGTTTCTTTATGGTTAGCATAACGTTCTTACATCGTTCATAAAACCTACGATGAGAACGTTCATCAAGTACAAATAGCGTCCTGAAGACGTTCCAAAAACTTATAAGAATGTTTTTTTAACAACGTTACAAGAACATTAACAACTTTATGAGAACATTCTAAAATCGTTCCATTGATATTGTTCTGTGCTAACATTTCCACAACTTTTAAAGAACGTTAGTGAATGTTCCGGGAACGTTCCCTGTTAGCTGGGTATGTAGTTTGTGGCATAATCTGATGGGAAGGATAAAATGTCAGGACATTGGAACCTGATGTTACTCAGCAGTTATAGCGAAAAAAGCATGAAACATCACTATTCAGTTTACTAACACCACTGACGTTAAGTTCACTTCACTATTATGTGCCAAGCAAAAATTACTCACTCAGTCTAAACTTCAAGATGGGCCCACAGTTACCTCTTCCGTTATGTTTTCTGGCTGACTTGGATCTGTGATCGCTCTGCTGCTGTCTCCTCATCCATTCACACAGTTTCATCTTCCCTTGATCAGGCTCATTTTCAGATTTACTCGTGGTTTAAAAAATATAAATACACGCTTGACTGCCTCAGGCATTTTTGAAAATACAGATGTTATTTAGGTACTGTAGTTATTTGCCATTATTTATTTTCACTTTTCACTGCACACGAAACAATAATCTAATGAGAATGATTGTAAATATAAGAAAGCTGATCAGTCAAAAGTGACTACTTTTGTGTGTGTGCGCGCACACATACTCGACATGCATTTACTGGCTTGGACCTTTGAGTCTCATTCATCGAGATGAACGAATCTTTTTTCGAGTCTTTTCGTTCAATTTGCCAAAATAGCATTAAAATGTTATGAGATGCTTCCGAATACATCTACAACTAGCCCAAACGTTGATCACACTACTTTTTGCGTCGTTCGTTCATCATGTGACAGTACGAAAGAGATGACTCAAAACCGAGGGCTCGAAAATGAACTAATCTTCTCCTCCACCTGTACAAATCTGCGCATGCGCAAGTGAACAAATCACTGAGGACTCATCGTTCTCGACTCACATTAAAAAGATTTGTTCAAAATGAATGAATCAATCAAGACCGGTCCGTGTAGCCACGTGACAAACTGAGGCATTGGATGTCTCACACACACACATGCAGGTATTCACCACGCACAAGTTAATGCCTGATCAATTAAAAATAAATACTGTTACGCAAAACACGAATATCAGACATTTCTCGGAACAAGATTCAGATTAAGGTTCAAATTAAGCACTGCCGTGAAGAGCACCTCAGTCTGCTCCTCTGGAGTAATACGTGGCTGAAATGATACGGGCGAGCTCAACCTTGCAGCCGATATACTCTTACGGCAGCTTCTATGTCCAGGAGAATGGAGAGTCCACCCCGAGTCTGTCCAGCTGATTTGGGTGCGTTTCAGGGAAGCTCAGGTTAACTTGTTTGCTTCCCCTGAAAATGCCTGTTGCCAGTGGTCCTTTTTCCCTGACCGAGGGCTCCCTCGGCATAGATGCACTGGCCCACAGCTGGCCTCCAGACATGGATATGGCACCATCTTGCACCCTTGCCCAGATCTCTGGAACCTCCACGTGTGGTCCATAGACGCAGCGAGGAAGACTTAGGTAACCTACTGATGGCGGTGGTTAAAACCATCACTCAGGCTAGAACACCCTCTACGAGGCATGCCTACACCCTGAAGTGGAGTCTACTCACTGAGTAGTGTGCTTCTCACCGAGAAGACCCCTGAACTTGTCAGATCAGCGTTGTGCTTTCTTTCCTTCAGAATAGTTTGGAGTAGAGGCTGTCGCCCTCCACACTGAAGGTTTACGTGGCTGCCATTTCCGCTCATCATGACGCGGTGGATGGCAGCACTGTGGAAAAGCATGACCTCATCATCCGGTTCCTTAGAGGTCAAGGGAATTAAACCCACCCCGCCCCCCTCTCATGCCCTTTTGGCATCTCTCTGTAGTGCCTGCGAGCCAGTGTGGAAATCCATTCGAATCTCTCGAATCAGTATCATTGAGATTTTTGTCCCTGAAGACAGCTCTGTTGATCGCATTAGCATTGATTAAGATGGTCGGATACCAGGAGGCATTTTTGATCAGTGACTTGTGCCTAGTATTCGGGCTGGCCAACTCTCACGTTATTCTGGATATGTACCCAAGGTTCCCACCACACAATTTAAGGACCAGGTAGTGAGCCTCTAAGCGCTGCCTGCAGAGGAGGCAGACCCAGCTTTTTCATTGATGTGTCCTGTTCGCACTTTGCGAATCTATGTGGACCGCACTCAGAGCTTTAGATCCTCTGAGCAGCTCTTTGTCTGTTATGACGGTCGGCAAAAGGGAAGTGCCATATCCAAACAGAGGTTGACCCATTGGATAGTGGCTGCTTGTCAGAGCCAGGGCGAGCTGTGTCCCTCAGGGGTGAGAGCGCACTCCACTCGGAGCGTTGCATCCTCTTGGGTGTTAGCACATGGCACCTCTCTAACAGACATCTGCAGAGCTGCTGGCTGGGTGGCACCTATTACATTCATGACATTCTGCAAATGGAGCTGGTTTCCTCATGGGTGCTAAAAAACCCTGGAAAATGAGAAAACTCAGTTGGATGTTGTAACACGCTTGCTGAGCTTCTCTCTCTAACGAAGAGATACCTTCGCTTTCTCGCTCTGACAGTTTCATTCCCTGCTCCGCAAACCCTGCAGAGTTCCTCCGAGGCCCCCAGCGCTCTGGTACTTAGTGCTCTGGTCAGCCTGCATTCTGGGTGTAGGTGCCTGCTATGTGCGATCCCCAGTGGTGATCCCATATGAGTACTCAGCCATGATGTTTTCCCCCCTTAGACGGGCTTGTGTCTTCCTTCCCTGCTAACCATCTTCTCATATGCATACTCCCCCTTTTTCAGGGCTAGTACATATGCCTTTTGCCACCAGTTCTCCCTCACTGGGCAGCAGGTGGACTCCGCAGAGTCCTCCCTGTTGGGACTGCCCGCTTTCCCAACGTACTGTCATATTATAAATCCCTAGAATTAACTAGGTATTTTTTACGACTCCCCGAAAAATATATCTAAACCAGCGAAACTTCTCAGGTAAGTAAGGTAAGGCAAGGAGGCAGATCGGAAGGCTACGTCTCTGGTGATGCAGGTGCGCTCACGCTAGAGCCTGGCATAACCACTCACCAGCAATGTGGTAAGGTTCAATCGTTGTGACGCTTTCCATAGATTTCCCCATAATGGAAGTTTTCCACATGGCATTGAAGTTCCCCCTACTGATAGGAAACGCAACGTTTACTAATGGCCCATTTTCACTGAGTGGTACGGTACGGTATGGTACGGTACGGTACGGCATGGTACGGTACGGTTCGGTACGCTTTTAGGGCTGTTTCCACTGTCTAAAAGCATACCGAACCATACCGTACCACTTTTTGGTCACCCTTTGCAAAGGGTACTAAGGGTTGAAGCCAGAAGCCGGAAAAAAGGAGCAACATTTTTTCAGCAAACATGAAGAAACTGCTATGTTTAACCATTATCAACACCTTCTGGACTATTATGAACTCGGAATGATGAAATTACTTTCTAACAAGAGGCTACATGTGCTAATGAAGATTAAAGACACAGATGAGAGGTTTGCACTGACTGTGGGCTCAACTTTGTGTTGTCTTTAAACCTAAATAAGGCATAAATATATGCTGTGTGTAGTTTTCTGTAATTAGTAACATATCGGAGACTGTAAGGGGCTGTATGTGTTCATATATGCTGCATTTATTTATTTATTTTATATAATTGTTGACAGTAGACTATTTCACATTATTGATTTGCAGTTATAATCAGATCATGTTCATAAAAAGGTTAGTAATGAACATTTATACACCAGTATTTATGTGTATAATAAAGTATCTGTTTTGTGAGGACAAAAGCTTTACTGTACACATTTCCCACGAGCTAGAATGACGTTGACTGAAACCTTCTGTTGTACACCACGCCCACCAAAAGAGTACCCTTTAGCAATGGAAATGCAAGCCTGATTAAGTGACCCGTACTGACCCGTACCATACCGTACTGTACCACTCAGTGGAAACGGGCCATAAAGTAAACCTCGTTCCTCCAGGGGGGAAACACAAATGCTACATTCCTTCGCCACAGTTGTTGCCTCTTAGCTGTTAGCCGTAAAGGATCTTTCAGCTAGAAAAGGGTGCCTCGGCGGGGCATGAGCAGTGTCTTATACAACACTGATTGTAAGTGACGCTAGCTGTGCATGCTGACGCAGCCAACTCATTGGCATTTCATTGGCCTGTTTTATTAGTCTTTCAGATGATTGGATTCTGACGAAACCCCCATAGTGGAAGTTTCCACATAGCATTTCTATTCCCCCCCTTGGGGAATGAGGGTTACTTTGTAATCATTACGTCCTTCAGTGATCTGCAAGGATCGTGACAATCTGGGTCCAAGCACAACCCATTTTGCAATTGGTGTTAAAAATATATCAAATAAACATCATAATTGATATCAAAGAGCTGGTCTAGATAAGCCAATTAAATTGACATCAAAATCTTGACAAGAACTGATTCTGTAAACAGAAACATTTGGCTACCATAACCTATTGTCAGTGTGGTTTCAATATTTCTATTTTCACTTAGTAACCACAGTAAACCACTGCTGTCCAAACAAAATTTAAAATGATGTTACATCTTTGCGATGCATTCTTAACTAAGAATCTATATATCTCACTGGGAAACACTCATAGATGGGACAATGAAAATATCTCTTTGAAACATCATTTTATTCACTATATTACAACAGACTAACAATATTTCCTCTTTATTTTGTTTTATTTTTGCAATGCTTTTGTCCTTAGGACAATGGATACATAAAAAGTGGGACCAGCAAAGAACCACAAGATGGGAATCAGATTTCACACCTTTGGATTATTCCAAAAAAGCAGTCTACAGTATGTGACATACACTGGTTAGATTAAGGCCCAATCCCAATTCTTAGCCCTTCCCCTTACCCCTACCCCTCGTTTTGCACGTTCACGTCAAGGGGTAGTGGTGTCCCAATTCTCTTTAGCTTGAAGGCGTAGGGCTAAGGGCAAGGGGTATACACCCCTTCAAACGAAGATTTTTTAGGACCACACTTAAAACAGAGAGGTAAGAAAATTTCCCAGAATACACCTGTCACAGCGGCAGGATAGCTGAACCCGGAAGTAAGGAGATCCACAATTTAGTGTTTTTTGTCACTATTATGAATTTTTACAACAAACAAACATGTTTTCATATATTCATAACCGCGTTCGTGTTTTGCCTTCATGTTTTAAAAAAAACGCAAAAAAAAAAACGCTAAATTTCACGATCTATAATCCATAATCATAACTCATGTACAATGGTCTCACAACATTCTGACACACGATGACACTCGAATACCTTGTCAGTAATGTCTAGTGGCTGGGAATGAGCTTTTTACAATGTCGGCTGTAATGTTAATGTTGTTTTCGTGTGTTTACATATATAAATATGGCCACTGTGTAAATACACAGTAAAGTTATGATCTTTATGCCACATTAGATTGTTATGATAACATAATATATGCCTTCAGTGATTTCCTGAAGATAAACTTTAAAAAACAACACAACTGGAATAACTACAGCAGTCGTGATCGTCTGATCTCGTATGAAGAAAGAGATCGCGATGACATATGATGACGTGTACAGGTGTTGAAGTGCTGTCCCAATTCTTAGGGGTAAGTTTTGAAGCCCTTCCCCTTAACCTTCGGTTGTAAGGGCCAAGGGGGAAGGAGTACAAAAATAGAATTGCGATTGGGCCTAAGTGTAAGTAAGGGGATTACCTCAGCTTTCGTTTTTTTTTTTTTTTTATGGAGGTAACATTTAGGGTAGGTAACTCATTCTGTAAAGATAACCTTCTACATAGCTTACTGAGCATTGCATGCTCTTTTGACGACAATCCTGTGGATGTAGAAACACAAATATATATATATATATATATATATATATATATATATATATATATATATGAGCATTATCATTTTTCAAAAGGATTTAAGGATTTAATAGACCCTTTGAACCCTCATCAAATGTAACAAACTGCAAGTCTGTGTATCACAGAAAACATTTACTTTTGCACAGTTCCCTGCCATAAACCTCTGCGTATTATTAAACAAAAATTCAGTCCTTATCAATACCATTGTGGTTAATACTGTACATCGGTACAGAATGTGAGCTGAAAAAATATTATATATTATCACTTCTATGCCAGGGGTGTCCAAACTCTGTCCTGGAGGGCCAGTGTCCTGCTGGGTTTACTTGCTTTAGAACACCTGCCAGGAAATTTGTAATATTTACAACATTTAGAATATATCTTGTAAGTGCTTGATTTGTTGGTTTAGACACCCCTTTTATATGCCAATGAAGGACTATTGAATTGGTGACCTGTTTAACATCAGAATGACTAACAGGTTTGCACAGAGCACTCAATAACTAGAGAGAGCAAAATAAACAGTGTTCATGACATTTTGACCGAGCTTAAACCGTGCTTATCTCATGTTTAGGCTCTTAGCTGAAGGAATATATTCAAGATTTCATTGATCCATCCATGCTATGAATGGGACTGCTGGCCCTTCCAACCTGTGACACCATTTGTTTAGCGCAAGCAGGATGGCGAGAAGCTCACGGTTACCAATATTGTAGTTGCACTCCATTGGTTAAAGGGGATGAGAGTAGAATGTGCATGGATGGACCTTATTGTCCATTATTGAGATAAGATGGCACCCATTCTCATGACCCCAATCCTAAACACCAGTTCGTTGTTGAGGTAGGTTCCTCAGATATTGGTGTGGGTGCCATCTTATCTCAATAATGGACAATAATAGTTTCAGGCGGTCAAAAGCATGTTGGCCCGAATTAGACAATACAAAAAGAGACATGACAGAGGTAAGGGCTGTGAGCAGGGCTGCAACTTGGCTGATGTTTTGAGTAAAACGACTACAGACATTAGCAAAGCATAAAAATGTTGTAATACTACACAAGACTCAGGAACGGGTCAATCAGAGGCTGCCTGGACCTGGGTCCATATTAACGCCTTGCTTCAAAACCACTAAACCGAAAAAAGTAACTGACAAGACATGAAATTTTTTTGCCTTGATGTAGATCCAATTGTGTAAGAGTCATTAGACCACCCATTTGACATGTTGTACATGAGTATGGGGGTCTGGTGAAAAAATAGGATATCATCCAAATAGACAAAGAGAAATGTGTTTATCTTGTCACAGAGAACATTGTTATCAAGAGCTTGAAACATGGCGGAAACATTTAACCATGCAGAAGTGAAGAACCCAGTATTCAAAAAGGCCAAGGGGTGTGTTTAAAGCAGTCTTTCAATCATCTCCCTCCTTAATATGCACCTATGTGATAGGTGTTACACAGATCTACTGTAATTTGGTGAAAATCTTGGCTCCCTGCAGAATATCAAAGGTTGAGGACATTAAAAGTAGTGGATAACAGTTCTTGAGCATGATTTTGTTAAGGCCACGGTAATCTATACATGGGTTTAAAAACCCGTCTTTCTTCTTGATAAAAATAATTCCAGCACCGGCTGAAAAAGAGGAAGGAACAATAGTCCCAGTCGCAAGAGATTCTGACAGATAGCTTTCGAGAGCCTCGCGACAATCTTGTAGCTGGTTAGGATGATGAGAGGCAGCCTGGGACTTGCTACACCACTCGCAGATCATGGTAGTCCTCAGGAATACCAGACAAATTAACAGGATTGTCCTGAAACACAGGGCGAGAAACAACAGGAACAGACGAGACAAGACACTCAACATGACATGACAAGCTCCAAGACAATATGATATTCTTAACCTAGTCAATTTGAGAATTGTACCTAGTTAACTAAGTGTGTCCAAGAATGATGGGTGTTGTTCAATAATTATAAAACAAAACAAAAAAAAAGTAAATGTCTCTTGGTGGTTGCTAGAAGAGATGAGCCGCAGAGTGGTTTGATGAATCCTCGTAAGTAAGCTGCCAACCAACATAAAGACAATGTATGTATATATCTATGTCTTTATAAAGTAGTGTCAGCTTTGTCTTTTCTAGGAAAATCTATACATATTTTAAGATGTAGTCATATTATTCTATATATATTAAAATGTGTGTGTGTGTCCTAGGAAGTGTGGCAGATTTGAGACCTTCTTTTTACATTTGATTGTTTGAAACTAAGTGTGGATTTTGAGCCAGTCTTCAACCAAATTACATTACTTATTATGAATCAACAATGGCATTGTGTAGTTTTGTAGTTTCACTATATGCAATATATAAGATTCACTATACCTTACCGTATTTTACTATTAGCTCACCTTGTCAATTATATGCATGTAGGAAACAATTTACTCCAACGCTTGAGCCAGAAATTGTTCCCCTCTAGAATTCTCTTTCTCTCCTATTCCCCATCCACAATTACACAGTGTTCTTGAAAGGGTGTGTGTGAGTGGCCTCAGAGAGCTACTGAACAGAATCTCACAAATATAAATTCAGCTTTATTTTCCTCCCATTGTACTTAACGGCTTGAGTTTACATCAATCACAAACCCTGAAAAGGTCTGGCTCTTCTCACTACTCCCACAGTCATTCCTTAACCTTAGGCCACACCAGCCCATCCCAGACGATGCCAAGAGCCTGTTAGGAGCTCAAACAAACACATTGTACCATCCTGTACAGAGCTGCATTTCCACACCCATTGTGAAATCCTGCCTGCCAAATAATGTTTTATGTAGAGTGCTTGCTGAAAGAACCGAGAACAATTGGAAAAATAAACCATAACTACACCAGTCAGACTAAAAGTATTTTATGGCTGATTGAATGACATATTTGCTTAATAGCAAGCTTGCTTATCGCTTACAGACCAAATGATTTGAGTGAGGAACTGGCTGAACCACTATTTTCATGTTTGCTTTTATCTAGCACTTTTCAGCTGCTAGGTGGCTGCTGTTTTGTGTACAATCAGTTTTCCACCATATACAGTATCATGATGCATGTCCAGCTTCAAATTGCCCACAATTTGAAAAGCAGTCAGATGTAGGATTAAGGTGGATCTCATTTATAAATATGCTAAAAGCATGGGTGGTAATGCAATGTGTGTAATGCAAAGGTTGCAATCTATAAAAAACTTGAAGGGAGAATGTGTACTGCTCTAATAAACTCTGAACCATTCATATGCACATTCTGGAGACAAGGGGAATAGTCTGACAGCACATCAAGGAAATTATTTAAATTCAATATTGACTAAAATGAACAACTTAAAATCATCACATGAGCCCAAATAATTATTAATATAATTAAAAAGATTAAATGAAAATAAGATTCACGTACACACAAATGTGCTTTGAATAATTTCTTTAAAGTTATACCTGAAATTTTGTAATCTGCTCATCAATTTATCTTAACAAATCCTAAATTTGGACTGAGCTTTGATCATTGAAATTGTTTTCAACATTAATATAAACATTATCTACAGTGTAGGACCGAAACAGTACAAACTCAATCTTTTTATCAACTGTTTTAAAAAGTGTCATACAAATTAACATATAACAGGTACACTTTTTTTAACGATGTGCGATGTCAGACTTTTAAATTTAAGCAAAATCTCATTTTGTGACTTGAAAGTTACACAAAGATGTACATACACAATATTTTATTAATCTCACATATTTGCATTTGCAGCATTCTGGCATAAATTCCCTTTTAGAAAGGTTGCTATGTAAAGTTTTTTATGACCATATCAATGCATATTTACTCAGGGAGGGGTAGCCGGAGCCACTCATTCATTATTTTATTTTCCTTCGGCTTAGTCCCTTTATTCATCAGAGGTCTCCACAGCGGAATGAATTGCAAACTATCCAGCAATATGTTTTAGCTACAACCCAGTAATGGGAAACACCCATATACTCTCACATGCAAACTCCACACAGAAATGCCAACTGGTCCAGATGGGACTTTACCCAACATCCTTCTTGCTGTGAGGTCGCAGTGCTAACCACTGAGCCACCATGTCCCCCCTTCACTGTTGTATCAGTGCTCATATCAACACACCAACAATCACAAGCTCTGTGTCTTCATCAAAAGGGATATGTAAGAAAGGATTGCAATTATCCAAAGCTAACATATTCAAACACATCTGAACATAAAAGACCTTTGTTTTCTATGAATATATGTTTTATGGATGGTCTGCATTTGCACATTTCAGGTCAGAAAAATCCAGTTGTAAGCCTCTCGCAAGGAGGTTTGCAAAAATTATCAAATTGCCCAACATATAGCTGTGTAAATTATCATACACTTTTTCACTTTACATTATTACTTGTTGCTTTATCTATTAAACAGTTGATTTTGCTTGCTACTGCTCAGTTTGATGACAAAATTTATATAACAGATAAAAGTTTTATTGTCAGTGAGCCAAAAATAAATCCTACTGACTAACAAAAGACTTCAAATTCCTTCAAATGAAACCGGAAACTTTCGTTCTGCTCTTGTGAGGCAGTTGTTATATACTGTATTTGTTATTCTTTCTGTTCCACTTTCATGTACAGCCTTTTTAAAACATGTAGAGTGAGACAACCTAAACAAACAAATAAATACTGTTTAAGATGTTCAGTCAGGAAATGTTTACATAACTCTTTCAAACTCTTCCTTTTCCTGCAGTCAGCAGGATGCAACTGAATGTGGTTTGCGTCATCACTGACACTCACAAGGGCGTTTAGACAGATGTGTTAAGGAATGATTTGCTTTTGTTTAAAACGGTTCCTTCTAATGACCATGTCGTATTATTTTACGTAATAGTTTGTCTATATGGGCAACAGATATGTACCTGTAATAGTAACAATTTAATAAACAGAGTAAGTACACTTCATGGATTTGAATGAGCACAGATGACATAAAAAAAAAAACTGAATAAATATACATTAATATAACAGTTGTTTTATTGTGGCCCGTTCGTTAAATGTGTTCCTGTTAAAGCATTATATCTTCTTTGCCTCCTGGTGCTTATAATGGTTTGTTTTCACTTCTCTTATTTACACAGATGCTTTCTGGTCTGAGCATCTTTAACCCCAAGAGATCTTTGATAAATGTCATATTAACCCACTTTGAGTATTCAAAAAAGATTTTGCATAACTGCCATTTCATTCAGTTTAACATACAGTTCACTTTTAACTTGTTAGATGATATAAGTAAGTTCACAACAGTTCTAGTGTCAGTACATTTAATGTGAAGTCATAAATCTTTATAATTTTATTATACAGTTTCATAGGCCCAAGTTACTTATAGGTTGTGAAACATGGTGTTCTCAGGACAATTATTTTCTTCCTTCTGGCATGTGTACTCATCAGTTTCCTCACTGTGAGTGAGTGCACATCTCACAAAGAATTTATTGTAGACCCTACAAAGTTTTTAGCATTCTAAGCAAACTGAAATGTGGTCATTTAATTCTTTTATCACTATGGATGTCAATAGCTAAATGTTTCCAGTATTCTTTCAACTTCCAAGCCTATTGTGTCCAAATGAAAAGGGAAACGTTTTTAAAACATTGTATTTATTTAGCTTTTGGGCATCTGTATCCAGTGTCAATGTAACCACAGTCAATGGTCACTTACAGGTTTCAAAATAAGATATTTTATTTAACTACTTTTTTAAGTTCAATAAAAAAGGAAACTCAAAGGGGATTGGAATCACCTGAGGCTAGTAAAGGACAGAACGTGCCTTTTAATAGGCTATGTCAGAATTTATCATGTTTTCAGTCTTACATAGAATTGTATGTAACAGTGATGAGGGGGAGGAAGAAAAAGCCCGTCTTCGTCAAATTTGCGTGCTAAATGAGACTAACATGAGAATGTGCTTCAGAGCTGGAATCTCCCTTTAAATAAACTCCGCCCCGAAATCAGTCGATCAAATTCGGCATCGCGCTTCTGAGCCGTCGACCAATCACGGTCGTACGGGGGTGGTCTTACAACGGTGGTCCGGGAAGACGTCACCCAATAGAATCGCGAGCTCCTCGGACAAAAGCGATGCGACAATCATTGCTTTCCTTGTGAGCCGCCCATTATTCATGTTCATTCACTAGTGATTTAAGGAGACACGACAGGATATAGCGGAACGCGAAAACCTAACGGTCTCAAAGCTAATGTCTGTAAAAACATAAAACGCCATGCTGAGCTGTCACGACCTTTCCATTTGTCAGTGCAGTTTTTTCTTGTTGTTGGATGACAAGTTAGCATATAACTGTACTTAGGCTATATTCAAACGAGAAACTTCATGAACCGCCTAAATTAAACGAATAGCCGGAAATCAAGCTTAATATAAATACCACACAAAGCTTAACTCTCATGCAGTTTTAAATAAATGAAATCTGAAAAAAAATCAGCTTTTAGTAAAAACTAATGTTAGTAAAAAAAATGTGCTATTTACTTCTGGCTTGCACAAACATTCGTCATGAAAACCCCTTTAAATCGTGACCTCAGCTAAGAGGGCGGTTTAACACGCCCCTCGCTCCAAAAAGTGGTTTCTCATGCATGACTGGCTCATTTAAATCTAGTGAGGGAGGAAAAGACCTCTGCTCCTTTGCGTTAGAACTGATAGTCTCTTATCTGAGCATCCGAGAAACACTCCCGTTATTCGCACACCATTGCCGACCTCCTAATGATAGAAAGTGGAAAACGATTCTAGCTGTAAGACTATCAGGGAAACGGAAACATACCAGGAAATTCTGTGGTAGAAATTCTGAATTAGAGTCGGACAGATTAGTATTTTTTCTTTCTTCTATTGACAGGCCAGTTTAAAACGATTAAATATGACTAGAAGATCTTGTACCATTTACGCCACAGGGATTGTGTGCGCTCATTTGCTCATTTTGGGAATCGCCCTTCTGCTGGCTCAAGTCTTCCAAACAATGATCCAAGAACGGATAAAAAAGGTAAGTTTTTTTATGGAAAGACGTGTCAACGTTAAACCTGTTTAATCATGTACAACGCTTTTGGTTTGCCTTTCAAATCGACTGTTAAGGTGGTTCAGTTAACGTTACCTTAGTGCTGTCTAAACGAGGTGTTCTGTGTTTGAGCATTACACTGCTAACATTGCAAAACTATATCACAAGCTAAATTAATCTTGTCATATAGCAATCATTAGACGGTCTTGAAATTGTTTTACCAGAAAGACAAGTCGCTCATTCAAACTGAGACGTGGCCACACCATTATGTTATGTACAGGGGAAGCCGGTGTTACCGGCGTTTACGTTAGCAATTAAATGTCATATTCTTGACGTGCAGGTGATTGACACAACAAACAACAACAACAACAAAAAAAAAAAAAAAAACATGGCCATTACATTAACGCGGTGAAAACGCGGGTAGTTAGTAGCCTAGACTAAAGTAGGCTGGTTGTTTTCTGTGACCACGTCCATCATATATATATATATATA
>CAIGQQ010004836.1:1843496-1872995 GCA_903798035.1 Danio albolineatus
ATATTTATTTATTTATTTATTTTTTTTTAAAGGTTCTTCATTGGTTCTTTAAGGTGGTCAGGGTGCTATATAGCCCTTTTACTGTGTAAAGAACCTTTAAAGCACCATAAAGGTTTTTCAGTTGTTCTTTGGGGGGTTAAAGTGCTATATAGCACCACTACTACTGGTAAGCACTTTTTCTTATAGCTAATTCTCATAACTTTTATTTGCGGAAAGGGCAAAGTAACATTAAGAGCACCTTAAAATATAGTCACCTTAGAATTATACCTTAGAATTATACCTTAGGTTCTATCTGACATTTTTGCCAAAATTGAGTTACTGACTTATTCTTATTAATTGATAACTTATTTACACTATGGGAAGTTTTTTATAAGTTGATAACATTTGAAGACTTTTTATTTAAAAAAACAAAAAAAACAAATGTTACTCACGTACTGTTGGCTATGGAATGCAAAACTTTGAAGCTAAATATCTCAAAATCATTCAAAACGTGCGCTATAGGTGAATTGGGTAAGCTAAATTGGCCCTAGTGTGTATGGATGTTTCCCAGTGATGGGTTGCAGCAGGAAGGGCATCCGCTGTGTAAAACACATGCTGGATAAGTTGGCGATTCATTCAGCTGTGGCGACCCCAGATTAATAAAGGGACCAAGCCGACAAGAAAATTAACGAATACTGTATATATAAATCCCTCTATGGGACTAATAATGAAATCCCATTTTTTTAAAAAAAAACATCACTACTATTTATTTTTTATTTAAGGCTAAAATCATTTTCCATAAGTTGTTTTGTACGTCTGACCTTTGTTTTAGTTTGCTGTCATTTATAACTGACTTTGTCCCATTAGGTTAAATAATTTTTGCAAACTTGTCTGAAACTAAAAACTCAAATAGGCTACCACATCTTTGGACTGTGGTAGAAATAGGAGCACCCAGAGAAAACCCGCATGAATTTTGGGAGAACAGGCAAACACCACACAGAAATGGCAAGTGGCCCTGCCATGACTCGAACCAGCAACCTTCTTGCTGTGAGGCGACAGTGCTAACCACTGCGCCACCCTGTCACCAGAAGTGCAACACTCTTATTTTTCAAAAAACCTTGTCTGTTAATCGACCTGCTTTTGGTTTGCTCTTCTCTTCTCTATAGCTGTGATATGTACCATTAATAAAAGCATTGCAGATGAATCAGCCATTTGGCAGTCTGTTGTCCTTTAACATTTTGCATGCCTACTTGGGGTAAAAAAATTCTCAGTTATACGAATTCAGTAATTAAGCATTCTTCATGCATGTCTGCATTAATCAGTAAAATATTTTGTCCCATACTTTTGCGCAGCAGCCTCTTCAAACTTTTACTACAATAGCAGTGATTAACATTCACGAACATTCATTCATTCAATCAGTTTCCTTAAGCTTAGTCCTTTATTTATCAGGGGTCCCCACAGCAGAACCAACTGCCAACTATTCAAGCATATGTTTTACGCATTTATACACACTCATACTCTATGGCCAATTTTTTGTTTACCCAATTCACCATTCTGGCCTCATGCCATAGATTGCTGGTAAATACTGACACCTAGTGGCCACTCCAATTACTCTTTTAGTTTTATTAATAAATCTGCCATTTTGAAATCTTCAGAGCACATGGTGCAGTGTAAATGTGCCTTCTTCACATCTATCATACGTTTCGCCCTTGAGAATGCAGAAATCTTTACGTTGGAACAAATATTTATAAAATTAATTTGATATGAACGTGTATTTTGTTGAAAGGTATCGTTTAAGTACTTGGATAAGTTTTATTCTCTGAGAATGCTAAGTCATTTTTATATTATTTTTGTCATTTTATGATAGTTTCATATTAGTTGACCTACTGTAAAGAGGTTATAAAGATGAAATTGTACATGATTTTTTTAGCTTTTTTATTTTTAATAAATATGCAACAATTTCGAAAAAATCTTTTTTTCACATAGTCATTACGGGGTATCGTGTGTAAAATTTTGAGGAAATAAATGAATTTAATCCATTTTAAAATAAGGCTATAACATAAAAATGTGAAAAAAAATTGAAGCGATATGAATACTTTCTGGATGCACTGTCGCTTGTTTGATTATGGTTAGCTCTAAACTGTAGCTTTAGCTTAGAAATTACTCTGTTGCTTAACTTTAAAAGCAAACACATAGGGAAACAACTCAATCAAAATCAATTCCATGTTCATACAGTATTTATTTAAGACCTGCTGATCTGATTTAAGACTTTTTGTAAGGCCTCAAATCATGGAAGAGCAGTTTAAGGCTTTTTTAGGACCCACAGAATCACTAAGAATCAAACTAGGGTTGCTCTGAGCAACACAGTGCTATATATTGATGTAATTAACCACTAGGTTATTATGCTGACTAAGCACTTGTTTTTCAATACTAATATTGACAGCATTACTTATGTAAATCTGACTTTAAAGAAATAGGATGATTGAGTTTGAGAATCCTACAACCGGAATTACAGAAAAGTTAGGACATTTGTGTAATGTAATAAAATCAAGAATATGGAATTATGCAAAACTTTATTTAATTGAAAAAGTTCGAAGAAAATATTTTCACTGTTTTCAGTGAGCAAATCAGTGGTATTCTGGAATTCTAAACAAATTTTGATTTTGATACATGCAAAACATGCCAAAAAATGTTAGATTGTAATTTAAACAATTAGCAAATTAAAGTGAAAATATCATTGAATATCTAAAGGAAACCGTTTTGAAGTGCATGAATGCAAATTATCATATGCATTTGTTTGTATTGCAAAACATGTCTTTTCCACCAAGAAGGTCCATAGAGATTTCAAAGGCAGATTCTGATAAGTTCAGGGTCTGGTTAACCTGTGAACTTTGGGGGTTTTACGATGTGATCACATGTTGATTGGTCAGTTTGTTTGTCTCAGTATTTGGGCTTTGGTCATGGTCAAGAAAGAATCAAAATATGTGGTAACTTTGCTCTGACTCTTTTCCTGCTCTGTGCTTTTCCTGATCTCCTGTTCTGGAGTCTATCGTCTCTGACTCTAGTGCTATCAGGCTCTTTTTGAAGCCTACTCTCTGGTCTTTGTTTCTCTTCATTGTTGTTTCAGTCACCAGTGATCACGGGAGAACTACAAATCCTGTCATGCACCCCACACACACACACGCACGCACGCACGCACGCACACACACACACACACACACACACACCTGTTCCTGTTTGACATTGATTACACACACAGCCAGATGATCATTACGAACTGATTATATGGACTATAAATACACTACACTTGCACACACAGGGCTGAATCTTGTTGTACCTGTAGCATTATGAAGCATTTCTCCTTGCCTTGTTGTGTTTTGATTCCTTGCTTTGCTCATTGATTTTTGATGTTAGCCACCTGAACCGATCTTTCAACTGTTTTTTGACGACTCTTTTGGATTGTCCTTGATGATTCTGTTTGCTCCTGTGATTGACCTTTGCCTGCCTGAAGACTCTGCAATTGGATCTTCACCTCTGTCAGCATCCGTATGTTACAATTGCTCCATTTTGCAATACAGTACAATTACATAAGAGCAACACTCTCCCACATTTTTAGCTATTAAAACTGCCCATTTTTCAAACATAGTTTTTGGTATAAGATTGCAGAAGAATGGTTTCACTAGAAATGTACAGATTTTCACCATCATACTGATAACTTTTTAGTCATTTAGCAGAACTACAGTTCGAAACCCTGTAGTTAAAATCCCATATATACAAAAGCAGTTCAAAATAAGCAAGTGAATTAATGGTATACATGAGGGCTTCATGTTTGGGTAAATCAAAAGTCAACATTATCAATGCAAAAACACAAACAATTTATGTCTTTCTCCAACTACCATATTTAATAATGTGAACATTGAGGAAATCCAAAGAAATCTCAATCCATATAGAGTAAGGTAGGAACCCTCAGATGAACGTGCTCCATATTTGAACCTCAGATTGTACTGCATGAAAAATGGTTTTGTTGATAAATAAAGCTACATTAGCTCAGGAGAATGTAATTAAAACATTAACACTAAAAATGGAACCTAGTCTGCTACTGCATCAAGAAATGCCACTTGACTTGTTCATGGTGATAGCTGTAGTCATTTGTCAGCTCTATCAGTTGTGTGCAGATGGGATGCTGCTGATTCTCCAGGCCAAAGCTGATCTCAGATTATCAAAAACACAAGTGGATTTGTGTGCTGGGCTCAGAGGACTCCATATTTCTGCTTGTTTCTGGGAAAACAGACATTAAGATCTCAGCCTCAAAATTCAGAGACCCTTTCTTGAGCAACAATTGGAAAGGCAATGCCTCCCATGTCATGATTTTAAATACCATTGATGTGAATGAATTTATTGGAAGATTATAGATGCATATATTGCCATCATAATTATGTATTTCATGGTAAGTCTATGGTTATTAGGTAAAGTCCCTTTTTACATCTGCTGCATGTGCACATTAATGGCCTTTCTGCAGTCCAGATCTGTCTTGAAAATGTGTGGCTCATCATGAATAGAACAACCTGATGGCTATGACCAGTAACTGATGAGCATCTGAAGTTTTATATTAAGGTATTGAACAAAAGCATGTGCTTGTAAAACTTTAACAGTTTATATCTTCAATTTCTAGATGATTAAACATTGTATTAAAAGGAAAGTTGATGTGAAACAGTGTTAAACCAACGCTATCTCACGGCCAATTTGTAACTTTTTAAAAAGTGTCTAATTCGTATGAATTTGTACGATGTAATTCGTCCTATTCAGTACGATTTGCTCATCAACCAATGACGGTTGTGTTTAGGGGTGGGGTTAGGTGCCACGCCTCCTTTTTTAAATCGTACATTTTCGTACGACTGAACTCGTACGAATTAGCCACTAAACTGCCAAAACGTAAAATACTTACATTTTCTCGTGAGACCAGGCTGGTTAAACATGCCTCTGCCCCAAGGTTTTTGGAATGTGTTGCAGGCATTACATTTTAAATGTGTTAATATTTCCAGAATTCAATTAATTTGTTATGTAAAGCACTGGAATTTTATTTTGACAATTAAATCAAATTAAAAGAAAATCAGCAAATGACATATCTTTGATTTTATTGAATTAAAAAAAAGAAGAAAACTGGGATTTGAGTTGCATTTACAAAAATACAATATTTAAAAATTTTATTTGGTCAATTTTATATTAAAAAATTGGGATAGCTTTTAACTTTTTTTGTAGTAACATTTGGCAACACTGTGTCAGCGACATGCACTGAGAAGAAGCATGAGAAATCGGTGAGGAGAACATTTACTGTAAGATAAACGTAGTAATCATCATATTATGTATATGAAACTGTGTCAAAAGAAATAATTATGAAATTGTAACCCTTTTAGAACAGATCTGTAGGTAGAACAACAGAAATGAAAACACTGGCAAGGATTTATAGAATTCATAAACATTCATTTATTATTTATGCAAATCATGTACAGCATAAGTTGTCATTTTTCATTCACACACCGAATCTTAATGAAAATTGTTACACCAAAAA
This sequence comes from Danio albolineatus, assembly GCA_903798035.1. Classification (NCBI taxonomy): domain Eukaryota; kingdom Metazoa; phylum Chordata; class Actinopteri; order Cypriniformes; family Danionidae; genus Danio; species Danio albolineatus. The sequence goes on from CAIGQQ010004836.1 coordinate 1,849,045, forward strand.
TATTAAGGTATTGCAGCATGAAACAAAACTAAACATATTTGAAGACATTAAAACAGCAAAATAAAAAGCTGTCCAGATATCACACTTTTCAAACTGTGTCCATGTAAACAAACTTGGGCTCTTCTCGAACTAATATATGTATATCTGTTATTATGGTGAATTTTGAGGAAATTAAGTTGATGAGCAACAAATCAAGAAACTGAAGTACTGTCATATGTTACAAAAAAATGTATTGGAGTTTAAAACACAAATGACTATTGATTAGACCTACATATCATTTTCTTAATGTCTCTTAAGGTAGTTGCTAACTAAACAGCAAAGTTGTTGAAACAGTATATGTATAGCATTCATTGAATCCACAAAAAACATGCAATGATAAACAACAGTCAACCATTATTGTGGTGAAACATCAACGGAAATGTGGCAGAGATCATCGGCTTGTGAAGATTGACAATCTGCAGTCTGTGAAGCTGGAGAATGTGAAGTCTGTAAGCATGCAGAATCTGCAGGACATTGTGATGTCTCTGGACATTGAGAGCTTTCTTCCTCCCAAGGAAGTCTATGAATTTCTTGCCTTAACTGTAGTAGACTTTTACCCCTCTCAAGTCTGCTTTTATCCACCAGCCGAAAAGCCTCCATGAATTCATCGATGTCAATGCAACCATCATTATTTGTGTCCATGCTGATAACCAGCTCATTAATGACTTCATCAGAGATCTCCATTTTCAGATAGGCACTGAACAGTTTCAATGTCTGACGAAAATCCTCAAAAGAGATGAGACCTGACAGAAACAGAAATGACAGCCTTGCAATATGAAAAGACATCCAACTATGTTATGTCAGAATTATAACATGCATTTAGAGGATATATAGAGTAAAATTTCATGTTATTATTTTGTGCATATATTTATTCATACCAGAATTATCTGTGTCTACTATTCTGAAAATGGTCTCCAATGTTGATCGATGTCTATACAGTGTCTCCAACATTGACTGCTCAATGACCTGTAATAAGAACAGAGAAGAATGGTTTCAACAGAGTATCTGTTTAGATATTGTCCGTCATTTGAATAATTTGACTAGAACATGGGCTTCCAAGGCGGTTCATTCCGCTGTGGCGACCCCTGATTAATAAAGGGACTAAGCCGAAAAGAAAATGAATGAATGAATGGGCTTCCAAATGAATGTGATTTTATTTGCAAGTTGCAATATATACAGATGAGAGTGATAAACCCAAAACAAAACACAATGTACCTAAAACCAAAGAAATAAAACAAACTGTAAAATGATACATTTCTCTTAATTAATATCACTTCCCTTAATAATTAATACATACCTCTTAAACATTATTGAAAGTAAAAGTTGAGTAACTGATGTTTGTTGGTTTGCACAGTCAAACTCTGCTACTGCATACAGGGCCTAAGTGTCACATGAAATGAGATTCAAACTAACCTTGCATTTAGCACTGAAAAAAGGCACATAATCAGTACCGGAGGTTATTGTTGTCTTAATAATTTATGCTGCTGTTCAGTTGCAAGAAATAGGATTTAGAATTAGTTTCTAAAAATAAAAATTTGAGGTGATGGTTTGGACAAAAACTGCTTTTTTTTTTCTTTGAAAAAGGCTCATTTTACAAATCTCTTAGACTTTAAAATGTTTTTAAACAATTCATCTGATCAGTATAGCTTAGCATAGTTCATTGGATTTTAAAATTTGAGCATTTCACTTCACTTTGTAATCATTTTACTATTTAAAGCTTGAGGCCTCTGTATTTTCACTGTGGAATAAGGAAAACATGAACAATGAAAATTTTCTGTTTTCTAGGTCAATATTGCTAGGAACTATACTCTCATTCTGGCGTAATTAGTCAAGAAAATCTGCTGCCATAAAATGCCTGCACCAGGTGAAATTATATTATGCAGCGTAAGAAGGTCGTTTGCTTCAGAGGGTGCCTTGAAACCATTGAAAGATGATAGATTTAGCATGATTTGATGTGTTCAACCAAATTAACCAATTCATTCATTCATTTTCTTTTCGGCTTGCCTTTATTACAGTTTTTTTTTTTTTTCAATTGTTTTGCCACAAATTTCAGAACACTGGTGTCAATTTTCAAAACTCTCGACACAATTTACAACCATTGATTAATATGCACATTTTTGCTAAACTCTTAACTTTTTTTTTTTTTTTTTCCCAAATGCTTGGATACAATACACACTTTGTTCATTAAACTAAAATCACCTTTTCGATATAACACAATTGAGCATCAAATTAATCCCATTTTAAAATCCAATTCACACATTAAATTTGAAATAACCATGTATTCATTTAATTTACATGATGCAACTATCAACCGATAAAAGGGCTGAAAATAACAGGTAACAGTTGCATTACTCTTGATGCAAAGCTTTATGGAAAGTGATTTTACAAGTTTAGATGATAAAAGTTTCAGGATAGATCAAATAAGTTATCACCACAGAAGGTGACCCAACTTCACTACATTATCTATAGATTTCATTCTTATTCCATATATATGGTTTCCATGTTTCATGTTCCACTTTTACAGATGATGCTTTCATATTTCACATTGTTGTATGCAAGAAAGCCCAATCACTGTATAACAGCAAACTAATGTCAGGTCTGGATTCACATTCGCAAGATTTATTACTAATGAAAATACCACTGTGACATAGAGGAGAACATGTGGCCAAATACACAAAACCACACAGAAACACAGATCTCAAAAAAGAAATCAAATACAAAATTAAATATATATATTAGTGATGGAATATTAATGACTTAATAAACTGATTGATTGACAGCAGAGGTCTTTGAGAAAAGCTGCCCAGAAAGAGCAAATCTGCCATATGCTTTTTAGATCAAGTGTATTTGTGAAAAGCTGTGTGAAATCAACATTTTTTTCTGCCGTTTTAGTTTATTTTGCTGTGAAAAAGCTCAGACAGCAGCAATAAGAGGTATTGTTCTGCCATCTAGCGGCTAAAATAGTAAATGAACCACTGAAATAAGCATTAAGACACAGTGAAACTACTGTTTTTTGGATCTTTTCTACCACTCCATCTTGTGCAATCTCGACAAAATTATGCATGTTTGTTTTTAATCATATGTTAAATGAGTACAACAAATTTCACAAGGTTTTGAGTTTTACTTCATAAAGGTAGATCCAGGGGCGTCGCTAGCAATTTTGGGCCCCATGAAAAAATATGAGCAAGGGCCCCCTACTACCAATCTAGCTATCCAAACTCTTTGTCTGCAATGTAGTTATACTGACCTATGCATTTTATTATTGATTTTGTCCACTACTAGTATTTAGTAAGAGAACGGCCATGACTATAGCTAGTAGATGATTTATTGTTCAAATGTAAATGTAGTACAAAAAAAAAAAAGGTACAGTAATCAAATATTCACTGCAAATTTTACATTTCTAAACACACAAAACACCAATGTGTAACTTTTTAAATAACTGTACTGCAATAGTGTCTCATACAATGTGCAATACACTTTGAGGATTTTGCAAGCAAGGAGGCCAGGCATTTGGAATTTAAGTTACTGTCAGGTTAATCAACAGACCGTTTCAAATGTACTTATGTTGTGTTTATTTGGTTTGCAGTGTACTGGATTTTGCACTCTGTTAATATAAATTTGTTTATTTTTTTATTGAGGCCAGGGTTTTGCCATTTAAGTAATGGTCAGTTTAAACAAAAGAACATTTCTTATTTATGGGTCTCATTGTAGTATAATTTTGTGTCTTATTGATTTAGTGTATAGTGTGTCATTTAGGATGCAGCTAATGAAATAAATGACCAAAATACCGAATAATAGCCTACCTGGCATGAGTGTAAAAGCATTCACCATCGGGAGGCGCTATAATCACTCTCACAGGAAAATACTGCTCTCACAATCCAAAATAAAGTCATCCAACATGTGCGCCTGATAGCTCCGCCCAGGGGTGCCGCTAGCAATTTTGGGCCCCATGAAAAAATGAGCATGGGCCCCCTACTACCAACCTAGCTATCCAAACTCTTTGTCTGCAATGTAGTTATACTGACCTATGCATTTTATCATTGATTTTGTCAACTACTAGTATTTAGTAAGAGAACGGCCATGACTGTAGCTAGCAGATGATTTATTGTTCAAATGTAAATGTAGTACAAAAAAGGATCAGTAATCAAATAGCCACTGCATATTTTACATTTCTAAACACACAAAACACCAATGTGTAACTATTTAAATAACTGTACTGCAATAGTGTCTCATACAATGTGCAATACACTTTGAGGATTTTGCAAGCAAGTAAGCCAGGCATTTGGCACTTGGAATTCAAGTTACTGTCAGGTTAATCAACAGACCGTTTCAAATGTATTTATGTTGTGTTTATTTGGTTTGCAGTGTGCTGGATTTTGCACTCTGTTAATATAAATTAAACGTGCTCAAAAATAAACGTGCTCAAAGCTGCAGTCGTTGAGTGTGTAAAGTGTCCATCATTACACACTTCTGTTTACCAGCTGAATGAGTGCATCATCCGGGTAAATAAAGTGCATTATTGTTAGAGTTTTCAGTGTGAACGCTCTACTTACACTATTTGTACTAAAAAAAATGGGACGCAGCTGATGTTAACCTCGAGGTCATCGCTGCTTTGATAATTTACCTGACGATCGCACCCAAAGCATCAACTCTCTTCGCTACTGACGGACTGAACCATACAGCGAAAGGAGGGGGATGCAATTTGACAGTGACAGTTGTGACAGACATGAGGGGCAGATATAAGCCCCAACATCTATACACATTCATTCACACTCATACACTACAGACAATTTAGCTCACCCAATTCACCTATACCACATCTTTGGACTGTGGGGGAAACCGGAGCACCCGGAGGAAACCCACGCAACCACAGGGAGAACATGCAAACTCAACACAGAAATGCCAACTGACCTAGCCGAGGCCTGAACCAGCAACCTTCTTGCTGTGAGGCGAACGTGCAACTCACTACGCCACCGACATGCAGTATTGGTGAATTGGGTAGGCTAAATTGTCTGTAGTGTATGTGTGTGAATGAGTGTGTGTGGATGTTTCCCAGAGATGGGTTGCAGCTGAAAGGGCATCCGCTGCTTAAAACATATGCTGGATAAATTGGCGGTTCATTCCGCTGTGGCGACCTCTGATTAATAAAGGGACTAAGCCAAAAAGAAAATGAATGAATGATAATGTGGTTCGTTTTGGCAAAATTATGACAAAACTATTTTTTCTTTGCATACAAACTGTTGTGTTGTCTACTGTTCAGTACTAAAGTCTTCATTAAATCCATTTAAATCCACATAAACAAGTGTTTCGGTCAGAGGTATTAATTCATAAGCAATTTATCCACTGGTGTGTTTAAAGCACAGCATTTAAGTCTATACTGTTCAATGTCATAATCGTCCTGCAATTATGGCAATGACGTACCACATACACTGCATTTCGTGCAGATGATGTCCACTCATATTTAGTTAATTTTCTGAGTGAGGATTTTGAACTGCTGGTCTCTTTGGTTTAGTTAATGCTCTTGTCTCTGATCTCCTTTTGGATTCCTTTTGGAACTCTTTACAGTATTTTTTGGAACATGCTTGATCACTGTATCACTTGATGTTGGTGTTGTTTCTGCTGCTACTGGCTCATTCTGTTCTGCCTTCTCACATTCAACCTTTGTTGGCACCCTCTTAACTTGGTAGGCATCAGCTTTTTGGTTTAAGCTGGGCATACACTGTACAATTGTGGGTCAGATTTTGAGCCAAATTCTGACTCATGCTACTCTGCTTAGTGTTGAGTTGGTTGTCAGTTAGTCATGCTGTGTCTGTGCAACTTACAGGTGGAACGGAGAAGTAATTAAACTGTCTTGATCAGCAATTGATTGGTTTTCTGACATGTTCAAAATTTTGCTTGGCCCTTGTGAGGGAATTGCACAGCTGAATCAGAGCTATGAAGTGATTTGAGCTCAGTGTTTATGCGCCCACTGCACGTGGACATGGACTTCTAATTGAAAGTAATTTTGTTCACAAGTGCGAAATGTATTTACAGTTGAAAGTGATAAACACAAAACAAAACCCTATGTACTCGAAACTAAAAATCAAACAAACTGTACAAAGTATATAGCAATTTTCTTATCACTTAATAAATTTTGCAATATTAATACAACAGAGGCTTGAAATGTTGTCTGAATTTATTTAAATCAAGTGCTGTGCTTTACCTCTGAGTTGGGCTTTTTTAGCGCAAGATCACAAAACCAGCCATGGTAATTCAGCATACCGTTGGTGGTGGAGGACACTAGCTGTGGATGGAGGATCCTCCAGGGCAGATCCAGGTGAAGAACGCACTCAACTGCTCTGGCCCAGTCACTCAAACTGATCAGTCCTGTTGAAGTCATACATTCAATATATGTGGATCATAAAAAGCTTTGACATTGCACAGGCATTTGAACAACAAACCTGCCATTAAGTTACTGGCAAACCAACTGATTTCATGAGCAAGACAGCCTGCATTCCATTTACATCTGTTGAATTAATTTTTATGGAAATAATAATTGAGCTGTTTACATGTTAGCAACTTGGTGAAATTAGGCATGCAGATCCTCAGAATGGTGAGGAAAGGGGATTTAACTCATTTGTACTGTTTGGTGTCTGGGTGACCCCAATATATATATATATATATATTTCAATAATGAAAAACATGGTACTAGAGAACAGTTGCCATGTAACATAAACTCTTACATTTACACATGCACACATACACTATGGCCAATTTTGTTTACCCAATTCACCTATAGCACGTCTTTGGACTGTGGGGGAAACCAGATCACCTGGAGGAAACCCATGTGAATACAGGGAGAACATGTAAACACACAGAAATGCCAACTAGCCCAGCCGGACCTTCTTGCTGTGAGGCGACAGTGCTAACCACTGAGTCGCCTTATATATACTGTAAGCAGTTTCTGAAATATTCAGACAAGTCTATCTGCATCTGGCACCAACAATGATGCCACACTCAAAGTCACTTAACCTTTATGCTCTGCCTATTTTGGTTGCCACCATTTCTTATGTTTAGGGCCTGTCAGTGTGAGTGTGACAAATGTATTAAGCAATTTAACACAAAAATAAAAATAAAACAATAATAATATATAAATATAAATTAATTAATTTAAAGAAAAAAAATCTATCTATCTATCTATCTATCTATCTATCTATCTATCTATCTATCTATCTATAGTATACAGTAAATATGTTATATAACTAATTACAATACTGCAAAAAAAGTTTTTTTTACTTAGATTTACTTAAATTACTTTTTGTCTAGACCAATTATCTAAAGATTCTTCAATCACAAAGCCTTTTCTAGACAAAATTATCTGCCAGTGGGGTGAGCAAAATAATTAAGTTTTTTCTTTTCATTTTGACATACATGTAAGACTGTTTTGCTTTCCCCAATGGCAGATTGTGTTAAGGATTTTCTGCTAGTCTATAAAATGCTTCATAATTTAAGAATTTTTAGATATTTGAACTAGAAACACACAAAACAATCTAAGTAAGAAAAGTATTTTTTTCAGTTCAAGGTCTGCATAAGAGCATGATCTCAGCATCGCCTTTGGGATGTGGAGTGAAAAAATGCTTTGTGCTTGTCCAGAGAATAAATGGAAGATGGAAGAATGGCTTTTTTGGAAGATCTGTTCCATCTTTCACATTAATTTATACCTTTTCCTAAATCCTGATTTACTATACTTTTGCATGCCTCCACAGCTGATTGGGCACGCACAGCCACAAGTCCCAGAGGCTTTCACACTTGATGCGCACAACTTTGTACTTTTATTTGTAACAACAGGAGGTGACTTGGGGTATATAGATACTGTGATCTCTGCTGTGTGGTCTATGCAAACTGTGTGAATTCTTGCTAATAAACAAACTTTTGTTTAGAATAGCTGTTTAATCATATTTTCATATCACAAATACTTTCAGGCTCACGCTGATTATGTGTTGTTTCTCTATGAGAACCATGTACATTATCAAGATTTTTTCTCTGTATATAAATAAATAAATATTTATTTGTTAGTATGTGTCCCTGTATATGTATGTGTGTGTATGTTATAAATACTATATAATGTCAGTCATGTTGTCTAGATGAAACAGAGTCGATTGAGAGGGGTCTGGATGCAAACTCAGTGCAGTTGCAAGCTGAGCTGCATGCAATGCTTTTAATACCCACACCTAACCCCACCCCTAACCCTCACAGTGACGTCCATTGTGTCTGACACAGATATGCAGTCTTAGCTTGCAAATCCAGTCTGCATCCAGATTCTATTGTGTTCATGTGAGAACAGAGAACTTATTTTTCTCTCTGTAAATAAATAAATAACAACAGAAATACAGCAGGGTTACCAAATGTGATAAGGCCATTTTAAAAGCTCACCAATTTCTGATACTCCTTGTAATTCACCCAGAATTACTGTGATGTTCTCCAGTTTAACTCTGGTGGTGTTTAATCTCCTGGATTTTCTTTCCATTAAACATAAATTATGGAAAAATTGTTGGGAGATCGCTAGGTGACCAATCTCTCTCAAGAGAGCAGCTGAAGAGAACAATCTGTAAACCTGAGTCTCAGTGTTCCTGCATCCAGCACAAGTAATGACACAAGCAGCAGCAGTCGAGCTGGGTTCTCCTGTCTACTGGGTGTTTTGCTGTGTGTCAAAAAGAGCAAATTTCCTAAAAGAGCAACATGGTTGAACGATGCGTCTTTTTAAAAATGTCGTTCCGACCGTGCGTTTCTGGGTGCAGTGATTTTTGCTATGTAACTGATGCACTTTCACTTCAGTTTCCGCTTCTAAGAGAATGGAGACTCCACCCCGGTGCAGTCCAGCTGATATGGCGGTGTTTAGGGGAAGCCCAGGTCGACCTGTTTGCTTTACACAAAAACGCCCATTGCCAGTTGTTTTATCCCGACCAAGGATGGGGCAAGGATGTGCTGGCTCTCAACTGGCCCTCAGGCATGCGCAAATATGTGTCTCCCCTAGAGAGCCTACTTGCAAAGACACCGTACAAGGTCAAGGGGACTGAGAAGCAGGTTTAGTTAGTTGTGTATTTGTGGCCCAAGCGAACCTGGTTTTTGAACTCACACCTACCAGTGACCTACCAATGTCAGTGGTTAACACCATCACTCAGGCTAGAGCACCTTCTACGAGGCCTGCCTATGCCCTGAAGGTCTGCAGAGAGATTGTTCGAACCACTCGACTCCTGAATCCTTGACAATTCTGTCCATGAAGACAGCTCTGCTGGTCGATTTGGTTTTGATCAAGAGGGTCGGGGACCTGGAGTCATTTTTGGTTAGTGAATCGCTCTTGGAATTTAGGTTGGCCTACTCTCGTGGTATCCTGAGACCTAGCTATGTGTCCTAAGTTCCTACCACACCTTTTAGAGATAAGGTGGTGAACCTGCAAGCACTGCCCACAGAGCAAGCCAATCCATCCTTTTCACTACTGTGTCCCATTCGCACTCTGTGATTTTATACACTTCTGAGCTGCTTTTCGACTGTTATGGTGGTTGGCAGGAGGGAAGTGATGCACGTGGTGCCTCTCTAACAGACATTTGTAGAGTTGCAGGCTAATACACTTGTGAGATTCTATACTCTGCGAATGGAGCCGGTTTCCCCTCGATTACAGGGTAATTCCTGTCAAACGGGAGGAAACCAGTAGAGAGTTTCTTCTGAGGCCCTGAGAAATGTTGGTCTGCCTGCTCCGTCTACTCACATGCAGGAGATCGGTGCCAGCTTTGTGAAATCCCAGTCAGCTATCCTATATGCATTATTCAGCCACAGAGCATTTCCCCTTTCAGGTGGACCCCTGTCTTCCCCATCCACTAAGCAGCTTATAATATTTTGCACTGCCCCTGGATAGGGCTAGCCCATATGATTATATTCTCATCATTTGGTAGCAGGTGACCTCCACAGCATCCTTCCATTTTGGGACTGGCACGCTTCCTCAACCAACTGTCCTAAATCTAAAATCTCTAGACTACAGTTAGCTAGGTGAAAGGATAATATAAGACACCCTAAATTCTAAATTATTCCCATAATCTGGTAATTAAAGTGCCTGGGGATTTTGGAAGGTTGCGCTTTTAGTGATGTTGTGCTTGGCAAACTTCACACCATATGTGTGACAAGCTCAGCTGCTGGGGCATTTTCCATACGCTCTACCAAAAGTATCTCATCTAGACACATGAGTTTCTGACCTGAAGGGGAATGTCCTGGATACATCCGTAACCTATGTTCCTTGTAGGAGGGAACGAAGATGTGTTTCTCCATCACCACAGCAGCTGGGTCTCCAGCTGATAGTTGAGTATTCAGCTTCTTCAGCAGCTAAAAGTCTCAAGCGCTCTCCTGCAGCTGCTGCCTATATACTCTCATAGACTTAATTGGCATCAGTTGAGGAGCTCTGTTTTGCCAACTAATAGGCATTCATTGGCCTGTTTTCTTACACTTCAGGATATTTGATCATCTAGCAATCTCTTAAAAGTGTTTCTTTTAGACACATGTCTCCAGGGAACATGGATTACAGACATAACCAGGACGGTATACAGTTACTTCATTGGGTGCCACAATGCTGCAGTACTGTATTAAAAATGCATTTTATGTGGGAACATTGTCTATACCTGTGTTCTCCTTATCAAGCTCTTGAAAGGCACTGAGGAGATCTGACTTGTGTGCAAACAGCTTCTCCCGTAGGACTTTGAGAGCTGTGTGTTCTGTGCGTTTTACACTGAAAAAAAACATAAAAATAAGCTGGTTATCTTACAATGAATCTCTGTTAACAGCTGTAATCGTTATATTTAAAATACTTACAACACAAAGTGGCCTTTATCACAGATTTTAATTAATTCCAAACCATACATTTAAACTAACAGTACATGTTAATTGTGAATGAATATTGTTTCCTTAGTTCAGTGTTTCTCAGTCAGGAGCCCAGAATAAATGTAGGCCTCAAGATGACTTACAAGTTCATAATTTTTTTTACAAAATTATGAAAATCCTTTGAAATAATTAACAGTGAGCATTCTGTCCCAACAACTTAAATAGATAGTTCACCCAAACATGAACATTTCTTCACCATTTACTCCATATCTTCTTCCATTAACTCACCCTCAAGTGGTTCCAAATCTTTATGTGATTTTTTTTTTCATTTCATACAAAATAAGATATCCTGAAGACTATGTTTGCATGCAAGTGAATAATGTGATTACGTCTAATTAGTACGATACAAGCTTAATCGCAACATACTCTTTGTAAGTCATGTAAAAAGTTTGTTTATATACAATTTCCATTATACCTATTATTCTTTAATATTTGTGATTATTCTTACTACCCTTACTCATATACCTCACACATGCCACAAATGATGTAGTTGAAAAAGAGTAGGTGTGTTATAGACCACGGTTTACATTGAATTATGTCTAATGCAAAACAGTTTTAACTTATGGCTGTTTCCTGTGTTCTTCAACTGCAACTGCAACTTCAGTTGGGTTTGTCTGTGCTGCCATCACATTTTCTGCACCATTTTGTAGCTCAGGGAGCAGAAACAAGTGTCAATATGTGAATAAGATATTTACATGCCTAAATACTTCGATTAAAATTGACATAAGCCACTGATCTAAATATGATTATGCTTACGGAGAATATGAGCTTAATCAAATTTCTTACATTGAATTATTGCATTTACATAAGGTAAAGTTTAAATGCAATATTGCCAAAATCCCATTGTAATTGCATTAAGAGGGTGCATGTAAACATACTCATTGAACAGTCATTGTAGGAAAAAAATATTGGAAGTCAGTGACTACCAGTTCCCAGTATTCTTCAACATATCTAAGTGTTCACCAGAACAGAGGAACTCCAAAAGGTCTTAAACCACTTCCAGGTGAGTAAAATTTCATTTATGAAATAATAAAATTTTTATTTTATTCCTTAAGACAAATTTTAGATTCCTTTAGTTAAAAATGGGATTTGTAGAATTATTTGTTATTAAAGACAATGCAAATGATTAAAAAAATGTTTAATACAGTTAAATCACAAAAAAAAAAGGTGATTTGGACTTTTCAATTGTTAAAGTAATTGGGTCTTTCTGTATTATTGTGGACAGCGAGTGGCACAAGTTGAATAGCTTGAGAAACACTGGACTAGTTTGTTAAAGGCAAATAGTATCATGTGTGATGATTACTTTTGTGAAAAGCTCAGTCCTCGGGTCATACTCGTGGCCTGATATTGAATAAAATAAGGCATGAGATCTGGACCCAGCCGGACAAAGGCTCCTCTGTTACTGCCAATGTCATAATAGTTCGAGGCTGAAAAAAGTGTCACAACCTGAAAGTGAAAACACATGGAGCAATATTAATCAAACAAACCTTAATTTTAAAAAATATATATATGGGTCACACTTTATTTTGATGGTCTATTTGAGTATTAGTAGACTGTCTGCTTAATATCTGTTGATACTGACATTTAACAGACATTTATCTGACTATAAGAAACTTTGCAACTACATATCAACTTACACTAACCGTAACCCTAACCCCAACCCCAACCTAACAGTCTTATGATCTAATGTGAATTAGTTGCAATGTAACTTAAATTTTACAGACGGACCATCAAAATAAAATGTTACCTAAATATGCACTAACACTAAAATAATTAGGGTAACACATTATAATATCTACACACTGTGAATCATGTATTAAGCATTAGAAAATAGTTAATCCATTATCTTTCAAGTACTAACTGTACATTATTAGACGTTAGTAAGCAATTTATAAATACATCTACAAATGCTGTATTCTTGACATAAAAGCACATCTATATTGTGCTTAATGATTGTATTTTTATATTTTGTTAATGATTATGTTTTCATTACTAAATTCAATATTGCATTATTTACAAACTAGTGATTTAAAAATAGTTGGTGCTATTTTAAGATCTTTCGGAATGCATAAGCAAATTATTAAAAAACTATTTAAATTAACATTCATAAATTCATTAACTCAACTTCATCAGGTTTTGCGACCTAAACTAAAGTGAGGACTTTTTATGCTTTATAAAATTTCTTATAAATGACAAAGGCAGTAATATTCTAAACGGAAAAAAGAAAATAAACGACTTTATTCATTTCTGTTCGTTTTAAGATACACAAATGAAACCGCATCAAATGAAAAATTAAGCTTTGCAATCTTATGTAAAATAAAATTACTGTGTTTGCTTTTATTTCTAATTGTATTTTGACACTCCTGTTATTCGGCAATGTTTATACTTTACAGTAATTCGATTTTTTAGATAAGATTGCAAACACTTATTTTTCATCTGATACTAAGTTTTTGTCATTAATAAGGGATTATATATATATATATTTATATAAAGACCTGGGTGCCACGGTGGCGTAGTGAGTAGCACGATCACCTCACAGCAAGAAGGTCACTGGTTCGAGCCTCGGCTAGGTCAGTTGGCATTTCTGTGTGGAGTTTGCATGTTCTCCCTGTGGTTGCGTGGGTTTCCTCCGGGTGCTCCGGTTTCCCCCACAAGTCCAAATACATGTGGTATAGGTGAATTGGGTAAGCTAAAATTGTTCGTATTCTGAATGAGTGTGTATGGATGTTTCCCAGAGATGGGTTGCAGCTGGAAGGGCATCCGCTGTGTAAAACAAATGCTGGATAAGTTGGTGGTTCATTCCGCTGTGGCGACCCCATATTAATAAAGGGACTAAGCCGAAAAGAAAATGAATGAATATTAAGACCTTTGTGTGTGTGTGCGTGTGTGTGTGAGTGTGTGAGAGAGCGCAAGCGAAGACTTTGTGGAGTGTATGTGTGTGTGCACGCATGACGGTAGTCAGTCACCATGCAAAAAGTCAGTCACCAAGTTAAAGCAAAAGTCATGTTTAACTATTGGTCCTGAACAATATTTTTAACCAATCATCTTTCTTATTCTTACAATCACTCTCATTGGATTGGTGGTTATTGTTTCGCGTGCAGTGAGCAGTGCAAATAAATCATGTCATAGTGGCCTACCTAAATAGCTGTATTTTCAAAATAGCAAAGAGGCAGTCAATCATATTTTCATTTAAACCACGAGTAAATCTAATAAGGAGCCTGATCAAGAGAGATCTCGAGAAGCTGGAACTGCCTCCTTGAATCAGGAAAATGTGACAAAAGCAACGCGAGTCAATTCAGCCACAGAGCATGACAGAGGAGCAAACTGTGGGCTCCTCTTGACGATGACTGAGTGAGGTACTCAATTACTATTTTTCGCTTGGAAGTGAACTGAAATGGCACTTAGAGAGTTAATGTAAGCTATCTCTCTCTCTCTAAAAAAATGCATACGCGACATAAAAGAAAAGTAAATGGAACTCAATGCAGCCTAATGTAGTCGTCTGCAGTCACATATCGACACCTGTCCATCGGCAATATAAGATAGAATCTACATTCAATCTATGTTCCTACTCTCACCTATGGTCATAAACTTTGGCTCATGACCAAAAAGACAAAATCTCGGATTCAAGCTGCCGAAATGAGCTTCTTTTACAAGGTGGCAGGGCCCAAATTCAGAGAAGTTTGAAGGTTGAGAAGCTCTGTCACCAGGGAGGAACTCAAAGTCGAGTCAAAGTCCACATCGAGAAAAGCTAGCTGAGGTGGCTCGGCCATCTGATTCAGAGGCCACCTGGAAGCCAGGAAAGATCCAGGACAGTCTGGAGTCTCTCGGCTTGCCTGGGAATGCCTCAGGATCCCCCGGAGGGGCTGGTAGAAGTGTTTAGGGAGAGGGAAGTCTTCTCTACTGAAACTGCTGCCTTTGCAACCCAGCCCCAGATAAAATGGAAGAAAATGGATGGATGGATGGATGAACACTGCTTGCAGGTGTTATATATTTATTTTAAGATATTCTTTTTCTTTACTAAGGCCTATGTAAGTTTTTGTGTTGAAAGAAATTTTATTAAGTGTAATAATCTTAATTTGATTTGTTTCCAGTCTGTATATTTAGATGGTTATTTTTTTCAGTATTACCTTCACTTGGAATCACACATCTTGGAATCTAATCGTGTGCACCTCCCAAGCAGTTTGAACTTACAGATGTGCTGCTATGACAATGATTCCCAGATGAGTTTAGGAAAAAAAATTGAATTTGTCGAATCATAAAAAAAATTAAAATAAAAAATAAATAAAATCCATCTAATTGAATAATACAAGTTAAACGAGGTCTGTCTGAGATCTGTGATCACTGACCTTGCGGTTGTGGCAAAACTCATATCCATCCTGTTTGCACTCGTGAGAGCGGATAATAAGCTGCAGATTGTGTCTGTTCAGAAAGTCTTCGGTGACATTAGGACCCCAGTAACAGCCCCCACCTCGCACCTCATTTGGTATACAACCATCCCGAGACATGGGGTCACTCCACAGCAGGTCCAAAATCTGAACACACACACACACACACACACAAAACCTTCACTGTCTGTTCTATTAAATTTTACTTTTAAAAATGTAAATTTTTAAATGTGCAAATACATTTGAAAGAAGAGAAATATAAAACTGTTTGCTTTGTGTCAGTGTGTATTTACATACTGGTAAAATGGAATGTTTCAGGTTATCAAGCAAAGTTTATATATTCAAGAACAGTCATGAAGAAAGAATTCAGTAAAACTACTCTTGTTTTTTTTAACTGTGTGTTGGAAGGTAAACCTTTGGCCCAGTCCTGAGCACTCTGGAGAAGGCTTTTATGCAGGATAATCCTGTACTTGGCCGCATTCATCTTTCCCTCAATTGCAACCAGTCATCCTGTCCCTGCAGATGAAAAACACCCCCACAGCATGATACTGCCACCACCATGATTCACTGTATTGGAAAGGTGATGAGCAGTGTCTAGTTTTCTCCACACATACTGCTTAGAATTAATGCCAAAAAGTTCTATCTTGGTCTCATCAGACCAGAAAGTTTTATTTCTCACAATTTTTTAGCAAACTCCATGCAGGCTTTCATGTGTCTTGCACTGAGGAGAGGCTTCCATCGCGCCACTCTACCATAAAGCCCAGAATGGTGGAGGGCTGCAGTGATGGTTGACTTTCAACAACTTTCTCCCATCTTCATCTCTGGAGCTCAGCCAATGTGACTTTTGGGTTCTTCTTTACCTCTCTCACCATGGCTCTTCTCCCCAGATAGCTCAGTTTGGCCAGATTACAAGCCTTAGGAAGGGTGCTGGTCATCCCAAACATCTTCTATATAAGGATTGTGGAGGCCACTGTGCTCTTAGGAAACTTAAGTGCAGCAGACATGTTTTTGTTACCTTGTCACATCTGTTCACATCAACCAATCTGTGCCACAATTATGTCTCTGAGCTCTTCAGGCAGTTCCTTAGACCTCATGATTCTCATTTGTTCTGACATGCATTGTGAGCTTTAAAGTCTTATACATAGACAGGTGTGTGACTTTCCTAATCAAGTCCAATCAGTGTAATCAAACACAGCTGGGCTCAAATAAAGGTGTAGAAACATCTCAAAAAAGATCAGAAGGTATGGATAGCACCTGAGTTAAATATATGAGTGTATGGTCCAGCCAGATAGTCCAATGACGGTGTCTACTTGTGGATGAAGGTTCATTGCCTTGTAGTGACTAAGCCATGTTTTACGCTGAATCCAAAATCAGCAAGAACAAGCCTTGTGGAGCCCACTCCGTCTCCTTCGTAATTAGGAATTGCCTGAAGCTAATTCAAATACACATGCGTCTTTCCCCTTTATAAAACAAAGGACGTGTTCTTACCCTAGTTACTAATTGACTTCTTATCTGTGCTTTTTCGACCATCTACTTTTCACATGACTATGATAATTGAATTCTACACCCAACGCAAGAAAGAAGCGTTTGTGTATCTCTGGGGAAAACGTCCCCCGCCTCTTTTCCTGTGCCGGGATAAGAAAACTCTGTGATTGTCTTTAGACAAAAGGCGATTTTTCGGACATTTTTTTGCTTAAAATTTTTATTGCTAATAGTTGTGTATGTTTTGCTATGCATGTAAGCATGTGTATTCACTATAATTGTGTCTATAAATGAAGTGTTGTAGCGTGTGTAACGCACGTAATTAACTGTATTTGATAAGGGCTATAATGTTTGGTCTTAAACTGAAGCTATAAGGCTTCAGAGAACATTGGTTCAAATGATGAAACTGTATCTGCAAATAATACTTAGTTATGAAGCTTTATTGAAGTTTGATAACGTGAATAAGATATTAGCCCCAGCCATGACGCCTGCCTGGGCGTGAACATACAGGGAGAAGATGGGCGTGGGTATAGCTCAGTAGCCCCGACCATTGGACAATCGCCAAGGGGGTTTGTCTAAATTCCGCCTACTCTAAAACCCCAAAACTGTAAGATTTCATGGGCTTTCGCATTGGCTTTTGCTTGGGTTTCCGTATTAGCTTTTGCTGTGCTTCACGAGGGGGCATCGCTCTCGGAAGGCTCACCCAGCTCAGCCCGCGTCTGTCTGCTGTAACATCCACGGCCACGTGACCCCGTTTACAGGAGCTCACACTGCTTCTGTGTACATCGCGGCTCACATGAACAGTCTGACCTTACTGCTTGTATAGCCGTTCCCTGCAACCATCAGAAGCCGCGTCATCCAGCAGTAGGATCAGTCATTCAACGTTTCTCATAACCCTGCCAAAGAGCCTTTCTCAGGAGGAATTCCCTTTCGACGAACTTCCCGCGCGCTGTCGTCAGACTCTCCGTCACCGGGACAACGTTGCATGAGAAGAAGGAAACCCCTCTCCAAAGGACATTCCCAACCACGTCAACGCGCTGCAACTAATCGGCTTCGCCGGGGTTCCCTCAACCAGAGAACGAGAGAACAGGTCATCAAACCGCAAGTAAACGCAGACCAATTTTTCATTACATACTGAAGCTGGTAATTAAGTTGAAGTGCCTGACCGTAGTCAGTTTCTCTGCTTGGTGGTTTTCTCATGTTGCAATACTAGACTTAAGCAAGTGCTAGACGTTTGGGACTCTTTGTCGCTCATCCTCAGTCATTCTCTCATGTCAGAACTATGTGTGTGTGTATCTGTATGTTTGTCTGTTTTACGTGGAGTAGTTTACTGTGTGTAGCTTAATAAACTTGGATTTCATTTTAAGATCCTTGTCGAAGTTTTATGTGTTTCTAAGTTACTGCCTCAGCTATATGGTCTTGCTACCTGGCTTGTGTAAATAGTGAAATCCTACTTGTATTATTATCGTTGGCCGCGTAATAATATAACATAGATTTACTGAAGATAAAGTTACGCTGCTTACTTCTATTAGGGTGGACCAATAGATGACGTAAGTGTAAGTGTTAACCTATTTCTGACTGTGAGTCAGTTGTCCGAATCTTTTGATTTGAATCCCCGAAAATTAATGTGAATTAATTTGAACTTATAAGCTAATTCTTAAAGTACCGGACATAATAAATGGTCCAGGCACTACAGCCTGTTTGGTCTTTCCAGTACACAATGTTGATTTACTTTACATTTAACTCGTATCTGACTCCAGTTTTAGTATGAGGTGATTTAGGATATTAATATATAAATTTTTCGTTTTATCTGACTACAATCATAAAACATTAAGAAGATGTCGCTTAGAGGAATCGCCCCGGCCGATGGTGTCCCTCATGGTCACACTCTCGTAAGTCTTGACTATTAATCAGAGTTAATTGACTAATACTTTAGATGACCACTCCCATGCTTGCTCATCCTAAAGTATTTTGATTCGTCCCCATAGATGTACACCCTTGAGTAAAGACAATATCATTTCTAATCAGATATTAAGGCCATTATTATAAATGTAACCGACTACTGTACTCAATATTAATTTTGGTTTAGCCAAGTCCACGGTTTACCATGTATACAAACTTAATTTAGAATAACATGACTTTCAAGCAAAGGTTGGGTACACTATCTATGTTAGTCGTACAACTCCTTGTTGTCCTAGACGAAAATTAACTCCCTTTTCACCTAAGTACACTTGAATCAATGTCAAGAGTCAGTCGGATCCCTAAAATACAGCTAGTGTGCCCGATGCTCCATCTAAACTGGACTTTAGTCCGTCTACTGACCTGACACAGGAAGTGCGGAAACAAGGATACAGCAAAAATTACAGAGTAAAAAGAATGCGTTCAAACAGAACAATTTAATATTCGGGTAAATGTGTATTATGCCAATTATTCAGCCAAATCACAAACCATTAATACAAGAGACCAAGTTCTCACAGATAGATCTAAGATCAAAAGATGCATACCTGACTTCAAAATATACATAGTGTGGAGCATGAGAGCTCCACACTATGGGCTAATCTGGTCGCCCCAAACATCTTGAAACTCTCCCTTAAGTAGTCACACCAAGAATCTTCTTCAATAAAGGGGGGAACAACAAAAGGCAAACCCCCTAGGCAAAGGCAAACCCTTGCAGTGGTTTAAAAGTTACCTGAAGTTATATATCTATTATTTTAATTAAGTCTATTTCTGAAAGAATGAGACCATTGTACCAGTCACACTGAGACATTTCAAATGATACCAAACATGATGAAAAAAGTCAGTTGCATTGATACAGTACATTTGTAGTTTGAGATTAAGTTCTGTGAGTTGAGATGACCTTTCTGCGAGTTGGGTGAGGGAGAAGAGTATCTTCTATTCAAGAAGTGAAACTTGTATAATGTATATTTTCATTCCACGTGGACTGATACATTTCAAGGGTTTTGTTTAATTTTGATTAAAATAAAGAAAACCCCAATTTCAATATCTCAGAAAATTAGAATATTGTGAAAAGGTTTAGTTTTAAAAATACCTAGTGCCACATTCAGCTAATTAACTCAAAACAACTGTACTGGCCTTAATTGGTCTCTCAGTGTAGTTCTGTAGGCTACACAATCATGGGTAAGATGGCTGATTTGACAGCTGTCCAAAAGACAACCATCGACCCCTTGCACAAGGATGGGCAAGACACAAAAGGTCATTGCAAATTGCTGGCTGTCCACAGAGCTCTGTGTCCAATCACATTAACAGATAGGCAATGGTAAAGAAAATATATGGTAGAAAAAAAAGTGTACAAGTAATAGGGATAACCATACCCTGGAGAGAAAACCTATTCTTGAGGGAGATTCACAAAGAGTGGACTACAGTTAGACCTAGGTTTCAGCTGTCATATTACTTATGTCAAGTCACTCATGAACAACAGACAGTGTCAGAAGCGTCTCACCTGGGCTAAAGACTAGACTGCTTTTGAGAGATCCAAGGTTATGTTCTTTGATGAAAGTAAATTTTGCATTACTTTAGGAGATCAGGGTCCCAGAGTCTGCAGGAAGAGAGGAGAGTTACACAAACCACGTTGCTTGAGGTCCAGTGTAAAGCGTCCACAGACAACGATGGTTTGGGGTGCCATGTCATACTGTTTCCACTGATCATTCTTGAGATGTTTCAGCAGCTTAATTGGAGCTCACCTGTGGTAAAATCAGTTGATTGGACATGATTTGAAAAGGCATACATCTGTCTATATATGGTCCCAGGGTTGGCAGTGCATGTCAAAGTACAAACCAAGCCTGAAGACAAAATAACTGTCTGTAGACCTTAGAGACAGAATTGTCTTAAAGAGCCCATATTATGGATTTTTGAAAATGACCTTCCATGCAGTGTGTTACACAGCTCTAAGTAAAGTGAAATGTCCAGCTAAGGCTTAAATCTGAAAGTGCTAAGTGTTTAAAACGATTGATTCATATATAAAAGAGTCGACTCATTGTTGTTTAAATGAATCGTTATTAGAACGAGTCTTTAGCCGTTTCGGCTTGACGTCAACGCGAAACATAATAGTTGCGCACGCAGACCCGGGAAAATTTGAACTGCCCGGCCCCGCCCACAGACAGGAAGGAAAAGTGGAAGACAACAAGCACTGTATTGCAGTAAGTGTTGTAGCATAACCGGCTAGAATAACCGCATAACCAGCGGGACAGCAGTGACGTGTGATCTGAGTAATATCTAAGTAAATCTTTATACTGTTTGATGGCAGTATAAAGATTTAGAGAGAAGTTATTGACAGCTTTTGGTTTTCGCGTTTTGCTCTTTGTAGACGGTCCCTAAGGACCGGTCTCTCTGACCCCTGCACACAGAGTTTAATATTATGCATCCAGCGCGTGGGCAAAGCTCATTTTTAGGAAAATAAGGTTGTAGGCGATTGTATACATTGCGACGGTTGAAAAGAGGTGCTGTTTGTGTAGGAACAATGTTTCGGTCATGAGTTATTGATCCGGAAAACACGACTGCTGCTAATTTTACTGAACTTATCGGCATTCCGGTTAAATCATGACCCGCAGACGCTGTGCTCTGAAGTGCGAGGGAAAAGCTGTGTTATTTTCCCTACCTGGAAATCTCTTTTCCCTACCTGGAGTGGTTGAGGTTTTTTTCGTAAAATACGTGAGAATTACATCCTCAACACGGTGCTGTGTTCGCGTCATCTCTCTGAAGAGAGCTACACAAATCTACCAGCTTACGACGCGGGATTTGTTGCACGGTTGTTGTTAAAGGATGGATCAATACCCAGTTTATTTGGACCTGCGTGTTCTTCCAGTCTTGTTGACCGTAACAAGGTAAATATGGATGTAGTTGTCTGTATTGTGTTTGCTCCGTGCAGCATGTAGCGGTAGCCATTTAGCTCACTGCCGAATGAAACTATTTGTTGGCTTACAATAGTCCATGAAGTGTTCATTATTACTGAATGTTTGTTGTTATGATGAAGAATTTAGCAATGCGCTGTTGTACAAAAGCAGTAATTTGTTTTCAATATGTTCTGGCATTGGGACGTAACGTGGTGGACATGACGTGGTGACGTGACGTGGTAGCGTCACGGAAAGGAGGTGCTTGGGGAAAAAGACTCGCTTAGACGATTCATATGGGAGTCGGTGGGAAAATGAGGTAAAAATAAATAGATATTATAAGACATCGAAAGTGTTTTTTAACCTTGCATACATATCATCCTATTGTTTGGGACTTCAAAAAGTGAAATTTAACCGTTCTCAACCCACCATATGGGCTCTTTAAGGCACAAGGTTAGGGAAGGTTACAGAAAACCTTCTGCTGCTCTGAAAGTTCGAATGAGCACAGTGGCCTCTATTATTCATAAGTGGAAGATGTTTGGAACCACCAGGACTCTTCCTAGAGCTGGCCGCCCATCTAAGCTGAGTGATCAGGGGAAAAGGGCCTTAGTCAGGGAGGTGATCAATAACCCAATGGTCCCTCTGTCTGAGTTCCAACGTTCTTCTGTGGAGAGAGGAGAACCTTGCAGAAGCACAACCTGTCTGTGCAGCAATCCACCAATCAGGCCTGTATGGTAGAGTGGCCAGATAGAAGCCACTCCTTAGCCTGGAATTTGCCAAAAGGCATCTGAAGGACTCTCTGACCATAAGAAACAAAATTATTTGGTCTGATGAGACTAAAATTGAACTCTTTGGAGTGAATGTCAGGTGTTACATTTGGAGAAAACCAGACACAGCTCATGCCCAGGGTAATACCATCCCTACAGTCAAGCATGGTGGTAGCAGCATCATGCTGTGGGGTTGTTTTTCAGCAGCAGGAACTGGAAAATTAGTCAGGATAGAGGGAAAGATGAATGCAGCAATGTACAGAGAGATCCTGGATGAAAACCTGCTTCAGAGTGCTCTTGACTTCAGACTGGGGCAACAGGACAATGCCCTGCCGGCCCCAGTCAGGCTCCTTGCCCTGCCGGCTCCAGCCCGGCTCCTTGCACTGCCGGCCCCAGTCAAGCTCCCTGCCCTGCCGGCACCATCCAGACGTCTTGCCCTGCCGGCTCCAGCCCGGCTTCTTGCACTGCCAGCCCCAGTCAAGCTCTTGACCTTGCCGACACCACTCAGACATCCTGCCCTGCCGGCCCCAGTCAAGCTCGTTGCCCTGTCGGCACTGCCCAGACATTTCACGCTGCCAGCTTCTCACAGCCCTCCAGCTCAGAAAAGGGTAAGCGTCAGTCTGACTATTATTCACAAGAAGGTTTCATGTTTCAAGTCTGTACTAAACGTAGTTCCTGTCATTGTTCCTGTTTTGAAAATGCCTTCGTCTGAGTTGCCAGAGTCGACGTCGCTGCCGTCAGAGCTGCCAGTATTCCCTGACCCACTGGAGTTGAACAAACTGCCAGTATTTCCTGAACCCAGGCTCCCTGACCCGCTGGAGTTGAACGAACTGCCAGTATTTCCTGAACCCAGGCCTCCTGACCCACTGGAGTTAAACAAACTACCAGTATTTCCTGAACTCAGGCCTCCTGACCCACTGGAGTTGAACGAACTGCCAGTATTTCCTGAACCCAGGTCTCCTGACCCGCTGGAGTCGAACGAACTGCCAGTATTTCCTGAACTCAGTCCTCCTGACCCGCTGGAGTTGAACGAACTGCCTGTACTCTTTGAACCAAAGCCTCCTGATCCGCTGGAGTTAAACGAACTGCCAGTATTTCCTGAACTCAGGCCTCTTGACCCACTGGGGTTGAACGAACTGCCAGTGCTTCCCGTACCCAAGCCTCCTGACCCATTGGGGTCATACGAACTGCCAGTGCATCCTGAACCCAGTCCTTCTGACCCGCTGGAGTTGAACGAACTGCCTGTACTCCTTGAACCAAAGTCTCCTGTTCCACTGGAGTTGAACGAACTGCCAGTGCTCCTTGAACCGAAGCCTCCTGATCCACTGGAGTTGAATAAACTGCCAGTGCTCCTTAAGCCGAAACCTCCTGACCCACTGGGGTTGAACGAACTGAAAGTTCTCCCTGAGCCGAAGCCTCCTGACCCACTGGGGTTGAATGAACTGCCAGTGCTCCTTGAGCCGAAGCCTCCTGACCCACTGGGGCTGAACGAACTAACAGTGCTCCCTGAGCCGAGGCCTCCTGAC
>CAIGQQ010004836.1:1873005-1894877 GCA_903798035.1 Danio albolineatus
TGGGGCTGAACGAACTAACAGTGCTCCCTGAGCCGAGGCCTCCTGACACACTGGGGTTAAATGGACTGCCAGTGTCTCCTGTACCTAAGCCTCTTGACCAACTGGGGTTGAATGTACTGCCAGTACTTTCTGTACCAAAACATCCTGACCCACTGGGGTTATATGAACTGCCAATGCTTCCTGAACCAAAGCTCCTGGTCCTCCGTAGCTACATGTTCTTGTCCCTCCATCCCTCCCCCTGTTCCGCCTCCGCTCCACCTCCCGCCTGAACAGTTTTGGAGCGTCTGGAATCCGCTCCTTAAAGGGGGGGTAATTTCACGATCACCAGCAATCTCCACTGTCAGAGATCGCTGGTTCACACACACTTCCGTGAACTACAATCAGCCATGTTTAAGGACTACAATACCAGCCATGCAACACACACACACTCCTGTTCCTGATCACGACTGATTGCACACACACACCACCGGAGGACTGTCTGGAACTGATTACACACACTACATAAGCAGCACACACACACACAGTCGTTGCTGAGTATTGTTTTCTGTTATAGTGACTTACAACGCGTTTCCTTTGTTCCTGTTTGTCTGTATTTGATCTTACCTTTGCCTATTGTTTATCCGTGTCTGCCGCCGGCCATTTTGACCTTACGCCTGTTTTTTTGACTATGATTCTGGATTTGCCCGAAATACCTGTTTTCCCCTGATGACCACTGCTAGACTGACTTTTAAAATAAAATCTGCAATTGGATCCTCACCTCTGTTGTCATCGTCACTACCCGCCGTAACACTTAAGGCTGTAAATTCTGCCAAAGGTGCATCAACAAAGTATAGAGCAAAGGCTGTGGATACTTATGTACATGCTGTCCAGATCTAGAAGCATTGTTTATTAACTGTAAGTATTTCTACTCGCTGTGCGAGATTTGCTTGTTCATCCTCGTAAGTGTTTACATTTCTCCGCAAACGCACGCGTGCCTGGCGATACAGAAACTAGTTGATCAGATTACGGTAATAGAGCAAGAACAGCCGGACTCTGTTTAATCATTCTTGGGGATTTGAACAAAGCAAAACTATCCCATGAACTGCCAAAATATAGACAGCATGTTACATGTCTCACAAGAGACAGTAACATATTGGATCACTGCTATACCACAATAAAGGATGCATACCACTGTGTCCAACGAGCAGCTTTTCATCTCAAATCAACCTACAGGCAGAAACTGAAAACAGCCAAACCTGTAATAAGATCTGTGAAAAGATGGACTAACTAAACAGAGCGGGATCTACAAGCCTGTTTTGACCTCACTGACTGGAGTGTTTTTGAAGCTGCTGCAAATGATCTGGATGAGTTCACAGAGACTGTAACATCTTATATCAGTTTCTGTGAAGACATATGCATTCCTACCAGGACTCAACTCAACTACAACAATAACAAACCATGGTTCACTGTAAAACTCAGACAGCTACGTCAGGCCAAAGAGGCTGCTTACAGGAATGGGGAGAGGGCCTTGCATAAGCTGGCCAAATACACACTGGAAAAAGAGATCAGAGTCACAAAAATGAACTACTCTGAGAAACAAACTAGTCAGTTCTCTTCCAGTGATTCAGCATCCATGTGGAAAAGTTTGAAAAACATCACAAACTACAAGACACCATCCCTCAGCACTGTAGACAACGAACATCTTGCAAATGACCTGAATGAGTTTTACTGCCAGTTTGAGAAAACCCCCCACACCCACTCTGAACTGCTCTTCATGCCACCATTAACACCTCCACCACCCCCGCCTCCCCCATACCTGCACTTCAGTACAATGAAGATGATGTGAGCCAGGTCTTCCGGAAACAGAAGAGGAAAAAGCACCAGGCCCAGATTTTGTAACACCAGCCTGTTTAAAATCCTGTGCTGACCAACTGGCCCCAATCTTCACCCTGATCTTCAACAGATCACTGGAACTGTATGAAGTGCCCTCCTGCCTCAAACTCTCCATCATCATTCCCATCCCAAAGAAACCCAAACTTACAGGACTAAATGACTACAGACCTGTGGAGCTAACATCTGTGGTCATAAAGTCATTTGAAAAACTCGTTCTGGCCCACCTGAAGGACACCACTGAACCCTCACTGCACTCTCTTGCCTTCAGAGCAAACAGGTCTGTGGATCACAGTCAATAAGGGACTTCATTATGTTTTGCAACACCTAGACAGACCAGGGACCTATGTGAGGATCTTGTTTGTTGACAACAGCTCGGCTTTTAACACCATCATACAGAAACTTCTCCTGCCTAAATTAACTCAGCTCTCCATGCCCACCTCTGTCCGTCAGTGGATCAACAGCTTCCTAAAGGACAGGCAGCAACTGGTGAAGCTGGGAAAATCCTCATCCAGGAGCCACACAATCAGCACTGGCGCCCCCCAGAGGGTGTGTCCTCTCCCCTCTGCTCCTCTCCCTGTACACGAATGACTGCACCTCAAAGGACTCCTCTGTCAAGCTCTTAAAGTTTGCAGACGACATCAACCTTATCGGCCTCATTCAGGACGGTGACGAGTCTGCTTACAGACAGGAGGTTAAGGAGCTGGCTGTCTGGTGCAGTCACAACAACCTGGAGCTTAACATCATGGACAGCACTGTGGCAGCACCATCTCTGAGGACCTGAAGTGGGACACTCACATTGACTCCATTGTAAAAAAAGAAAAAAAAAGAAGAACAAAGGCTGTACTTTCTTCGTCAGCTGAACAAGTTCAATCTCACAAAGAAGCTGCTGAAACATTTCTACACCTCCATCATTTAATCAGTCATCTGCACATCAGTAACTGTCTGGTTTAGCTCAGCTACCAAATCTGACCTTCGAAGACTACGTCAAATAGTTCGGACTGCTGAGCGAATCATTGGTACAACCCTCCCTACTCTCCAAGAACTGTACTTATCCAGAGCGAGCAGAAGGGCTGCCAAAATTGCTCTGGACCCCTCACTTCCAGCACACGCCTTGAACTTTTACCTTCTGGTCGACGCTACAGAGCCCGAAAAGCCGAAACAGAAACAGTTTCTTCCCCCAGGCAATCCATCTCACGAACACTTGATGATAATAATCGTGGAACCAACATCACTATTTGCTATACACTTTTTACACACACATACACTTATTTAACAACACACTTTACATGCCAATTTGCACATAACAGCTGCACATATAATGTTGTATAAAGTAATATGCCTGTACATACACTTGTCAATTTATCAATATATATATATGTTTTTTGTCCTGTCTCTGTAATTCTGTTGCACTGTAGAAGCTCTGTCACGAAAACAATTCCTCGTATGTGTGAACATACCTGGCAATAAAGCTCTTTCTGATTCTGATGTGATTTTTCAGGTTTTTTATTTTTTTATAAATTTGCAACAATTTAAAAAAATCTTTTTTTCCATTATGGGGTATTGTTTGGTGAATTTTGAGGAAATAAATGAAATTAATCCATTTTGGAATAAGGCTGTAGCATAAAACAAATGTGGAAAAAGTGAACTGCTATGAATAGTTTCCGGATGCACTGTATATGTAGAATGTGTCTTTTGTAAATGTATGTAACTTCAAAAAAAAAAAAAAGACAAGAAAAAAAAAAAGAAATGTAACT
The DNA here is from genome assembly GCA_903798035.1 of Danio albolineatus. Lineage (NCBI taxonomy): Eukaryota > Metazoa > Chordata > Actinopteri > Cypriniformes > Danionidae > Danio > Danio albolineatus. The sequence goes on from CAIGQQ010004836.1 coordinate 1,876,632, forward strand.
TCTGGATAATGATTTTGTTTTGATCTGTGTTGAGAACTGACAAATGACAAGATGACAATCCAAATGCAGTTCAGTGCCTTTATTAAGAAGTGTGGATAAACAGAATAAATGGAACAGTTAATAAAGTAACCCTCGTTCCCCCGGGAGGGGGGGGGTGGAAATGCTATGTGGAAATTTCCTCTATAGGCATTTCTTCAGAAACCAATAATCTAAAAGAGTAATAAAACAGGCCAATGAAATGCCAATGATTTGCGGCATCAGCGTGCACATCTGACCCTGATGACAATTAATCTAGTACAAAAGGGGTCAGACGGCATGACTGATTTACCTTTTTTTTTTTTGCTGAAGAGCTTGACAGCTGTCAGCTAAGGGGCAACCCCTGTGGCGAAGGAACATAGCATTACTTTAGTAACCGTTCTGTTCCCCAGCGGGGGTGAACTTCAATGCTATGTGGAAACTTACACTTTGGGCAAATCTACCAAAAACGCCACAGTGATTGAACCACGTCGCTGGTGAGAGGTTAGCCAAGCTCTCAGCGTGAGCGCACTGTCATCACCAGGGACGCAGTCTTCCAAAGTACCCCCTGGCCCTTACTTACCTTTACTTACCTGTGAAGATCTGAGGTTTATTTATATTTTTTGGGGAGTTGTAAAAAATGCACCTAGATGATATCTAGGAATTTAGAATAAGACAGTATGTTGGAAAAGCGTACAGTCCCAATAGGGAGGATGCTGCGAGTCAGGTGCTGGTGGCCTCGAGGAGCTCTACAGGGTTCGCCAAGTGGGGAAGTCAACTAGACAGAGTGAAAAAAGCGCACATATCTTAGAGAGAAAGACACAGCAAGCGTGTTACAACACCAACCGAATTTCCTAATTCATCAGAGTTACACAGCACACGTGAGGAAATAGGCTCCACTTGAAGATTGTAACATCTCGCAAATGTATTAGGTGTCACCCAACCCGTAGCTCTACAGATATCTGTTAGAGAGGCGCCGCGTGCTAACGCCCAAGAAGAAGCAACGCTCCTAGTAGAGTGCGCTCTTATTCCCGGGGGACATGGCTCGCCCTGGCTTTGATAAGCGAGGGAGATGGCATTCACTATCCAGTGAGCCAACCTCTGTTTGGACTTCCCTTCTGCCAACCACCATAACAGATAAAGAGCTGCTCTTAAGCTCTGGGTGCAGTCCACATAAATATGCAAAGCGCAAACAGGACACAGCAATGAAAGGGCAGAGCTCCGAAGGCAGAGCTTGCAGGCTCACTTCCTGGTCTTTAAACGGTGTGGTAGGAACCTTGGGCACATAACCAAGCCAGAGTCTTAGGATGATGTGAGAGTAGGCCGGCCCAAATTTAAGGCACAAGTCGCTGAACGAAAATGCCTCCAGGTCCCCGACCCTCTTGATCGATGCCAACGCGGCCAGCAGAGCTGTCTTCAAGGACAGAAATTTCAAGGAAATGCACAGTCGGAACAATATCTTGAAAAAGATGTGCTGCACGACCGTGTTGCTCTTTTAGGGGAACTGTCTTTATACAAACCGCTCCTTAGAAGGGCCAGACCCAGAGAATACCCAGGCAAGGGAGGATGGACCCAGCTTACCATCCGCTGATGCGTATCACACACTCTGTGACCAGGAGAAAACAGCCTGCTTGCAGTGCTGGCAGCTCTCTCTTTCTCTCTCTCTCTCTCTCTCTCTCTTTTCTCTTACGAAGGAAGCTTCAGAGGAACCGTACTCTCTCAGCAAGGTTTAGGCTCTGAAAGCGAAAAGGTAAATCAGTCATGCCATCTGACCCCTTTTGTACTAGATTGATTGTCATCGGGGTCAGCTGTGCACGCTGCTGCCGCCAACTCATTGGCATTTCATTGGTCTGTTTTATTACTCTTTTAGATGATTGGTTTCTGACAAAATCCCCATAGTGGAAGATTCCACTTAGCATTGAAGTTTTCCTCCCGCTGGGGAACAAATTAATGCAAAAACAAAAACAGGCACACACAGATGTCACAGGGGGAAACCAAGAAGAACTACTGACAAGGAGGGGCAGAACAATTAACTGGCCGATGTGGGGGTGGAGATAATCAATGAAAGATTAACAAGATAATGAGGGAAACTATAGTTAAAGGGGATGATACTGAAAGCAAATAATCTAAACATAAAACACAGGAACACAAACCTGAGGGATATTGCATATAAGGAATATAAGGGATTAAGCTGGGATTTTGAGACTATCCTGGGATGCTTTCCAAAAAACATCGTTTGCCAACCAAGGTTGCAAGTTCTGTCGTTACAAACATAATTCATTGATTTGACATTTCCCAAATTAGTTGTTCCAATGAACCTTCTCAAACTGCGTCGAAAACTTGTGCACTTGCAATTACACCTCTGGAGCTGTAGTTAATACATAGTTCATGGCTGTGTTCTATTCCCCGTTATCCCCCATATGCCCTATTCAATTATAACATTTTAACATTTAAACATGAATAATTTTTTTTGTCATCACTCTTAGGTTTAATTTGCTTTCAAAGTATTTTTAAAGTTCAGTTTTAGAAATCTTCGTGTTAACAATTGCGCTTCTATTTTGAACACAGTCAAGCAGAATTTATGTTACGTCTCCAAAGCTAGTATATATTTACAGTCATTGCTCCAAAGCTTGTGAAAAAAAACCCATAGCATATGCTTTTATTTTATTGTAGGTTTTTTATTAAGAAATGTAGTCTACTGTATATGACATGGGCCAGTTGGTTAGAACATTTCTGCAGTCGTTTCAAGTCGGCTTAGTCCCTTCATTAATCCGGGGTCGCCACAGCGGAATGAACCGCCAACTTATCCGGCTTTTTGTTTTACGCAGCGGATGCCCTTCCAGCCACAACCCATCTCTGGGAAACACATCCATACATTCTCATTCACACACATACACTATGGACAATTTAGCTTACCCAATTCACCTGTACCGCATGTCTTTGGACTGTGGGGGAAACCAGAGCACCCGGAGGAAACCCACGCAACCACGGGGAGAACATGCAAACTCCACACAGAAATGCCAACTGGCCCAGCCGGGGATCGAACCAGCGACCTTCTTGCTGTGAGGCGAACGTGCTACCCACTAGGCCACCGTGGCGCCTATTATTATTATTATTAATTATAATAAAATTATAATAATTATTAATTAAAATTAATAATAATCATCATCATTATCATAATTATTATATAATTTCTTAATAAATAGCCTCATTATTTATTTATTTATATGATTAATATATGATATTACAATATGTGTTTTTGTAAGAGATTTTATGTTTTAGAATAGAGTATGTAATGTCCTCAGTAATATTTGTAAAATAAACACAGGCCCTGTATGTGCCGTTTACATATATTTCAGTTAATATAGAAAGCGAGGGCATGTTTTTACCAAAACTAGTATTGGATATATATTTTTTAAATGCGTGTGCATGTAAAATAATATAATTTGCACAAAGAAATTATATTGTTCTTCTCTAAAGAAGTAGTAACCGCCCGTTTAGAGCATCATTGTGGATGTTTTATGTTATAACTAACGTGGTTCAAATGATGAATCTGATGAAGCATTGGTCAGAACAGGAACAAATGGGAGGATGAGGGTAATTTAAAGAGTGTCATTAGAAATAGGCAAATGGTCAGAACAGGCAGTAAAGAATCAGAAAACGGTAAACCAGACAAAGATCAACAACATGGAAGGACATACAGGGAAATACTCTGAATTGCTTCACAAAGAAAACGATACTCCGCAATGTGTGTGTGTGCGTGTGTGTGTGTGTGTGTGTGTGTGTGTGATGTTATGTGTAGTCCAGTTCAGTGACAGATCTGTAGTTCTCCAGTGATCTGCAACGATTAGATCGCTGGTGAGAGGGAACAGAGCCCCCCTCTAGGAGCAGATTCTAGACCACTTTTTTTGTCCTTAAAATAGCAAAAATGGATTCGGACACACCCTTAAAGCTTTTGCGCCATTAGACTTTGCACCTAGATTTTAAAATAGAGCCCAATGTATATAAAGGATGGGTTTTGCTTAACTACTTGTATGATGATTGTGAATGTGAATGAAGTGAAGGATTTTGATTTGAACAATGACACACTTCCAACTGAAAGAGTACTGGCTGTTCAGTGGTGTGTGGCAAGGAGAGATCGTTCACAAGAGGAAGGATACTTTCAGTGATTAGTGCTTTATATGATCCACTTGGGTTTTTGGTTCCAGTAATTCTGTTGGCCAAAAAGGCTTTTTCGGGATCTTTGCAGAGAAAGGGTTGGTTGAAATAGTGCTATACATTTTAAATATGTTCAAATTGGCTTGAAGATTTACATGGCTTGAAAAAAATTGAAACAAAAGGATGTCTGAAGCCTGTAGAGTTTGGGGAGATTTATATCACTTCTTAGATATCAGCTAGGAAGGGTATAATTGTTATGAAGCAGACGGGAACAGAGGTAAGTAAAACGAAAGTGGGTTTATTAACAGACAACAATGAGCACAATAGGATTAGCCAGGAGGATAAGGGATGACGAAGGATATCTCTCTCCGTGACTTGTAGACTTGAGGGGATACAGGAGGATGGACAACACACACCAGATACTGAAGACAACGGATACATAGATGACGGAGGACTTGAAGACAGGACACTCGGGGAGACCAGGAGGACTAGGAAGAAACAGAGATTCGGTAAGTACAATATTCTGAATGCTGAGTGGTGACTACGCAGAGTGTTCACTCAGTGTCCGCTTTCGCTGGAATGAGCCCGGACCCTGAGTGTAGTGAGGACTGTGATTTTATCTGGTGCTCTGTGATGTGCTGCAGCTGCGTGCTCATTAAAACTCAGGTGATAGTGCTCTATCTGATTGGGTGTCGTGGGAGCCTGACCAATCCGTGACATTACCCCCCTCCCCAGGGCCCGCTCCTGAGGGCCTAGACCTCCGACGTCATGGTGGTCTTCCTCTTCCGCAAGGTGCTGGGAATTCAGGGTGGTTCGTATGAAATTCAGACATGAGTGTTGGATCAAGGATATCAGCTCTGGGGACCCATGATCGTTCTTCTGGACCGTACCCCTCCCAGTCCACCAGATATTCCACTCTCCCACCACGACGTCGGGAACGTAGAATGTCCTTCACAGAATAGACCGCTCCTTCCTCTAACATCAGTGGAGGAGGAGGTTCTTCTTCATGGTCAGGCTCTGTGGAGGGAAAAACAGGGTCGTGGTAAGGTTTGAGGAGTGATACGTGAAATGTGGGGTGAATACGATACTGTGAAGGTAACTGGAGCTTGTAGGTGACGGGGTTGACCTGTTCCAAGATCGTGAAGGGACCAATGAATCTGGGACTTAGTTTTCGAGAGGGCAGCCGCAGGCGGATGTCTCTTGTGGAGAGCCATACCTTTTGCCCTGGAGTATACACGGGTCCATCAGATCTTCTCCTGTCCGCGATGACCTTGTTTCTGCGGACTGCCCTCTGAAGATGTTGATGGGCCTCATCCCAGACTCTCCCGCTCTCCCGGAACCAGTGATCCACTGCGGGGACATCAGATGGTTCGCCATCCCAGGGAAACAGTGGTGGTTGAAAGCCTAACACACACTGGAATGGCGTGAGTCTGGTGGTAGGTTGCCGCAGTGAATTCTGGGCATACTCCGCCCAGCCCAGAAACTGGCTCCAGGAGTTCTGGTGACCGTTGCAAAAAGTCCTCAGGAATCGTCCCACCTCCTGGATCTTTCTCTCAGTTTGGCCATTAGTCTGGGGGTGGTATCCTGAGGAGAGGCTGACGGTCACACCTAGGAGTTTGAAGAAGGCTTTCCATAACCTAGATATGAATTGAGGACCTCTGTCTGATACTATATCCTCGGGTATTCCGAAAGATCTGAAGACTTGGTTGAAGATCTGATCGGCAGTTTCGAAGGCTGTGGGAAGCCCCTTTAAAGGAATCAGTCTTACAAATTTTGAAAATCGATCGACGATAACTAGGATGCAGGTGTTTTCCTCTGAAGATGGTAAATCCGTCATAAAGTCCACTCCTAGGTGCGACCAGGGACGATTCGGGATTGGCAAGGGATGGAGTTTTCCAGCTGGCAGATGACGAGGACTCTTCGACTGGGCACACTCCTTGCATCCTTGGACGTATCTTCTCACATCCCTTGCCATATGCGGCCACCAGAATCGTTGGGACAGAAGCGAGAGGGTGTAGTTGGTCCCTGGATGTCCAGTGCCTAGAGAGGTATGTACGGAGTGGATGAGATCTACCCTTTGTTCAGATGGGATGAACTGCCGATGTGGAGGGCATCCCGGCGGAGGTGGAACATCCGGAGTGGCGACGACTGGAGGATCAGTCCAGGTGATCGGGCAGATGGAGATGTGTTCAGGGAGAATCCTAGTGGGTAGTTCTTCGTAGTCGTGACGTTCATGCATACGGGAAAGAGCGTCTGCTCGAAGGTTCTTGGACCCTGGACGATACGAAATGGAAAATTGGAACTGGGAGAAGAAGAGAGACCACCTGGCCTGACGAGGACATAATCTCTTTGCCTCTTTTAGGTACTGAAGATTTTTGTGATCTGTAATCACCTGGAAAGGGTGTTGGGCTCCCTCCAACCAGTGTCGCCACTCCTCCAATGCGAGCTTAATAGCTAGGAGCTCCCTATCTCCGATACTATAATTTTGCTCCGCCGGGCTCAGCTTCCGGGAGAAATAGGCACATGGATGTAGTCGGGGCGGTGTACCGTGATGTTGAGACAGTACTGCCCCCACACCAGTAGTGGATGCGTCTACTTCAACGGTGAAAGGAATATCAGGGTCAGGATGAGTCAGGAGTGGGGCCTTTGTGAATTCCTTCTTCAGATGAAGGAAGGCAGCGGCTGCTTCCCTGGACCAGATTATCTTTTTGGGCTTATTTTTGAGGAGATTGGTGAGAGGAGTGGTAATGATACTGTAGTCCTTGATAAATCTCCGATAAAAGTTTGCAAAGCCAAGAAATCGCTGGAGTTCCTTTATGGTGGTAGGTTCAGGCCAGGACAGAACAGAGTCAATCTTCCCCCTGTCCATTCGGACACCGGACTGGTCGATATGATATCCCCGGAATTAAACAGAGGTTTGGTGGAAGGAGCACTTCTCGGCCTTTAGATAGAGTTGATTTTCTCTCAGGGTTTGGAGGACCTCCGCAACGTGTTGGCGATGTTCGGCCTCACTCCGGGAGTAGATGAGGATGTCGTCTATATATACTATGACACATCGATGGAGAAACTCCCGGAGGACTTCATGGATAAAGTGTTGAAATACGGAGGGGGCGTTTACCAGGCCATAGGGCATGACCTGGTACTCATAGTGACCAGTAGGGGTCACGAAGGCAGTCTTCCATTGGTCCCCCTCACGTATTCTTACCAAATTATACGCGCTGCGGAGGTCCAACTTAGTGAAAATTTTGGCTGTCCTCAACTGTTCTAAGGCTGCTGGTACCAGAGGAAGAGGATATCTGAATTTTACTGTGCCATTATTCAGGGTTCGATAATCGATGCATGGCCGCAACCCTCCGTCCTTCTTGGCCACGAAGAAGAAGCTTGATGCAGCTGGTGACTTGGAGTGACGAATATACCCCTGACTCAGAGCCTCCCGTATGTATTCCTCCATGGCCTTTGTCTCCGGAAGCGAGAGCAGGTAGATCCTCCCTCTAGGCAACTGGGCATCTGGAACTAAGTCAATGGCACAGTCCCATGGCCGATGTGGAGGTAGCTGGGAAGCTCTCTTGGGGCAGAAAACGTCTCGGAAGGAAGAATATATCTTAGGAATGTTTATGGACTGCATCTCGGGAGGACTTTCGACAGACGTCACAAACAAGGAAATGGGTTTACGACCTTGCAGAGGCAGACTGGGAAAACAGGTTGGTGAGCATCCACTTCCCCATTTCTTGATCTCTCCTGTGCCCCAAGAGATGATGGGATCGTGCTTCACCAGCCACGGGCGCCCTAAGATGATGTCCATGTTCGCTCCCTCCAGAACCAGAAATTGAATCCTCTCCTGATGCAATAGACCCACTTGAAGGAGTACGGCTTCACATTGACGATGAATATGTGCCGATGACTGAATACACTGGGTTATCGGTTGTATCTGGTAGATATGGGTGGACGCTTCGGTACGGAGTTGGAGTTGGCGACAGAGGGATTGGGAGATAAAATTCCCTGCTGACCCGGAGTCGATAAGTGCGGTAACATGAATGGAAACAGAAGAAGTAGTTAATTGTACAGTGGAAGTAAGAGGATGATACTCGAACTAAACACACTCACTGAAGTTCGTGTGGGGTGTAGAGGGCACTCTAGTCGAATGTGTCCGTTGGCGCCACAATACAAGCACAGACCCCGGGTCAGCCTCCTCTGTCGCTCTGCCGTTGTCAATCGTCCAGACTCGATGACCAACGGTTCTGGTTCTGGAGGGGTAATTGACTCGGGCGATCGGAGGAGTGCATGTGAAGGGGTACCTGTATCTTGCTGATAGGTCCGGAGGCGGTCGGAGCATCGTAGTGAGTGTTGTATGAATTTTTCCAGACCCATCGTATCGTCTAGTGCGGCTAGTTGCACGCGCAGTGTGGGTTCCAAGCCGAGCCGGTAGGTAGTAAGAAGCGATCTTTCATTCCATCCACTAGCAGCCGCTAGAGTACGAAAACGGAGGGCATAATCCTGTGTAGACATCGTACCTTGTTTTAGGTGGTACAGTTGTTCTCCAGCGGCCACTTCTCCATCAGAACGCCCAAAAACCTCCTTGAAGTAGTCGGTAAATGCAGTTATGGAGCTCATCACCGGCCCGGCTTGGTTCCAGATGGTTTCGGCCCATTTCAGTGCAGGTCCAGAAAGTAGGGAAATAATATATGCGATCTTGGATTTATCTGAGGGATATAGAGAAGGTTGCATGTCAAAAATTAATGAACACTGCAGAAGAAATCCGTTGCACTCCTCCGCCCCGCCTGAGTAGGGCGCTGGTCGGGCCATGGGACTGGAAGTGAGGACCGAAGAAGTTGTTGTTGATGCGGAAGTGCTCGGTGCTGGTGGTGTGTTGGGAAGGGGAGCTGATGGAAGTAGAATCCTCTTCAACTGATCCACCAGCTCTTGGAAGTGATCGGGGGTGCTCATGTTGTCACGGTGCGGTCTGGGCTTCTGTTATGAAGCAGACGGGAACAGAGGTAAGTAAAACGAAAGTGGGTTTATTAACAGACAACACTGAGCACAATAGGATTAGCCAGGAGGATAAGGGATGACGAAGGATATCTCTCTCCGTGACTTGTAGACTTGAGGGGATACAGGAGGATGGACAACACACACCAGATACTGAAGACAACGGATACACAGATGACGGAGGACTTGAAGACAGGACACTCGGGGAGACCAGGAGGACTAGGAAGAAACAGAGATTCGGTAAGTACAATATTCTGAATGCTGAGTGGTGACTACGCAGAGTGTTCACTCAGTGTCCGCTTTCGCTGGAATGAGCCCGGACCCTGAGTGTAGTGAGGACTGTGATTTTATCTGGTGCTCTGTGATGTGCTGCAGCTGCGTGCTCATTAAAACTCAGGTGATAGTGCTCTATGTGATTGGGTGTCGTGGGAGCCTGACCAATCCGTGAAAATAGTGTTGTGTAGTATTTGCTTCTTCACAATAGTTAGAACATAGCACATTCTGCCTTCTTGATGGGTAAAGCCCTGGTCGCACCAGTGAAGTCTATTATTCCTTGTGTAAAGATAACAGCTGCCACTCTGGCTGTTCAAATGGACAAGCTATGGAAAATAAATCTGAAAATGAAGCTGCAAGATTCTGTATTCTGGACAGACAACACTTCTGGGCTTAAATATACACACAATTATTCCTCAAGTGAGTGAAGTGTTTTGTTGCTAAGTCAGGGCCCTATCAAACACCCAGCGCAAGACGTGTTTGCCCTGACTTGTTGCTATTTTTAGATCAGCACAACCTTAATTTTCCCATTTTCTGCCACGTTGTTTAAATAGCAAATATGTTTGCGCCAATTTGTGGACTAATGGGTGTTCCAATCTAGAAAAAAGGATTAAAATATTACAAAAATGACTACTTTCTACATAAATATAAAAACCAATACCTCCATGCCTTTATCTAGGGGGGCTTTTTTCAGTTTATTCATGACAATATGCTTTTGTATAATGTTATTATTATTAGTAGTAGTATTTATTATATGCATATTTATATTTGTTTTATTAAAAACAAGCTTAGATTTGTCCACCTATCAGGTTTTGGACCATATGGGGCATAGCATGTGTGTTTGGATATAATTCAATTTTTTGAACAGACTTCATTATTATTGTTCATTTATTTGTTGGTTGCAAATTGGAACTGAATTTCAAAATAGTTTGAAACAAATCTTTGCGCTTAACAAATGCAATTAGTTATGTAGGCAAATGGATGTCTTCTTTGGAGTGTACAACACCATTTTCTTATCCAGGAAGAAAGAGAAATTGAAAGTAAAGGCAGAATGAAGGAGGCTCATTCTTTATCCTCACACTGCAGATGCTCCATTTAACTGTTTTCTCACTAGTGAAACGTTCCATTTTTCCACTTACAAAGTCCGTCATGTAAATAGCAAATGCGCCATGGCACGACGCAACTGACTCTTAAAGGGAATGGGAGGTGAGACTCTGATTGGTTTAGTCTCAAAACACAACCATAACTCTTTAAGAGAATAAGCACAACCCTGTTAGACCATGCGCTGTGGCGCAGAGCGTATTTTTCCATCCATAAAATAACAAAAGTTGATGTGGACATGCCTTTAATGCTTTTGCGCTCTGTGCTTTAGACTTTAGCACCTTTAGACTTTGCACCTAGATGTGCATAAAGTGGTTGTTAATGCACCGCTGGTACTAACTTAGGAGGAATGCAGAACCGTGACTTTTGACCTCCTTTAGACTTTAAAGAAGACATATGGACCCTTTCTGTATATGGACTTAATAATTATTTTGTATATTTGTGTCTTAAAAAGACATGAGAGTGTAATCATAAAAAGACACAAGAGGGTGTGCAGATCTCATTTCACCAGTGTAATTAACATTTCACCTACAACCTTGGATGTCACAGCAGGATGATGGCAACCTGATGTGCGTTCATGCCATTCCCATCTGGGGATCTGATCATGAAGCCAAAGCTGAACTTGTCACATATGAAGCCATCTGAGCATAGCACGCTCTTTGTTAAAGTGTGTCGTTATGGAGATCCATCTCCATCCCAAGGTAAGAGATGCTCTGCACAGGGGAGAGATTGCTCTTCTTTCGGTTCACCGAAAATTATCAACTGGTCGAGGTACTAGAGCACCATGTCCCTGTGCATAATCCATTGATTGTTTGACTGAGCTAGAATAAGCCAGTAATCAAAGATAATTGAGTATGTGCAAGCCAAAGAGGTGCTAGGGCACCCTTTATGAAATTGGTGAAAAGACAGCTTGTAAGGAAATATGAAAATACACGTCCTTCAGGTTTATTGCAGCAAATCAATTCTGAGGACGGACACACCGGAGGATGCGCCACTGCATAAGCATCCTAAATGACATCTTGTGCAGGTAACAGTTCAGAATGTGCAGATCGTAGCTTGAACATTTTTTTTTTTTGTCGCTGGCTAGTTGGTCAGCTGGATGTTGTGTGATGGAGTTCCCCCGCCCTCCACTCTTCATAACTGCCATTATAATTGTCATTTTTCTGATCAATATGGGACACAATAAATTGCCATTAAAAATCTTTAAAAGTGTCAATACCCTGTGAAATCTTAACCAATACTTATTGAAGTACACTACTAGTTTCATGTAACATTATATAATGTGAACAAAATACTGCACAAGGGGAGAGCAGGGGCAGACTGGCCAGGGACATTTCCCGGTGGCCTGATGGCGAATCTGGCCCTCACCCTTTATACCACCCTTCCCCTGCTGCTCTTCACTTACCGATCGCCACACCATTCTCTATCCACCAACCGCACCGCCTCCCATCTCCCCACCCCTCCCCCAGTCTTCACTTACCCATCACCGGTCCCCACTCCCCTTCTTTACTAAACAATCGCTTAAGCTGTTTTTACTCCATTGAGTTAGTTCGTTTTCCCATGATATTTTGTCTTGGATAAACCTTAGCTAACTTTTTACATGCTTGCTCATAAGTTTTGGACGTTAGCTTGAAAAAAAGACAATATTTAATTTTGGTCTTTTTAATAATTAGCTATAAATTTGAGTCACATGTAGCTTAGTTGTTTGTTAATTACTCACCTTCACACTTTTAAGACCAATGAAGGATGAATTTACTTTGGCTCTGCCATTCATAGTGCATAGTGTGTTACAATAGTGGAGATCAGGTAGTTAGTGCTATCCAGGTAAATTTTACTCCACTGTTCACTTTAGACAATATTAATAACATGCCTGGTATTTTTTGACAGAGAAAGCTGTCTGCAACAGAACATGCACACAAATAAACTAACTCCTCAAACAAAAGGGCACTTTCCATTAAGGAAAAAAATTGGGTAAGGGCTCAAGCCCCCAAACACACCTCACAACCACTGCCCCAACCCTTCCTCTGCATACTCATGTTACAAGGTTCACATTGCGAGTTACATATTTATCCTTTAAATATGTATGCTAAAATTTATTAAGTTATTCACACAAAATATGCCATATTGTCTTTCATATTGTTATAGACATTGTTGGTGCATAAAGCTGATAAGGCTGTGCTAGTGGTGCAAATCTGAGAGAGAAAAAAAACATAAGGCCATTGAAGCTTACCTGCTTCCACTCGTCATTGCTGGTGTCAGTGAATTCTGATGACTCCGGTTCAGATTCAGTGGACTGGGTAGATCTCAGGGTGTGCTGAGACTTGCTGAAGCTGGACAGGCTGAACTCTGCCTGTCTACGGCGGACCTCAAGCTCCTCCTCAACTGTCCGAGCAACAGTTCTTGAGAAGTCTTGAAGAGAGCGCCTCTGGAAACTATCCCGAGCCCCAAACGGTGTGGGGAATGTCAGGGAGCCCCTTCTATTCTGACAGATGATCACCTTCCCATAATCTGCATATAAATTACTGCACGATGGAGTTGTCTTCCTAGGAGGCCTCAGAGCAGACACGTACTAGAGAAACACAACATTCATCAGTTTAGGCAGGTACATAGGTTAAAGAAAAATAATTAATAGTTATCACTATACTGTACTTTTATGATTGATTACATTAATTGCAAACATTTTTGGTATAACAAGGTCTCTGAAAGGCTTTTTAAATATGCAAATGTAACATTACTTATATATGTGCTCAATTGCATATTGTCAGACTTGGAGTCACAAGGAAGAACAAGAAAATGACAGAATAACAATTTACAAATTTAATGACGAAACTAGAAAGATAAGTACACTCAAGGGGAACAATGTTTAGATCAGACAAAGAGCAACTGAAATTCAAGGGTATGAATACACAAGAACACACAAGACATGATAAACAAAAACACAGACAGATGAGCAAACAGGTGAAACTGAGGAACACTACTTGAGGCTAAGGTCACACTGCACTTTCCGCCCCATAGACTTCCATTCATACGCAAACAAATGCCACAGACCAGAAACACAAGCCAAGTATCACAGTTCACTGCCTTGCAAAGTTCAAGCTGGTGAACTCGAAATCGCATCACATGATTGCGTCAGACCAATAGAAGATCAAAACAGGACCTTTCTGTACTGAAATTTTAAATATCGACTGATCGCTCAATTTTTTTTAATGTCTAATCAACTTGTTTATTCCAGCCCTTTTTCGCAGTGCCGAAGAACAGAATTTCGCAAGCTCAAACTCTAGTGTGACCGCTGCATTACTGGTGGGAAGGGTAGTAATGGGAACATTGAGAAAAAACCTGAACCAAACTAACACAATCAACATTAGGCAAAAACAGGGTCAAGTTAAGCTTAATTTTTTTTAAATGTATTTATTTTTGACACATTAAATTAAAATATTTTTTTACAGAGGGATATTTGGGAATCACGGTTTATCTCTCAATAGTTCTGAAAATACTGTGAACAGCCAGGAATTAATACATTGTCTTATGTAAATTACAACATTGTATATAATCAGACACGTTTTGTGTCAATATATCCCTCAGTAAAAACCTTCAGCTTACAAATATGAATAAAACTGTACATTTTGGTTTATGTAAGTGGAGTAGCTCAGAGCATGAGGGAAAAACATAGAGAATCAAATTGTATTGTAAACGAATGTTATAGACACTACTAATTAAACTAATTAAAGTATTGCAATAGCAACTTTAATGTGTATTTTTATTAGACTTAAAGAAATACTGTTAAAGCCAAAAATCACAAAATTTCAGTCTGCAGTTATTGATTGTTTGTTTGACTCACTCTGTGTCGGTCAACTCGAGCTATGAGAGCAAGGTCTGTGCTGTCTGAGATTCCTCCATGGACTATAAGCACCCGCTGGTCAATCACTGTCACTAAAGGCAGCCAGCTGAAGATCTTCTGCAGCAGCTTCAGAATACGCTTTCCATGCAGCTACAAGAAATAGATAAGAAATGTCAGATCTCAGATTCGAGAACAAATGCATCAAATATATTGCTTCACAATGTGAATCTCAGAGAAGTAGGGCTAAAAGTGATTAACATTACTGATGATGTTAAAGCAACAGAAACATGGGCTTCAACATACATTTGACAGCAGTTATAAAAATATAACTGCATGAAGGAGACAAAGGATAATTTGGAAAAGGCTCAACATAAATTTGTTTTTAATAGTTTTCAAATTTCATATTAGACCACATTTGTGCAAACAATGATTTAGAGAACTAGAAATGTTAACAGTGGACAAGAGTGTTTTTGTAAATTAGGGTATGACATGCAGTTTTTAAAAATGTGGTCTCAAGTTATTTACTTAATTATTTTCAAATGGTGAGACAACAACATTCATAAGGTACTAGGTGATGGAATTTTAATATTTGTCCATATAAGTTTATAAGTTTGGTGGGGAAAATGTTTCTATAAACCAGTGCAAATGTGTGGAATATATTTTATGCACTAAAGATACATTTATGAGTAATTTACCTGATCTTTCTTTGTTTCTCAGTGTAACCGCTAAAGCAACTGAGCATGATGTAGTAACTAGTAGCATGAATGTTATCTTCACTAGCCCAGAAATCGTGTTGCCCCATCAAATTAAAAAAGGATAAAACTGTACCATGGTCATTTTCTCATTCTCAAAACAGCAACTCATACCCTTGAACAGTGTAAAAAATTAAATCAGAGGTCTTTAGAATTGCATATAAACATAGCATGTCCAGATATAGAAGGGCTATAAAATCTAAAAATAATAGAAAATAAACATAACAATCTTAGGGTCTTTTTTAATATACTAGCTAGACTATGAAATACTCTGTTGTTGTTTGAACAAAATGTCCCACCATAAATTATAGTGATGATTTTCTTTTTACTGATATAATATTTTTCCACTTACAAAATAATTTTGTAAGTGATTCAATAATAATGACAAAAATGATGTGAGAGTAGACATTCTTGTCAGGTCCTCTGGTAAAGTTAGCACTATGGCTCAAGGTGATTTTTTTTTATCCAATGCATCAGCAACTTTCCAAAACCATATCTGTATAAAGCGTGTAAATTTTCTGTTTAATTTATAAAATGTTTTTTTTCTGCACCTCATGATAAAATAACAGTTTTGTTTTGTTTTTGCTGGGCTATGTTAATTCAATTAAATAGTCTGCAGGCATTGTCTGAATAATTTCTGATCGTACAACTGTGACTATATTTTGTAGCTAGTGTTTGTTTTTAATAATGTAATTAAAATGGGTACACGATCATTGATAATAGTTGGTTTATCAATAGCAACTAATAGTTGCTGACAGAGCTCCAAAGCTTCCAGATCCTCTTGAATTCCCTAAATGGCGAGTACCAGATCTTCCTGTATTCCCCAAATGGCGGGTACCAGATCCTCCTGAATTACATGAATGGCAGGCAACAGATCCTCTTGATTTTCTTGAATCCCTAAATCCTGCCAGTGCCTGCTGACGCACTGGGGTTATCTGATCCACCAGATCCTCCCAAATCCCTTGAAGGGTGGGCACCATATCTTCCTGAATCCCTCAAATGGCCAGAGAGTGTGACCTCTCAGTGCTGCCACCAGAGCTACAAATGCAAGAGCCGTTGATGCAGCTGCCTAACCCGCCAATGCCTCCTGACCCACTGGGGTTGTCTGATCCGCCAGTGCCTGTTGACTCAGTGCCTCTTGACCCATAGGAGTTTTCTGAACTGCCAGTGCCTTCTGACCCACTATGGTTGTCTGATCTGCCAGTGCCTCCTGATCCAAAGCCACCTGACCCACTGGGGTTGTCTAGCCCGCCAGTGTCTGCTGAACCAGAGCCCTCAGATCTTCTGCAGCTCCATGCTCCTGGGCCTCCGTAGCTCAATGCTCCAGCAACACCTCACCTCCTTCCCTCCCCCTGTTCTGTTTCTGCTCCACCTACCTCCTTAGTTGTATTTGAGGCAAGCCTGGACATTTTGCTGCAGCCTTCCCAGCAAAAGGCAAGGATCACCATTGAAATGGGGGATCCTGGTGAGCGTTATCCCTCTCTTTTATGATCTCTTCTCCTGCACCCACCTTCCTCTGTTGGTCCAGCATGGGGACTCATCCAACAGTTGTTGGGCTCTAATTGATTCTAGGGCTGAGGGCAATTTTATGGACCGCATTGTGGCTGCTCAATGGGGAATTCCTGCCATTCCTTTCCCTGAACCCATCTCTGCCTGATCCCTAGATGACACCCTGATTGCATCACTGTTAAGAACAGGTACCCCTTGCCTCTCATGTCTTCAGCAATTGAACAGCCTTTGAAGGGAGCTAAGCTCTTCACTAAGCTTGACCTCCGTAATGCCTCATTGATCCATAATCACCTCATTCGCATCCGGGTGGAAGATTTTTCCAGATCTGCCTTTTTTGGTCTGAACTGATGTTACGATTGAAGTTTATTTGTTAATAATAAGTTTTATTTATATAGTGCCTTTCCATAGCTCAAGGCACTTTACAAAAGAAATAATACAAGCAGACATTGAGAGAGACAATAAACAAGTAGAGACAACATTAGACAGATAGGCTTGCAAACATACAAGGAGTCAAAAATAACAAACTGGAATTACAAAACAAGACCTACAAGACAGATATGTAAAGTAAAGTTGGGTCAAAAAAGTGGTCAGTTTAGCAATAAGAAGAGTGACATTCGGAGAACAAGTCAGTTTTAAGTAATGATTTGAATTCTAGGATATTATTAACAGAGCGGAGTAAATGTGGTAGAGAGTTCCAGAGTTTGGGTGCAATGACACTAAATGATCTGCCCCCCATTGAAGAGAGGCGGTACCGAGGGACAGCAAGAAGGCCAGAGTCAGAGGAGTGTAGTGACCGAGTAGGAATGTAGGGGACAAGCATGTTGCAAAGGTAAGAGGGGGCTAGGCCATTTAAGGATTTGAATACAAGCAGAAGAATTTTGAATTTAATGCGGTAAGCGACTGGGAGCCAATGGAGATCGTGCAAGATTGGAGTTATGTAAGCAGAGCGTTTGGTATGAGTGAGTATTCTAGCTGCGGAGTTTTAAATATATTGTAATCTGGAGATGAGGCAGGCAGGTAGACCAATGAAGAGGGCATTACAGTAGTCAATGCGTGATATGACAAACGCATGGACAACAGTCTCAGCATCCTTACTACTAATGAAGGGACGCAGTTGGGCAATTCGGCGTAAATGAAAGAATGCAGATTTAATAACAGATTTAACATGAGACTGAAAGGAGAGTGTGGAGTCGAAGATTACACCAAGATTTTTTTACAGAAGTAGATGTTTTGATGTGGGAGCCGGCAATCTCACAGGGGAAACAATTTGAAATATTGCTAGTAAGCGCTGCCAATAAAAATGATCTGTTTTGTCGGTATTGAGTTTCAGGGAATTTGAGTTGAGCCAATCATTAATGTCCTTCACACAAGCAGAGATATTATCAATTTGAGCGGATGGAGTAGGTGTACAGACAGAATAAAGTTGACAATTCATCAGCATAAAAGTGATAGTTTAAACCATGACGTTGTAAAATCAGACCAAGTGGGATAAGGTAAATTGTGAATAATAGTGGGCCAAGAACAAATCCCTGGGGAACGCCTCGCTTCAGGGGGACAGTGGGTGACTGAAAATCCTTAACAGAGACGAAGAATTGTCTTTCTGAGAGATATGAA
>CAIGQQ010004836.1:1899877-1917500 GCA_903798035.1 Danio albolineatus
TCGCGTCATACGCGTGAATTATTAATGAGACTTATTTGACTCCATATAGTAAAACAGTCAAATTCAGAGGTTACTATTGATAACAGCTCTGTAAAATCATCAATAAAAGTTGGAGAATATTTTGGAGGTCTGTAGATAATGATCAGTAAAATGCGTGAAGCACCCTTTAGTGCTATACTCAGATATTCAAAGGACAAATAATCACCAAATGACACTTGTTTACACCCATAAACATCTTTAAACAGGGCAGCGATGCCTCCACCTCTCCTATTAACTCTGCAAACACTCAAATAATCAAAGTTTAAAGGAGCTGCTTCATTCAGGACTGCTGCGCTACAACTGTCATCGAGCCAAGTTTCATTTAAAAGCATAAAATCAAGGCAATTTGTGCTGATAAAATCATTGAGTAAAAGTGACTTATTGTTAAGTGATCGGATGTTTAGAAGTGCTAACTTAACAGTTTTAGCTGTTTTCCCTACAGTAGTTTGAGATCTACATTTAATCGACACCAGATTTGAATGATTTGCTATACGGCTTGAAGAGGCATTTGGTTTTCTGTCCCGTAATAAATCACATATCTGCATAGAGAAAGCTACAGGCACACAGGGTTCCTGCTTGTTCTGTAAACATCTGATAAAGATACTGTTATCTAAGCAGGCACCCGACATACATCACCGACAGCTTTTGTGTTCACCAGCTGAAGATGGGGCGCTGTTTGAGCCCTGGCGGTGTGATCGGAGGGTTCTTCCAAGTGGGCTCAGAGGTGGTTGTGGAGCACGCCGCTTTTTGGGTGATAACTGGGGGCTTGGTGCAAAGGAGTGTGAAAGTTTAGTTCCAGCAAACACCAGTTCCTCCATCTTTTTAGAAAAGTCCAAGTGAGGCGAGCAAGGTGACAGTGAGAGCGTGTCTGGTGACAGGGGTGGCAGAGGTTGTGGGTCTGGAGATTCTGGCTGCTGAAATATATTTTCCTGGCTGTTTTCCTGAGGATCATTGTTGAACGCTGAGACTTGCTGCTGTTCAGATGGGTCATAGTCAGTCTGTGTTGGGCTCAGTGTGCAGGGCGCAGGCGGTAGTGTCTCTATCAACAGTGGTTGTTTTGGCTGCATGGCGTTATCACTGTCCTTGTGTAATGCATCAGCCCCAAGTCCACTCAGGAGCTGATTTAAAGTCCTGTGGTCATCCTGACATTTGCTAGGTGTGTGTGTGCCATTTGGGTTGAGTTCAGTGGCACACACAGCTGATGGATGATGAAGGGAGAAATAGATATTGTCCTTTAGCACCTTTGCACCAAGTTTGTTTGGATGAAGGCCGTCTGATGTAAATAGTTGTCTTTGGTTCCAGAAGAGATTGAAGTTGTCAATGTAATTCAGTCCTTTCCTGTTGCATGTTTCCTGCAGCCACACATTTAGGCCAAGAAGTCGTGAAAACATATTGGTCCCTCTTGCAGGGAGTGGTCCACTGATGAACGGCTGAATTTTCAATCTTTCGACTGTTTCCAAGAGTTGACAGAAATCTTTCTTGAGCAGTTCTGACTGCTCCTTCCGAATATCATTCTTCCCCACATGGATGATAATCCGTTTTGCAGTCTTGTGCTTCTTCAGAATTTCTTCAAGTTCTTTGTTTACATCAGAAACTGTTGCATGAGGGAAGCAGTAAGTCATTGTAGCTCTGCTCCTGAAATTCCTAATTATTGAATCTCCTACCACTAGTGTTCTTATCTCAGGTGCGATCGGTGCAGAAAGCCGCTGTCTGGTCGGCCTTGAGCCTCTGCTCCGTGAAGAATTAGCTGCTGAGTCATGCGATCTCTGTCTGACTGCATTTGGGGATTCTTCACCCATATTACTCAAAACTTCATATCTGTTCTGAAGCTGTATTTGAGTCCGAGCTGTATTTGGGGTAGAGGACGCTAATGCAGCAGCGTATGATCTGACCCCTCGAGTACCCTTTGATCTCGCACCTTGTTTATTCCATCGGTTATCAATCTCATTTTCAACAGTTTCACTCTGTTTTTCTGGGCTTAAAACAGTAGCTGGAGTAGATTTAAGGGGACTCACCGGCTGTATGCTGTGACGGTCCACAGTGAAGCGATCTTTTGTGATCCGGCAGTTCTGGTCGGGTCGCAAGTAACTTTGTTTCAAGAACTGCAATCTTTTGTAGAAGTCTGTGGCAGTGACTACAGCAGAGAGATCCTGAATTAATCTGATCCAGAGGCATTTTCACAGCCGTGTTTTCCCGTCTCAGGAATGTAAGCAGCTGGTAGCGGGAGGATTGTTTAGACGATATTTCCCCTCTTGTTGGTAAAGTTGTATTCCAGAAAGTTTGTAGATTCGATGTTGATCTTCAAGCTGTGTTGTTTGAGCACTGTGCTGATAGGCTCAAGTTAAAATTAGAGTATAAAATATAAACGTAAGAGTGCAGAGAGCGGAGCAGTAGCGAAAGACGTCCAAACAGTAGCAAAGCAGGAAGAAGAGTACAAAAGGATACAGTGTCAATAGTAGAGTACAAAAGGAAGAAGTAGAGTACAAAAGGATACAGTGTCAATAGCTTTCAGATTACGATATGAGACAACAGTCTTTGGGCATTTAGAATGCAAATGAAGATTAAGAGTAAAGTCAATAAGTTTGTGGTCAGAGATGCCAATGTCAGAGGCAGAAACGGAAGTGATATCCCCCTTTGATGTACATATTAGATCTAGGGTATGACCACGGAAATGGGTAGGAAAGTGAACATGTTGAGTCAGATTAAAACATTTGAAAATAGACAGTAACTGGGTGGAGTTGGAGCACACTGTATCAACATGGATGTTGAAGTCACCAAGCAGGAGGATAGGAGATGATAACGTGCAGACCAGGGTTAACAGTTCACTAAGTTCAGAAAAAAAGCTGGACAGAGCTTTAGGAGGACGGTAGAGCAAAATGATAGTAAGGCAATCAGCTTTGATAACCATATATTCAAACGAGTTGGTGTTGTGAAAGTCAAGTTGTTTTAATCGAATATTGTCCCGATAAATGACGGCAAGACCACCCCCTTAGCTGTGCAGTCTGGGACGAGCAAAATACTTGTATCCATCAGGTGCAAGTAGATTTAACTGTAGAAAATCAGCCGGAGCTTGCCAGGTTTCAGTGAGGAGAAAAAGAATCAAGATTATTGTCAGTGACTATTTCATTAAGATAAGAGGCTTTGTCCGATATTGACAGACAGTTCAGAAGCGCGGAGGGACGATGTACAGAATCCAAATTGTCAGTATGGTGCTGGTGACGAGTGGGATAAATTAGAGAGCGATGACGAGTGGTTTGATCGGCAGGCAGTTGTCTGGATGAGAACAGTCAATTGTTAGTCCAGATACATGGTAGTGCTTCAGGCTCAGAGAAAAAAATACTCCTGAAGACACGCCGTGAGGGTTGCAAGTACCGCGGACGCCGGAGAATCCCTAAACTCCGGCAGTATTCATATGTCATAGAGTCAAGACGCGGATGGCAGTTCAAGGCCCTTAACTGCGATGGTAAATATCCAATGTCCATTGTGGAAATAGGGTGAAAAAAGAGGCAGAAAAAGGAAAAGGGAATAAAGAAAAAAAGAAAAACTTTTGCCCAATGCATATTAGAACAAGTGAGAGCCCAACAGGCAAAAACTACGCTAGCCAAACCCTAAAACGCCGCTACACCAGAACAGCTAACTAGATGAGAGCCAACACCCCAAATAGCAAGCAGTAAACGAGCAGTGCGACCGATTGAGAGAGCGGTAACTCACCCATCAGAAGAGCTGAATGTGGTGAAGACTTCAACAAGGCAGAGGGCTCGCAGCAGCCCGGCGACAAACTCACAGTCAGCAAAGCTTGGTATTAATAGTCAAATTTGGTCCAAAAACAGCAGCAGCAAAAAATGGAATAATCCAAACAGCCAGACTGAGTGGCGGAGAGACGAACAGCCGAAACAGATAGTCCAGGTACAGGGAAGCAGTACAGACGCGCACAGCATTCGCAGGCATCAGCAAGGTGTGGAGGCCTCACAGCAGCCCGGTGGCAAACTCACAGACAGCGAAGTTTGACAGTAACAGTCCGGTTTAATTCAGAGACGTAGAACAGCAACAGCAAAACAACAGTAGGTGAAGATGAAATGATCCAGAAAGCCAAACTGAATGGCGGAGAGACGTACAGCAGAAACGTACAGACAGTCCAGGTACGAAGCGGCAGCACAGACGCGCACAGCGTTCTCGTCCCGGAAACGGAAAGTTCATTTATTTTGTTGCTCACTACACGTGTCTTTTTGTTTATCCCACCTTCTTGTACTGTTTTCTATTGTTCCATAGGCTCCCACTGCAATGAGATCCATGCCCTGTTTGGCTGCTATTAGGAGGCCTATAAATAGGACCTTCTGGCAGGGTTCAAGGAGCTCAATTGTGGTGCGACGGTTGTTGGTAGTGGAGCTCCTGGATTTCCCCCTTTCCCCTTCAGCCAACGACCAACATAGTATTTAATCTTGTGCCATTGTTCACACATTTGTTTGAATATTTGAGAGTTTGAGCTTGTAGGTGTGGCCTGGCGATTTATTTGATTACTTTTGACTTTATGTTAGGGAGAAAGGTAAGCTTCCTGTATTTTCTATAATATTCATAGGTAATTTAGTTAATTTTACTTTGTAGATTCTTTTGTTTGTTATTTTGGCCTGTGGCCACCCTGAAGAGATACTCTTTAAATATACAATTTTTCTATAATAAATCTATTCAATTTATTCTCAATTGAGTGTCTGAGTTTGGTTGTTGACCAAAGGGTTCTTTTTGTATTAAGTTTGTTTTGTTTGGGAAGTCCACCACCCACAACATTTGTTTTTCATTTATTATGCCCATGTTGTTTTCCCCCTAAACCTTGGGGCGTAATAACAGACCACATGAACTTAGTGTACATAAGTTCAGCCAGGAGGCTGAGTGCAAGACAGGCCTACTGGTCCCTCTTCTTCAGTCAGTTCAACTTTGCACTCTTGTACAGGCCAGAGTCTAAGCACATCAAACCTGATTCTCTCTCTCGCTTGTTCGAGATCCAGAGAGGGAGGTTTCAAATGATACAATCCTGTCCAATGGCATAGGGGTGGCCTCTCACTCTTGGGATTTTGAGGGACAAGTACAGGAGGCCTTGCGAGAGTGCCAAATACCTAGCGGGATTTTAGTGGGAAAGTTCTTCATTCCCACTGCTCTGCACTCTCAGGTTATCCAGTGGGCACACTCATCCAGAATGGGATGTTCACAGTTCGGAGATCACTGGTTGCCATCCGTCAGTGATTTTGGAGGCCATCCATGACCAGGGATGTCAGGCAGTTTGTGGCATTCTAGTTCGCTCCCACTGTTCTGCATCATCCCCTACCTATCCCTTTTCACCCTTGGTCACATTAAGACCTTGACTTTGTCACTGGTTTGCTCAAACCGTGTTCTTTGATCTTGTGAGTCCTGTCGAGTTTTTGTGTCGTTGATTTTTTCTCTTCTCTGTTACTAGGCTTGCTTAAGCTGCTTCTCCAGCACAATTGTGCACAAACTCAAATGCTAACAAAGGTAGTTTCACTGTTTTTGTTGCACAACAGTGCATATGTTACAGCAAAGTTTCTTTATACAGTTTTAGTTTTAGTTTGCTTCATTCTAATGTCTATATATATTAACCATGTAACTTAATAAACAATTTTGCCTGCTTTAAGGCTTTGAGGTTATTTCTCTTTATCAATGATGATAACTTTAATGGAGTCAGATGAATTGTAGTTGACTCGCATAAATAATTTAAACACACTATCCATGTGTTCACTTACGACTTGTGTTGGCCTTTTCACGCCACCCTACTACAATGTGTGTGTGTGTGTGTGTGTGTGTGTGTGAGAGAGAGAGAGTGTGTGTGAGAGACCACTCAACAAGCTAGTTAATGACAGCCACCAATGAAGGAGGACAAGAATGTAGCCTTCTGGCTGTAATCCTCTTAGCAAGGGCTGTGAAAATAACTGACCAGAGTTTCCCCTTTTAAACTGTAGGTCTGAGATAAACAGCCATATGGTAAACAAACTGAGGAATTAAAGTGCAAGTGCATTAATTTTGTAATTAATTACCTACCTTGTATTTCCCCAGCACTTCTTTGGTGAAGCCATACCTTTGAACAGAAAATAACTGTTTATAGAAAATGTTGATCTGGGAAACTGAAAGTAGTAGACCCAAAATTTGTACATCCTAATTTACATGTTAAGGAAAAACATTAAATTAAAAATGTAAAACAAGTAAAATTCTAGAGAAACAAAAAATTATAAAACTTTGTTGATTGTCTTTACTGTATATTGTGACAAAAAAAAATGACAGTAGTGAGACTATAGCAGAAAGTAAATGATCTTATAATACTAATAATCCTTACTTCTAGCCCTTTTAAGCTACTGCTATCAGTTTGGTAACTTTATATGCACTATATTGTGGTGCTGCAGAAAACTTGTTTTGTGTTAATATTGTGTGACTGTGACTAAAAGCAAGTGTTCAGCACATTTCCATTACCTCAGATTAATGATATGGTCTTCATGGTTTCCTCTATTAAGATAAACATCTCCAGGATAAACAAGCAGAAATGCAAATAATATGAGCAGAATCTCCATGGAGTCTTTCCCTCGGTCCACATAGTCTCCATTGAAAACATAAGGTTTTTCCATTGATGGCATTCCATTCTGGACAAATTAGAATAGATATTCTTAACCATTGTGTGTTGCCACAACTTTCTCTATGTTTCAGCAATGGGATGATTTTTGGTGACAAATCTAATGTTGAAATTTTTCAAAAACTAAGAAATACACAAATATACAGTTTTCTACAAAACATTTCTTGATTGCAGAAACATGACACCACATAATCATGCATTCTTGATCGTTGTTGAATTTTTAAAGTTGATCATTAGTTGCAGTCCAGGCTCAGTTTCTTATAGTATGTGCATGTGTGTTTGAGTGCGCATGTGTGTGTATGTGCATGTGTGTAAGTAGGAGAGAGACCTTTGTGCCCTTACCTTGATATGTCTGACGAAATCAAAATAAGCACCTTAGCTCTTAGAACACAACTTCTGAACCCTTGCTCCATTTTCTTACACCACTAAACACAAAACCTCATCCTCAAGCACTATTAACAAAACCTCAGACTTCTTTTGCAAAATGAAACTTTTGCCTCAAGTTTTACCTGTGTTCAATATCAAGCTCTGCTTTCAATCAATAAACAAAGGGATCAAAATGATATACACTGTCAAGCAGTCAGTAAACAATACAACACAAAACAGAAAACACATGGTTCAAAACATGTAGTTTTCAGGGTGAAGAACAATTTTAATCTCAATGTTCTGGGCCATACAACTTGTTCATTGTACAGTATACAGCCTTCAATGTGTTGTACTAAAGTACACAATACTAAAAGGGACAAAAATCAAAGGTGGAAACAAGATCAATTTGCTTCTTCTTGTCTTTGGGCTGAGTCAGACATGAACACTTCGTCAACATCACGCACAATATTGTCTCTCTTAAAGCAATGGAGGAAGAAGCCTCTAGTGTGCCGTGTCCTGCCCTGACATGCTTCCTCACCTATTACCATATGCTAAATCCATGACTTGCAGCACATGTCTATCTTACACTTTGCATAAAACGACTCAGATTCAGAAAAGGTGAGTAATTTCATAAACTGCCCATTGCACTCGTCCTCTAACATTGTTACATCTATCCATGCTTAGACACTCCCCTTCACACCTTCAACAACATGCTTGCACTCTGAACTGGTTTATATTGTTTGTGTCACATCATTTGAAAAATGCAACGTCAATTCTGAGTGTCTGTTTTTCTTAGTTGTTTACACAGAATTAGTTGCACTTCAGACACAATGACTACAACATGTAACTGATGCTCCAATCCCCTGAACCAACTCTGCTAAACTACAAGCACAATTCTTCTTTCTTCTTTCACAATTTTTTTTCAAAACACTACACACAATTCTCTGCATTTGGCACAATTCTTTATGGAGAAAATCTCTTGTTTTCACAAGTAACACACTGTCATTCAAAGTTCTAAAGTCAGTTTCCCTACTTTGCATATTAACTCATAACATGGGTAAACACCTGTCACACAAAAAGACAACAGGTGAGCTCTCTAAGCTTATCAACACTGAATTGTCTCTTGCACAGAAATAATCTGAGGATGAAGCAGGTCTACAGAATGCATTATAGAATGCATGCCATTTGAAAGCAATTCGGAATAAGTCAAAGAACTGTGATATAACTATGTGCAAGTAAGTCCCATACAATCCCACAATTGATGCATACTCTCAACATTGTATTAATCACAGTATACAGTACATATCTCAGTACTGTACAGTAATCATACTCTGATTATGCTTCACAGTAGTGACCACTCCAAGTCTGTATTATGCATCATACTGTATGTGTTTCAGAGAACCCTTGAACTAGAGGTGGCTGCAGTGGAGCACCAGTTCATCTTCATTGATAAGGTTGGATTCAATCTCATAAAAACACAAAGGTGGGAAAGGAATGTCATTGGCCAGCATGCCATTATTTAAATCCCTGGCTAGCATGGTGGAAACATCACAATGTGTGCAGCAATTACCAATGGTGTCATCCATCACCATGCTACCCTTGGCCCCTACAACACTGCCTACAGTATCTGATCACATTCCTGCAAATCCTACACAACACATTCATTCGTTATTCGTTATTTGGGACAACGCAAGTTTCCACCAGTATGTTTGGGTTCATAACTGGTTCACTGCCCACACACGTTTTTCAGTTATTTCACTCCATATTCTCCATTCCACAATCCTATGGAGGATTTTTTTTTCTGCCTGGAGATGGAAAATGTGTGACCGAAATCCACACTCACGTATACCCCTTCTCCAAGCTATGGAAGATGCATGTGGAGATATAGCAGTTGATGCTAGGTGATATTTTCCCCATTGCTTGCCCAGGGCAAACATTGCTTGTGATGTGGATGAGGTGCTGTGGTCAGACCGAAACAGAAGACAGGATGCAGCATATCTATCTATCTATCTATCTATCTATCTATCTATCTATCTATCTATCTATCTATCTATCTATCTATCTATCTATCTATCTATCTATCTATCTATCTATCTATTTTTTTACTGTAACTGTATTCAGTAAATACTTCTGTTGATGGTATATGTAGACCACATTATGTCCAACTTTGTGTTGGTTGGGATGAACACTATGTACACTGTTTTTAAAATACAGTTAAATATATTTGGCACTGTATATTGGTGTATTTGTATAAAAAACAATATTCTGAAATATTTTACAGTGCACTTATGTAGGCCCATGTACTGTCTCTAGTAAGTTTAACACTGAACAACAAAAAAAAGGCTTACAGTAAGTCATTATGATAAATGGAGATGAAGTGATCATAATGTTTTACATTAAGCACATCAGTGATCAACTGCTTCACATGAATAGACATTTATAAGATGCTTTTTGTCTGTCATTTAAAAACAAAATACCATTTTGAGAAGAAATTTCATTGTTATGAATGTAGTTTCATTTTGCAGGAGAATTGAAGGATTTTGCCCAATGTGTGTGTCTTTTTGATTTATGTGTAGAGTTCTGACAATTAATTAATTAAGTAGCTACAGCACTGCACAGTTTTAAAACGATTAAGAATATGTATTATTGTCACTTTAAACATTAGAAATAGTTTGAACATTAACTGTGTTTGCAGACAAAAAAACATCATCGTTTAAATTAAAATGTGCTTTTAAAATTGAATTAAAAATGGTACTGTTCTTAAAAAGTAAAAAAAAAAAAACTGCTGTTCTTGTAAAGTATTAAAGTATAGCTTATTCATCAAAACCTAGAAATGTTCCTTGGGCCTGATAAATATAGGCTATATGTCATACATATTTATAAAAATATTTATCATTTTGAAATATAAGTTGCATGTACAGATCACATTTTTATATATCTTTGAAACTAAACATTAACTTGTATTTTAAATATAAGATTTGGAATTACATATTTAAATTAGAAATCAGATCTGCTGCTCGTCATTTACAGTGTAGACCTATGTGTGTCAGAAAAGCGAGTGATTAAATGCATTAATACATTAATACATAATGACCAATTCATACGTGTGGCATTTCCGTGATTTGGTGCGAATGAGATCACATCTTAAGTGAATGGTGAAGTTTGCGTTTACCATGCACTGACCACTGTTTTCAAACAGACTCGGTTATAGTTTGCGGTTCTTCCGTCTGTGCACACGGAGACTAACTTTAATTATATTCTAACTCTAAGCTTCAAGCATGGCAAAGTTGCTCTCGCGCCATTTGAACTACATCCAAATTAATTAGCCTGAAACTAAACTGAAAGCCACGCTGTTTTACAAAACTTTATATATCAAAAACACATTTAACACATTATTAATAATTATTTTACCAATGATGCAGCATGGGGAAATTCCTGAGTTTGCAGCAACTGAAATACCAACACAACAGGACTAGTCTGCAAAATGGCTTCTCTGGTGCGTATCTGCTCCGCAAGTGCCGCGCGCCTCTTCCTCTGCACCAAGCAATGCACTTCAGTAAACTTTCTAAGCACACCGGCATAATCGTACGCCTTTGGGAACAGCCAATGTTGTCTGATCACAGTGTATGCGTCAAAGGGTTAAAAGTGTGTTCATTTCATTATTTTATTATTCAGCGATTCTTCCGCGTACCACTAGAAGGAAGCCCATGTACCATTGGTTTGTGTACCACAGTTTGAGAACCACTGAAAAGTCTAAGTAAGATCTGCACATTGTGTTTTACCATGTGAAAATGTTAAGGTGTTGACAACAGGCTGCCCAATTAGCTAAATATTATACTATAGCATGTTGTTTTGCTCCATAAAACCCCAATATAAAACCCCCAAACTTTTTTTTAAAAGGGTTAATGGTGGCATCTGATGATCAACAGTAAAAATGACCTATTTACAAAAGGGAAACCACCAACAATAAAGAATGCATGATTATATGGTGTCATGACTTTGCAATAAAAAAGACAAAAATCACCATTAACAATTTTGCGTAGGCTAACATAATCAAATAGCAGAGTATGCTAGAATTGAAATACCAACCTTGTAAAATATTAGCAGTAAGTCCTCTAACTGTCCATGTAAATCACCTGTAATAAAGGTCACAATTTTATTTAACAGGAGCAATGAATGGTGTCAATATAAAAATTATAAAAGGATTTAACAAGCATAATTATAAAAGGATAAAAGAAATTAAAAGGATGTGGTGTCAGGCACTCTCACCACAAATGGTTATTTCTTTGCTATGGCATGTAGACACTCGGTTGATATTTGGCAACACTCTGAGCAACTTCCACGTTTCTACAAGAAGCTGTAGAACGTAACGAGAGTGAAGCTGCTGCTTGGACAAAAAAAAAGATGTGTGCATGATTAGAGGAAAAGTCCTGAAACAATAGTGTAAAACATAACTTTGTTAAATCTAAAGGTCCGCTGTGTTTAAAACTATTGAATCTAAAAGGAAAGAGTCGACTCAGAGTCAAATAAATGATTTGTTTTGTTTGAATCTTTCGCCTGCTCATATCGACGTCGTTATCATATCGAAGATGTTATCAAATATGAAGTGCCAGATCCGATAAAACATGAACGTGCCCTTCTCTGCTGACACTAGCTGAGTGTAGGAGATGATGGGATTGATCATGACGCGAAGATTACAATCACTGAGAGATTAAAGTTCATTTTCACAAAAAAAAAAAATCACAGTATAGCCAACCTTGTGCTGTGTTTGTTCCTGTCAAATGATTAATACAATAGCCTGCCCTGCAACAAGGGATTCAAGGCTGTTTGCTAGTAAAGAAAGGATCAGCAAAGTCAAATAATGAATGGGACTTTGTCAGACTTTGACAGGGACTTTGTCAGTAATTTTTACATTTGGTTCATATGGACCAGTTTCTGTACTCTGGCTAATTCATAACCTTAGTGGGCATTTCTTTC
Organism: Danio albolineatus; assembly: GCA_903798035.1. NCBI lineage: Eukaryota > Metazoa > Chordata > Actinopteri > Cypriniformes > Danionidae > Danio > Danio albolineatus. The sequence continues at coordinate 1,911,888 of CAIGQQ010004836.1, forward strand.
CACCTCACGCTGAACACAGTCAACCAATCACTAAAGATTGGCTCATCAGACAAATCACCTAGCATCATGTAAAGGAGGAATTTGGATCAAATGAATCGCTGAATAAATCATATGGAAGTCGTTGAGATAATTTGGTAAAAATAAATGTATATTATAAGACAATAAAAGTGTTTTTTGATCTTGCATACATATCAGCCTCTTGTTAGAGACCCTCAAAGCCAAAATGATAACCTTAATAATGCATAATAGGGACTCTTTAAGAACGCATTTTGAATTACTTTGATAACTTCTTAATTTTAAAATAAAATTAAATTAAATTTCACTATAATAAACTATAATTTTAAAGGTACTTCATGGAACCAAAGAATGCAATGAAGAACCACAGTGTGGCGAAGGGGGCGTGGCCGAGAGCCGTGGGAACGGGCGAGGCCATGCCACAGATGAGAAACACCTGTGGCGCACAGCTGCCTCGAGTCCCACGGAAGGAGCTCTGGAGCATAAGAGGAGGAACAATGGCAGAGGACGACGAGAGAGGACCGGGCCCGGACATGTTGTTTTACTTCCGTTTGTTTTGTTTATATCATTAAATGTTATTTTAAAAATGCGTCGGTTCTCCGCCTCCTTCTTCCCGGCGGCCAGGTGGCCGCCAACTTCATTACACATTGTTTTCCTAAATACCTAATACATTTATTCCATGCATTATGGAGCACCTACTTGTTTGTTTTTGAAGGCTTCTACAAGATCAGCAGCCTGGTCCATATCTAAAGGAAAAGTCAGTCGTGGGCCAGAGTAAATGTCTGGCACATCGATATTGGTGTAGTTGAAGTATCTCTCCCACTCTGCATCTCTGCAAATCTCGTTTTCTCTGAAGATATGTGAGATCAGGTTTCCTGCATGAAAGAATATACAAGATGTTTTTAGCATGGTTTAATTTAGTGCAAATATGTACTGTATAGGTTTGTGTTAACATGCAACAGCTTGTTTTACGTTCACTGCTTGAAGGAGTAAAGTTATCCACCAGGTAACCAAGAAAATTGTATAACTGTGCAAAGAAGTGAACAAAAAAAGTCATATCATTATAACAGATTTTTTTGAGATTGAGTTGTTCATCCATCAAACCACTCACTCTTTCTTTCTTCCATCTACTGTATCAATCCATTCACAGACGTTACAATCTCTTCATCCGTCCATATGTCCCTTTTCTATCCATCCACATACTGATCTTTTTTTTCCATCCATCTGTCCTTCCTTTCTTTTTTCCATCCATCCATCCATAAAAATATCTATCCATCAATCCCTCCATTCATACCTGCCTTCAAATTGGGTTTAAGGTAAAGCGGATTTCTTACTTTGATCTGGTCTTGTAGGTCTGCATACTCCATGGACTGGAAGATGTTCCAAGTGTATCTTCGTCTCATTTCCATGCGAGCCACATACTGTTTGTGCCAGCGCTGGATCAGCACTGCAGCTTTGATTGCTTACAAGAGAACACTATATTTAAATTAATGTATTTATGACAACTTTTTACAAATTTACAATGTTCATATAAGGCTTCTAGAATCGCACCATATTCAGGATCATTTAAGGGATTACTATGAGGCACCGTGTGGGATTTAAATCAAACTTTGCTTATCAACACATAAATAAAACACATGCATATACACCTATATCACTGGATGTTCAAAACAATATATATGAAACTTGAGTATATACATATAAACTCTATCCTTGCATGTACACCCACAACAATATATGCACACACATAAACTGTAAACTCACTGCATGCAAACACCTACAGTATACACACTGGCATATACATATAAACTCGATCTTCACATGAACACCCACATTAACATACACACATAAACACGCTGCATGCAAACACACCTATACTCGCATATAAACACTCTTGCTAATGTACAAAAAACAAAAAGAATAAAATGTATGTTTTGAAAATAATGACAAACATAAAATTAATCACAAATCAGGTCATTGAAAAGCTTATGAAGTAGAAAGAATGCGATTAACAGAGGTATTACTTCTGTTAAATAATGAAAATATAGGTCACACTTTATTTTCATGGTGCGTTTGTTGAATTTAAGTTACACTGCATCTACATGTAAATTAATTCTCATTGGATTATAAGTAGACTTTAAGGTTGGGCTTAGGGTTAGGATTAGTGTAAATTAACATGTACTTGCAAAGTTTCTTATAGTTAGTTAAATTTCTGTTTAGCAGCAGTATCAACAGATACTCTACTACTGATACTCTAATGGACCATCAAAATAAAGTGTTACCAAAATATATTATATAAAATAATATAAAATATTATATAAATAGACGATAAAATATATAAGAAAGATTTTTATATTAAACCTTCTAATTAATTAGGCAATTACTTACACAAATATAAATGGACAGATAGGATGTCCAATATCTACAATTATAAGGCTGATTTAAAGATTTATTTTAAAACCCTTAAAGGACAACAAAAGTTGAAGTTGCCACCAGCACTACATATACACAAAAACTAAACTTTTTGCTTTTTTATTAAGCAAGTTTTGAGACAGAAGTAGCCTATACCGGCGCCACGGTGGCCTAGTGGTTAGCACGTTCGCCTCACAGCAAGAAGGCCGCTGGTTCGATCCCCGGCTGGGCCAGTTGGCATTTCTGTGTGGAGTTTGCATGTTCTCCCCGTGGTTGAGTGGGTTTCCTCCGGGTGCTCCGGTTTCCCCCACAGTCCAAAGACATGCGGTACAGGTGAATTGGGTAAGCTAAATTGTCCATAGTGTATGTGTGTGAATGAGAATGTATGGATGTGTTTCCCAGAGATGGGTTGTGGCTGGAAGGGCATCCGCTGCGTAAAACAAATGCCGGATAAGTTGGCGGTTCATATCGCTGTGGCGACCCCGGATTAATAAAGGGACTAAGCCGAAAAGAAAATGAATGAATGAATGAAGTAGCCTATACCCCATCTTTTTTATTATTATAATTATAATTCTTTTTTTATTATTTCCTTAAGATGTGGATGTCTTAAATTTTGTTATTGTTTTGATTGTTAAATATTCAGCATATAAAAATGTCTTACAAAAAGTTTCTGTTATGGTCAAGTTAATCTCCACGAACTAGCTCAGACCCTCTGAACACTGCTTTTCTGTTTAACTACTTGTAATTTTATGGCGGCATGCATCCAGCATTTTGGTGCATTAGCCTGTTTATTGGTGACAGGCAAACACACTTAAACAGTGCATTCCTGCCCCCTACTGGTCATAAGTGTGTATCGTAATCCGTGACAAATAGTATTAGTGACACCAATTTTAAAAATGTAACCTAAACTATTAATTCATTCATTTTCCTTCATTTTAGTGCATTTATTTATCAGGGGTCACCACAGTGGAGTGAGCAGCCAACTTATCCAGCATGTTTTATGGAGCGTAAATGCAGGTCAAGTTTCTATGTATAAGCAAGTGTGGACAAGTGTGTTTGCTTGTATATACTCAAGTTTCATATTTATTGTTTTGAACATCCAACAGTATAGGTGTACAGTATATGCAAGTAATTAATAGGTGTATGCATATGTTTTATTTATGTGTTAAAAAGCAAAGTTTGATTTAAATCTTTTCTATACTGTAAGACTTATATGTGTAGTTTAACTTCAAAATTAAACAAACACTCAGTCACTCTCCTTCGCTTTAGACCCTGATTTATCAGGGGTAGCCTCAGTGGAATGAACCGCTAATTACTCTGGCATATGCGCTATGTGGCAGAGTCCCTTCCAGCCACAACCCAGCACTAAAAAACACCCATACACAAACTCACATTCACACACTATGGCCAATTTTGTTCAGTCAATCCACCTATACCACATGTTTTGGATTGTGGGGGAAATCAGAGCACCCAGAGGAAACCCACACAAACATGGGGAAAACATGCAAACTTCAAACAGAAATGAATGAGACTTAAACCAGCAACCTTCTAGCTGAAAGGCGACAGTGCTGACCACTGAGCAACCGTGCCACCCAGCTACAGTAAACGAACATCATAATGTTAATAAAAGAGGAATTATGCTTACTTCTGGCTGCTGTAGACATGCATTAAAATAATTGAAGAGAAAAAAAATAAGTCAATATATATTGACATTACAGAGTAAATATAAAAAAACATAATAAACAAATAATTGCTAATCATGTTTTAATTCAGTAGCTGTAAGAGATAGATAAGGTTTTATGTAAGTTTTTGCTGCAATGGTAAAATCTTACCTGAGATGACATTTCCATCTGTTTTAAGAATAAGAAATCATTAAGGCAAGTTATGTTTGAGCTAAATAGTTTTTGAGTAAATAAAAATCAGACATACATTAATATATAATTTTTGAAGCACACCAGACATACAAATAAAGGTTTTAAGTTAACATTTTACCTTTGTCATATCTTCTATTAAATTCACTGTTTTTTGTGACACCACACCCCATGGCCTCACCTGCATGTAAACATATGTAACAAGTACATTTAATTCATAATATAAGACCTTTATGGTTCTTTATTAACCCTGAAAAATAAACAAAATTTTGGTATTAAAAAAAGCATGGTATAAACAATTTTCACTCAGAAATATCTGCTAAATGTTTTGCAAAAAATAGCGCTGAGTTTAGTCATTCATCCATTTTCCTTTGGCTTAGTCCCTTTATTTATCAGGGGTCGCCAAAGTGGATGAACCTCCAATTTATCCAGCATATGTTTTACTCAGTGGATGCCCTTCCAGCTGTAACCCAGTACTGGCAAACTGGTAACCCATACACGCTGACATGCACACACATACACTATGGCCTGTTTAGTTTGTTCAATTGTATGTCTTTGGACTGAGGGGGAAACCGGAGCACCCGGAGTAAACCCATGTGAACTCTAATCAGCAACCTTCTTGCTGTGATACTACAGTGCTAACCACTGAGCTACCACGTTGCAGGTGCTTAATTTAATAGAAACTATAGTACTTTCTGGAAAAAAACAAAAAAAATCAGTAATCTTTTTTTTATGCATACATGTTTTCATTATTTTTAAATGTTTAAAATATTATTATTCTGCATTCAAATAAACACTAAAATTTACAGTATCGGATGGGTTAGTAATAAAATTGCAGATGAGATGATTTTAAAAAACTATTCTTGAATATACCTTAAACATGAATGCAGTATATGCCAAATGTCATGTTGTCGCACAAGTTAATGAGATTCAGAGCACCACTTAATCTGGGGTTGTTGCTCTCCTGCAATGGCCTCAATCCTTCTTACAGAGCTTTCAACAACACCCCTGTGCTTCTGTGAAACGTCAGTGATTCATGTCACCATCTGTTGCTGGTCAAAATAGGTAAGGTATACGGGTATGAAAACACAAGATTATAAAACATTATCTTGTGGGGGTTTTTTTTATCAAAGGGAATCCTTAATAATCAGGGATTATGGACACTTGATTTATGAATTATTTTAATTTTTGTCACAATAATTCAGCACAAAAAAGCTCAAATGATGTGTGCTCTGAATTGTTCATGCTGCCATGTTGTTCTATTCAAATAATGTAAGACGTATTTCCCACTTTAAGAGGTAAACTTAATATATAT
>CAIGQQ010004836.1:1917600-1952954 GCA_903798035.1 Danio albolineatus
ATTTATATATATATATATATAGAATATCTGAATTATTCCTGTATTTTTTTTTTTTTTTTTTTTTTTTTTTTTCTACACAATATTTGGTATAATTACTTTAGATAAAAACTAGTCTACTTACAATATCAGGTTCATAAAAATTGATTGTAAGGATGCTGACATGACCTTAGTGAACATTAGTTCCAGTGAGAAATAATATGCAAACATAGCACTCCTCAAGGGCAAGCTGGAATCATTCAGATTTTAGATATGTTCGAAAATCAACTACTTTTCAACCGACAAACATGCAGAGATTAGACACAGTTAGGTAGGAAATTAAGAACTGGTTGCCATAAAAATAATATTTAATGCTGAAACCATAAGAGATTTGCAATGAACAATACTATTTCTCCAATGAGAAAATCATTTATAACCTTTGTAGATATTATATTATAACATCATTTAACCCATGTTAAGCCTGGCTTATTAAGGCCCATTAAGCCTAGCTGGTTACACATTTCAAGCCATTTAAGTCATTAAATTTGTAGAAAATTTGTCAATATATTTTCCATTATTTGATAGTGCCAGCAAGTCATATCTTTTCAAAACTATAAGCCATTAAAGTTTACAAAACAGATGACAAATAAAAACTCACCTGATAAATTTCTCTAATCAAAGAAATCCCACAATCTTTTCATACAAAAAATTTCTCCAAAATGCGTGTATTTGCCTGATGTATTCCATTGATGCAGCAGTTATTCAGTGCAAATAGTGTAAGTGAATAAATATGCACTTGACAACACACAGAGCAGACATCATTGCAGGCTTCACCATATCCTTCAATGTCCAGAGCAAAAATCCTCCATTTCTATTGAAAAGCATGAGAAGAGTTTGCATTTGGCTCCTTAGGCCATCAGTAGGTGTGTTTTCTTTGTCTTCTTCTTAACAGTCTGCGCCACTGAATTAAGTGGACAAGACCAGAAAGGATTAGTGTAATAGCCTGATGTGACTTGACTGGACTTTGTTGAGGAAATGGCACTTTCCAAACTGAAGCAGATGGAGAAGTCAGGGGGATGTTGATTTGCAAAGTATATGTGACATTTGTATGCTGTGTAACATTTTGTTAAATGAGAAGTTTAACCGTGAAAACAGAACATAACCCTAATGAAAAGTAAATGTACTAAAATTAGAAATGCATTTAATTACTGCTAAGTATACTACAATTACACACAAATGTTCATGTACTAAAATGTACTAAATATATAATATACTAAAGTTGTACTTATTTAATGCTTTATTCAAATGCACTTTATTCGCAGTGCAAATAAAGTATAGTTAATTACATTATTATTTCTACTCTGTAAAAAAAAAAAAGAAGAAAGAAAAGAAAAAAGAAATACTGCCCAAACTATATAAAAAAGTAATGCCCTAAAAAAATACTGGTCAAACTTTTTAGCGACTGGTCAAATCGAAATTTTTTAGTTGGCACATATGAAACTAGGCAAACTGATTTTTTTTTCTTTTGTTTTTCATTTGTAGCAACAGCCTGTTAACATTGGTTCAATGAGAAATAATGCGTTGAGCCAATTGAAAAACCATCAAGTCTGGCCGATTATATTATTCGACCAATTGAATATTTTAAATTGTTATAGAGTGTTTTTTTATTTCCCTGAATTTTAAAATGTATATTGGTAAATTTACATTGATAAAATAACTACTGAATTGTTTATTCTTCATTGTCCAAAAAGAAAATGAATACAAAATAATGATGCACTAAATACTGCTAACGTTCTTTTATTTATTTTTATTAAACAGACACTATTGTGAAAATACTTTAAAATAACAAATACTTTGAACATTTGCACAAAGTATACAATATAAAGTTATACATTTTTACTCTCATAGTATACACAAAGCTGGATTGTAATGAATACATTCACTGATATGTGCAGAAATGTCAAAAACACCATCAAATGTAAATATTTTATGAAGGTTATTTTAACCATTGTTCAGTGTAGTCACCTGAATATTACCATTCCACAAAAGGTAATCCTAATGGTAAACTCATATCACATTTTTAAATGGTTAAACCAGCTTATTAACATTAAACATCTAATATATTTGCATATGAAAATGTCAAAAACACGTTATGTTTTGTATTATTTACAAACCAGTTATTTAAAAAAGTTGGTGTTTTTTAAGATTATTTATATGATTAATAAACTACTCAAATTAACATTTATATATCTTGTCAGTCAGGCATATGTTAATAGTTACTTTGTATGTTAATAAATGTTTTATTAACTCAACTTCATCAAGTTTTGTGAATGATTTGTATTAGCCTTGTAAATGACAATTTAAGGCTTAGTATGTGAACAATTTAAGGCCCTCCATGAACAGTCACCTTATCGTGGTGGAGGGGTTTGAGTGCCTGAGTGATCCTAAGAGCTATGTTGTCGGGGGCTAATACCCCTGGTAGGGTCTCCCAAGGCAAAAAGGTCCTAAGTGACAGGTCAGACTAAGTGCGGTTCAAAAACCCCTTATGAGTATTACAACATCAAGGACCGTGACGTCGCCCAGTATGGCGCAAGCCAGGGCCCCGGAGCCAGGCCTGGGGTTGGGGCTCGTATGCAAGCGCCTGGTGGCCAGGATTTCTCCCACGGAACCCGGCCGGGCTTAGCCCGAAGGACCGACATGGGACCATCCTCTCGCAGGCCCACCACCTGCGGGGGGAGCCGTAAGGGGCCGGTGCATTGTGGATGGGTGGTGGTTGAAAGTTAGGACCACGACAACCCGATCATCAGGCACAGAAACTGGCAGAAACTTGTGCGGGAGGTGGAACGGTACCGACTAGAGATAGTTGGGCTCACCTCCACACACAGCTGGGGCTCTGGAACTCAACTTCTTGAGAAGGGCTGGACTTTCTTCTACTCTGGAGTTGCTCACGGTGAGAGGCGGCGAGCTGGTTTGGGCTTGCTTATAGCTACCCAACTTAGCCACCATGTGTTGGAGTTTTCCCCGGTGAACGAGAGGGTCGTTTCCCTGTACCTTCGGGTCAGGGATAGGTCTATCACTGTGGTTTGTGCCTACAGGCCAGACACCAGCGCAGAGTACCCGGCCTTCTTGGAGTCCTTGGAAGGTGCTCAGACTGAGGACTCTGTTGTTCTACTAGGGGCCTTTAATGCCCACGTGGTCAATTACAGTGACACCTCGAGAGGCGTGATTAGGTGGAACGGGCTCCTTGATCTGAATCCGAGTGATGTTTTGTTATTGGACTTCTGTGCTAGTCACAGTTTGTCCATAACGAACACCATGTTCAAGTATAAGGGTGTCCATCAGTGCACATGGCACCAGAACACCCTAGGGCGGAGGTCAATGATCGACTTTGTGGTTGTATCATCTGATCTCTGACCGTATGTCTTGGACCCTAGGGTAAAGAGAGGGGCAGAGCTGTCAACTGATTGCCACATGGTGGTGAGTTGGATCCGCTGACAGGGGGGAAGCTGGACAGACCTGGTAGGCCCAAGCGTATTGTAAAGGTCCTCTGGGAACATCTGGCTGAACTTCAAGCCAGAGGGATTTTCAACTCTCACCTCCAGAAGAGCTATGACCAGATCCCGAGGGAGGCTAGAGAACATGGAGACTTAGTGGTCCATGTTCTCTGACTCCATTGTTAATGCGGCCTTGAGGAGCTGTGGCCGTAAGGTCTGTGGTGGTGGACACTGGAAGTAAGGGATGCTGTCAAGCTGAAGAAGGAGTCCTACAGGGCTTAGTTGGCTTGCAGGACTCCTGAGGCAGCAGATGGATATCGACAGGCCAAGTGTGCGGCAGCCTGGGCGGTTGCGGAAGCAAAAACTGGGCCCTGGGAAGAGTTCGGAGAGACCATGGAGGAAGACTAATCGGTCAGCCACAAAGAGATTCTGGCAAACTGTCTGGCGCCTCAGCAGGGGAATGCAGCTCCACATTGACACTGTTTACAGCAGAAGTGGGGAGCTGTTGACCTCGACTGGGAATGTGGTCGGACGATAGAAGGAATACATTGAGGATCTCCTTAACCCCACCGACATGTCTTTCATTGAGGAAGCAGAGAGTGGGGATGCAGAAATTGAGGACCCATCACCCAAGCTGAGGTCACTGAGGTAGTTTGCAAGCTCCGCAGTGGCAAAGCAGCAGGGGTAGAAGAGATTCACCCTGTTTATCTTAGCTCTCTGGATGTTGTAGGGCTGTCTTGGCTGACACGTATCTACAATATCGCATGGCGGTCGGGGACAGTACCTCTAGACTGGGCAATAAGGCATCTTAAAAGCAGCATTAAAGGTTAGTGAGTAGAAACAACTTTTGTCTATGCATTGAACTGTGGCTTCCTTATCACAATGAACAAGAATGCTAGAGGTAGACCATTCGCCTCCCCATAGTATGATGGCTGTGACTATTGAGTACAGTTCAAAGTAAGCTGATAAATGATGGTTTTCTACAGTAGAAATCAATTGAGGGGGTCATGTGGCAGCGGACCAGTGGCCTCTGAGGAACCTTCGAATCCAACTGACAGGGCACCACCAGTATATAGGCTAATAACTAAAGGGGACGTGAGCAGTCGCTGTAGAACAAGCATGTCCAAACTCGGTCCTGGAGGGCCGGTGTCCTGCAAATTTTAGCTCCAACTTGCCTCAACACACCTGCAAGGATGTTTCTAGAAAGCCTTGTAAGAGCTTGATTAGCAAGCCCAGGTGTGTCTGATTAGGGTTGGAGCTAAACTTTGTAGGACACCGGCCCTCCAGGACCGAGTTTGGACACCCCTGCTGTAGAAGAAGGAATGACCGTTCTTAAGGAAGGCAATCCATAAGCTGAGTTCATTGAGTGGGTTTAGAGAGAGAAATTTTGTCTTCTAAACCATGTACTGTGGTAGGGAGCTGGAGGAGGTAAGTTCTAAACGGGTGACCTCATGGTCTAATTTGCATAGTGAAATGTAGGTGGCGGAGGATGGATAACCCGGGTGGAATCCGTGGGTTAGACCTAAAATAAGAAAGTCAGAAAAATTAGTGTCAGGGTGAGAACGCAATTCTCTAGCGAGGTGAGAAATATTTACAGGAATTGGCAGATAATTTTTAAACTTTTTTGGTGGACATTCGTCCCCCCACAGGATGGTGGAAGGATGGGGAGCGGAGGATGATGCATGGCTTGGCTGATGGTCCTGGAAGTACCTCTTGAAGGCGGAGTAGGTGAAGAGATGGTAGAGTTTAAACCCCTTAGTGATATAAAAATTAGCTTAAAATGCAAATGTATCTATCACTGAGTCAATGGATGAAATATTAACCTATTTGTCAGAAATGTCCTCCTCCTATTCATAGCAGTAAGGCGGGAAGTTTGTTTCTTTACCGTTGCCCTTGTAAACCTGCTTATGACACTTGTGTATGGACATACAATCCTTGTGGCATATTATGATCTGACTTCTATGTTCAACGTGTTGAATATTTTCACTAGCAGGTTAGTTTTCTGAAATTAAAATGCTATCGGATGTGGCAGTTTTTATTTTAAGTTATTTTTAGTCATCATCAAACCCTAAACTTCAAAGATGATGTCAACGTTTAATTAATACTTAAACTGTGCTTAGTAGAAACTGTGTCAATGGAATGTTTGCTAAGGGCTTTACTTTAATCTGTGATTAAATAATGTTACTCTTGGAATCTTACCATCATTAAAATCAGAAGCATAACTGGTCTGATTCATTTACAAAGTCTTTGCAACGGAGTCTGTTCATAAATTATGGTAGGGCGGGACCATCTCATGTTCTGAAAGCTCTTGGATGGTGACACTTGTCTCAGCTATTGGCTCAATAAAGTGTCAATCAAAAGTGCAAAAGGTCGGCGGCCATTTTGTTGACCAAATTACTAGAGTTTATGTCAAAAAGAGGGATCCATCTGCAGTATATTTATTAAACACAGTTTAATAATAATCAAGCACCAAGTACTGATGATCAAACTCACATGTGGGACAGGCAAATGTCGTTAAAAGGCTGGCTGCAAACACTCGTAGGTAACTAGAACAGGCATGGGTCAGAAGCAGGCAGATAGAGACAATGTGGAGAGAACAGCAAAGGGTCTGGGCAGGCGGCAAGAAGGCAAGGCCAATAACAGTCCAGGTCAGTAACAGGAGATCAAACAGGAATCAGGAAACCACTCTGTAATGTTGACAAGGCAATCAAGACTTCGCACTGAAGTGAGTGTGAGTGCTGCTTATATGTGTGTGTGCTGATGTGGATCAGGTGTTGTGCAATCAGTGTCTGTTTTGGGGCTTATGGGTGATATAGTGTCTAGAAGTCAGGTGAGCAAGACCTCTGCTGGCCAGTGAGGGGAATAACTGGGACTGAGCCCTCCTGAAGCAAGGAGGCAAACGGCACCTGGGTCTTCCACAGGGCGAGGGGCCGGCATTTCCGGGTGGCGTTGATGAAAATCCCTTAGTAAGTTGGGATCGAGGATGTCGTTTCTGTTGATCCATGATCGTTCCTCCAGGCCGTACCCCTTCCAATCGACCAAGTATTGGAGAAGTCCGCCCCTACGTCTGGAGCTTAGGATGTCGTGGACTTGGTACGCCTCCTCGCTGTCAATGATAATGAGTAATGGGCCCTGCTCACCAACTGCCAACTCCCTCTCCACCTCGGTTGGACCAGCAGCCAGTTTCAGCAGTGATACCTGGGACAGAGTTTCTTGCATGGGAGCCTGAGTTGGAGGTCGCGAGTGGATAACCATACCCACTGACCTACTTTGTATTCTGGGTTGGGACGACGGTGGCGGTCAGCCTGTTCCTTACAGCGTTGGATGGCTTGTGATAGGTGCGTATGGGCAGAATTTCAAGTAGTTTCACTGTGCTGTAACCAGGTATTAACTGCGGGGAGTTTGGTGGGTTCTCCTGACCAAGGGAATAATGGTGGTTGAAATCCCAGTATGCACTGGAATGGGGTTATACCCATAGCTGTTTTTCTTAGGGAGTTTTGAGCATATTCAGCCCACATGAGAAACCTGCTCCATTCTTCCTGATTCTGGTGGCAATAACTGTCAGTATGGTGGTGTTTCCCTGAGATGAGGGTAGATCGGTGATGAAGTCGATGGCGATGTGAGACCAGGGTCGGCGTGGAATGGGCAGTGGTTGTGATAATCCTGCTGGGCGAAGACGTGAGTGTTTGTGTTACATGGGGGTTGCAATTCTTGCAACATTATGTTACAGGGGTTGCAATTCTTGATGAGTTTTGTGGTATTGGCCTGCTTGGTGGACCACCAGTAGCAGTTCTGAATTAAGTCAAGAGTGCCTGTTATGCCTGGATACCCCGAGATGGGATTGGCATGGATTTCTTGGATAAGTCTTTCTCATAACCCTGGAGGAACAAACGTCATACCAGCAGGACATTCAGGTGATCTGGGTTGGTTGCCTTGAACCTGAGATATTTCGGTCTCCACATCCCATGTGATAGAAGCCAAAATAAGAGTTTATTTCAGTATGGGTAAATCCAACTCCTCTCTTTGGTTCGCCTTGATGTTTCTGGATGCTGGAATATACGTGACAGAAAAGTTGAAGCGAGGGAAGAAGATTGCCCATCTAGCCTGGCGGGGATTGTGTCTCTTAGCTGAATGAATATATTCAAGGTTCTTATGATCAGTGATAACTGTAAACTGGTGTCTAGCTCCCTCCAGCCAATGTATCCACTCCTCCATAGCAACTTTCATGGCTAGCAATTCTCGATTCCCCACATCATAATTTTGCTCGGCCAAAGTAAGTTTGCGTGAAAAAAAAGCACAGGGATGGAGTTTAGCTGGATCGCCCTGTCTTTGTGACAATATTGCTCCAATGCCTGTGTCAGATGCATCGATTTTCACCGTAAAGGGTAAGTTGGGGTTAGGATGACAGAGGATGGGAGCTGTTGAGAACAGAGTTTTGAGATTCCGAAACGAGCGATCTGCTGCGTCGTTCCAGCGAAGTTTGACATGACCTCCTCTGATCAGGTTTGTGAGAGGTGCAGCTACTGTGCTGAAATTCCTAATAAAGTGTCTGCAGAAGTTAGCAAATCCTAGGAATCTTTAAAGTTCTTTGAGAGTCTTGGGCTCGGGCCAATTGAGTACAGCTTCCACTTTACATTCATCCATAGCCACGCCCTCTGTCCCGATCACATAACCTAGGAAGGAAATGGAGGTTTTGTGGAACTCGCACTTTTCTAGCTTGGCATAAAGTTTATTTTCAATCAATCTTTTAAATACTGCCCTGACATGATGAATGTGCTTCTCCTTGGACTCGGAATATATCAGTATATCATCAATGTAGACAAATCACCCATTGGTTCAGCATATCTCTAAATATCTCGTTGATGAAGGCTTGAAACACGGAGGGACTGTTAGCTAGTCCGAAGGGCATAACGAGGTATTGGTAGTGGCCGTTGGCTGTGGAGAATGCAGTTTTCCATTCATCTCCGTACTCGATACAAATGAGGTTGTATGCATTGCGTAAGTCGAGTTTGGTGAAGTATTGTGCTGCTCGTAGTTGCTCTAAAGCGGCTGGAACCAATGGCAAAGGATATCGGTATTTCACAGTTATTTCGTTTAGACCTCAGTAATCAATAAATGGGCATAAACCACCATTTTTTCCCTACAAAGAAGAAGCCAGCGGAGGCTGGAGATGTACAAGGACGTATGAATGCTTTTTCCAATTCCTCCTTAATGTATTTCTTCATGGTTTCAGTTTCGGTTTGAGATAATGGGAAGATTCTGCCATGAGGGGGCATAGCACCGGGGAATAAATCAATTGAGCAGTCATATTCATAGTGAGGTGGTAATTCTGTGGCCTTTTGTTTGTTAAATGCTTCGGACAGGTCGGAGTAGACAGAAGGGAGGTTTTGGCTCGTTGAGGATTCGACGGGGTTTAAGATGGCATTTAACTGTATCGGAACAACTGAAGGCAAGCATTCATTCAAGCATTTGGTACTCCATATAGTAATTTCACCATCCTTCCACGAGATGCATGGATTGTGATCTTGTAGCCAGGGTAATCCGAGGATTACAGCGTGTTGAGGAGAATGAATGATGTGGAAGTTGGTGTTTCACTATGAAGAGAGCCAGTTATGAGGTAGATGTTGGTGGTGTGGTAACGGACTGTACCTTCCCCTAGGGGGCGTCTGTCTACCACCGTGACTGCCAAGGGAGAATGACATGGAGTTAAAGGAATGGAATGTTCAAGAGCAAATGAGTGGTCCATGAAATTTCCTACGGCTCCAGAATCAATCATAGCGAATGCATGAATGTGGTTTTTGTCAACATGCAAGGTAATGGGAATTTCAGAGTTATTATTATCATTATTTGCAGGAAAGATAGTAGAACTCACCGACAGTAGTCTTTAAGGCGGTCTAACAGGACATTGAGCTTTGACGTGACCTGATTTACGGCAGTAAATGCACAGATTGTGGATATAGCATCTTTTACGCTCCTCCGGGGATAGTTGGGTGCGACCTATTTGGATGGGTTAATTCATGGCTTGGGGAAAAGGCGACACCATAGATGTGGTGTCAGGTGGACCTGCTTGTCGTGGTCTCCGAGTGCGAAGCAAGTTTTCCAGATGAATGGATAATTCGATGAGTTGATCTAGGGATTTACCATCATTACGGCATGCTAATTCAGGTTGGAGTTCAGGACTAAGAGCTTTTCTGTACAGGGTCTTTAAGGGATCCTGCGTCTATCCGGTTTGTGCAGCTAGAGTGCCGAAGTACAGAGTGAATTCTTGATTTCCCTGTTGTACTGTCAACAACTCCTCACCGGCATGTTTTCCACCCTCTGGATGATCAAACACAACACAGAATTTTTGCAGGAAATCTTTAAATAAAGCGAAGGTGGGAGCGGAATCATGCCAGATGGCCGTGGCCCAGTCCAAGGCTTTGTTCGTGAGTAAAGAGCATACAAAAGCGATCTTACTGTTCTCGTCAGTGAACATGTGGGGTTGCTGAGGGATGTATAGTTTGCATTGTAGCAGAAAGCCCTTCCACTTCAATGGTTTACCATTGAATTTTTCCGGAAATGCCACGCGAGGGTTGGATGTGGTGATCGGAGCACTCGGGGACGAGTTTGAAGAAAGAGTTAATGTAGTGGGTTGTGCCGATAGGGAAATGGTGATTCCTTGAATGGCCTTCACGAGTTCCTCAGTAAGATGGGTGAGATGGGAGAGTTGTTGTTGATGTGTCGTGGGTACTTGGGCTTGTGCTGTAAGCTCGGGGGTCAGGGGTTGCATGGCTGCTGGATCCATGTGTGGCGAAGTCTTCTGAAATGAGCAGTCAGACAGAGAGGGATCCATCTGCAGTATATTTATTAAACAGTTTAATAACAATCAAGCACCAAGTACTGATGATCAAACTCACATGTAGAACAGGCAAATGTCGTTGAAAGGCTGGCTGCAAACACTCGTAGGTAACTAGAACAGGCATGGGTCAGAGGCAGGCAGATAGAGACAATGTGGAGAGAATAGCAAAGAGTCTGGGCAGGTGGCAAAAGGCAAGGCCAATAACAGTCCAGGCCAGTAACAGGGGATCAAAGAGGAATCAGGAAAACGCTCGGTAACTCTGAAGTGAGTGTGAATGCTGCTTATATGTGTGTGTGCTGATGTGGATCAGGTGTTGTGCAATCAGTGTCTGTTCCGGGGCTTATGGGTGATGTAGTGTCTAGAAGTCCGGTGAGTGAGACCTCTGCTGGCCAGTGAGGGGAATGACTGGGACCGAGCTGGTGACAGCTACTTTACTGAATGCACTCCAGCGACTGGTTTGGATGATAACAATGCATTCCATCGATGTTTATCAACGTATAAATTTGTTGTGGACTAATGTTTTACAGGTTTAATTGTTTTGAGCCTTGTAGTCGAATTACTCCAACCTGTTAGAATGTTATGGACCTGTGGACAGGTGGGAGGCTTGAGAGGTGAGTTTAGTTGGTTTGATATAATATCTAGTTGTTTACAGTTCGACAGAGGACACTAAAGTCCATTGTGTTTGCGTCTTTATAATGGTTTAAATAATTCTAGTCATATTATTCTCGTCTTTCTAAAGATAAACAAAATGTTTACAGTAGTTATTTTTGCGAGGCTTCCCCTTAAAGCATGCTATGTACCTTTCCACGGGTGGACTGCTAAAAGAGCAGTGAGAGTTTGGCTTCATTGCAGTGGCTGCAGTCTCGGGGAGAGCGGGGCTTTGGCTAAAGTTTTAGTTGTTTGTTGGTTGGTTCTTTCCATATTGATAGGCTAATTAGTGCAATGCTGTATAAGCTTTTTGGAGCTGGAGCTTTTGTGTTAGCAGGGCAGCTTTCTTTCAGATGAAGCTAGATATGGAAAGGAAATGAAGACGCATATATAGTGACTTGAGATCCTTAAATGGAGGATCATGATTAGCTGATGTGGGCCAGCTGAGTCAATCATGTGCACATGCTCCTAAAATTAGTTTTAAAATATATCAAACTCCACTTAGTGTCTTGTATTTTTGTATTTTAAAATGCTGTAAAATACTTTGTAAGAAGTCTAAATGATAACATAATAAAAATGAGGCATCAGATTGCTTTCTCAGTTATTTGCCTAGGCTTGAGACCTGAACAGAAAAATGATTAAGAAGGTGGTCAATGCTTGGAGTACGAATGGAAATTATGAAGAGTTAAATTTTAATAATGTAGGCGCAGAGTTTAAAGCGCATGGGGCGAAAGCAATAAGGGTGAGTCTGAATCCAATTTTGCTATTTTAAGGACGGGAAAATATGGTCCACGCCATGGCTCATGGTCTATCAGTCCTGTGCTTATTCTCTTAATGAGTTCTGAGTGTGTTTTGAGCATAATGTGCATTAAATAAGAGCCTCATCTCACATTCCCTCTAAGAGTCAGTTGCAACCCGCTGTGGTGCATTTACTATTTACATGACGACTTTGTTATTGGATAAACTGAATGGAAAAACTGAACGTTTTACTTGCGAGAAAACAGTTAAACAGAGTATCTGCAGCAAGAATAAAGTATGAGCCTCCTCCATTCATCCTTATTACTTTCTCTTTACTTTGGAGTAGGGAAACAGTGTTGTACGCACTCCACTGAAGACACCCATCAGCATATATATTTAATTTTGTTTGTTAAGATTTGTTTCAAAACCATTTCTAAACTCAGTTGTAAGTTTCAGCAAAGGAATAAGTTATATCCAAACACACGTCCTGTTTTTATGTAGACGTAGACGTCTCCAAAACCCCACAAGTGGACAAATCTGAACTTGTGCTTATTAAAACTAATATAAATATGCCTATAATAAATAATACTGCTAATAACAACAACAACAACAACAACATTATACAAATGCGAATTGTCATCAATAAACTGAAACAATCTCCCGGAGGTGAAGAAGGCATGGAAGCTGTGGTGTTTTTATTTATGTAGAGAACAATCATTTTGTAATATTTTAATTCATTTTCATCAGTAAAGATATTTGTGCATTACTGTTCATCGTGTGTGTGTGTATTAAGCAATGTGTACGCCTTTAAGGCACACAACTTACGCACTCTGCACTGGACTTTAGATCTGCTTTAACCGGTTCAATTGAACAGTCTATTTAAGTTCCTCAAAAAAAGCAATGCGCCAACAATACTCCTTGACACACCTGCTTTATAGACCTGGGGGCTGTTCCATAAACCAAGATTAGAGTATAAGCCAGGCTTGTTTTGGTTAGTCAGGCTTATTTTTGGTAGATTTGGTTTCATAAATCAAACTTTAAAAAGTTCAAACTCAGTTACCCCAGCAACTTATGCTGGCAAATTAACCTGGTCCGGGGCAGGCTAACTGTCAGGCTAAGTCTGAGTTCAGGCTTAACGAACATACCATTTCTATTCACTTGCTAGTAATTGGATGTAATTTTATTTTACTTACACTATTAATATATTTTTTTTAATAAATAAATAAATAAGGAAATGTACTTTACTAATAAATGTAAGAAATTATAAGGTATAAATACACGAAGGAAGGTTCAAAACTTGTGTGTTTAATTGGTGAGTTTGGCTCATTAGTTTGGTAAATAATTACATAAAAGTATATAAATAGGGATCTCAACTCATTTCCAAACTTAACCATGGCGTGTCCTTTCATAAATGAGGTGGTGGATGAGGGAGCTATAGTTTTGCGAAGGGCATTTCAAAGAGAGAGAACTTTCAGAGACAGGTCAGACCCATTGGCTTTTAATGACAGCTACCTGTATGAGCGATATAGGTTCTCAAGAGATGGGATTGCATATATTTGTAGATTACTAAGCCCACACATTGCAAATAATACACGCCGCAACAGAGCGCTCACAGTCCCACAGACGGTGTGCATTGCACTTCGCTTTTTTGCCAGTGGAACATTTTTGTACACAGTTGGAGATGCAGAGATTATCAGCAAAGCATCAGTTTGCCGCTCTGTACGAACTGTGTACCTTTCTTTAAAAAGACTACTCAATGTGTTCATCACATTCCCTGGCCACAAAGCAGTTCGTACCATTAAACATGCCTTTTATGGAATAGCTGGTAAGTTTAAATAACTCTATAAAACACTGAAATATTTCTTGACACTTGATTTTACATGGGATACATTTAAAACAAACAAATAATTTTCCTAGGTTTCCCAAATGTTATCGGTGCATTGGACTGCACCCATGTGCGTATTAAGTGTCCGTCGGGTCCACATGAAGCGGACTTTGTGAATAGAAAATCAGTACACAGCATCAATGTACAGGTACGGTCCCACTGAGAATGATATTGAAGGCTATGCTCTAGCTCTGAGTGTTCTGTACTAAGCTGGGCACCAGTGTTTAGTTCATTGCAATAAAAATGTAGTGACCTAAAGGTTTAATTGTTTTTAGATGATTAGTGATGCAGATTGTATCATCACAAATGTAGAGGCCAAACGGCCAGGCTCTGTGCATGACTCCAGAATCTTTAGAGCCTCATCTCTCTACCAGCAACAGGTATGCTAGTAATCAATCAAATCGCAAAAAGTCTTTAAAAAAAAACAACTACATTATATATCTATATATATTCATTCTGTCTATGCAGGATAATTCTCAGGAGTTTTGCTGGGAGACAAGGGATACCCATGTCTGCCTTACCTCTTGACTCCCTATCAGGAGCCCCAGACAGAGGCACAGCACCGCTACAACATTGCCCATGCACGCACAAGAGGTCGTATAGAGATGGCATTTGGGCTGATAAAGTCAAGGTTCCAGTGCCTGAAGCACCTCAGAGTGACTCCACCTAGGGCATGTGACATTGTAGTTGCTTGTGTTGTGCTCCATAACATTGCTTGTCTGAGAAGAGAGAGGCAACCAACGATTGTTGAAGAGGAAGACTGGGGCAATGAAGCAGTACTGCAAGAAAACGAAACAGGCAGACTTATACGAGACACATATGCAAATAATTATTTTGCTTAATATGGTCTAAACAATGTGTAGCCTTTAAAATTTTCCACTGGCCCCTCAACTTTCTCCTTAGTTGAACAAACACACAGAAGTCAAACTATTTAATGTGATTTGTCTTTATTCAGAGTAAATCTGCCTGTTAGGGGTGAAAACACACAAATAATGAAATAAATGTATTTTTTTTCCTTTTCCTTTTTTCAAAATGTTTGTTTTACTTGCATTTTTCTGTAGCTGTTGAATTTCCAGCTCCAACTTCCTCATCTTCAGTTTTTTTATACTGGATGTTGATATCAGTCGCTTCCATTTGTTTAAGGAGGTAGCGTTTATATACTCCTTTTATGTTTTCTGGGTTCTGTAGCAACATAGATTTAGGTTATTTAATTGAATACTCTTGGCACATTGTTTTCCTTTCTTAATACTCACTTTGTCACATGTGGTCCCGTACTGAGAGGGCTCTAGAACAGTGTCAGCATCCTGAAAACACATTATGATCCTTTTATCACACAAGTACACTTTTTTATATTCAATACAGTATCGCATGGAACCTCTGACTACCTCGGGCCTCCTTGAACATACAGACACAGTCTCCTCATCCTCCTCAACTGATAGGCCTTCTCCCTGTGACCACTGATTAAACTCAGTTAAACTCATTAGCTTACATGACTGATTTAAAAGGTCTCATACTCACAGGTAACATGTCTGGTGGATCCATAAAGCATACAGAATCTTGTCACTATGAAACCAAACATGATAGAAAAAAATATATATATTTTTTTACCAAAATGCACCATTACAGTAGCACAAGTACCTCTACATAAACTTTGCAATGTATTGTGACACACATTCAATGTTGATAAAGTATTTTAAATAGTTTACACCGCTACTTACGCATTGAGATGATCAGCAATTTCCTGCCAACCTTTCTCTCTTGCTTTATTTATTGCTGCTGTATTGCCTTTTTTTGGTGATGACATCTTTAAATTCTTCATATGTTTCCAATACCAAACGCTGTTCCGTTGCCGTGAACATCGCTGCTCTATCTTTTCCTTTTGTTGCCATGGTAGCCCACATTAAATCGATTGACCCATGCTCGACTTTTCAGGACTTTTAAACAATGGCGTGCACGCGCAATTATCTAGATTATTTAAACCTGACTCAAATTAGTAAAATCACATGATCCTCGATTTACTGTTATGGAACCAATTTAAGCGCGGATGTTTAGCTCGGCTCATTCAAGTCAGGGTTTGGACTTTAATCCCCGCTTTTCTAAGCGGCTTTTATGGAACAGCCCCCAACTGTCACAGTAAACAAGGAGACCCAATTGCGAGAGAATAATAAAGATAATATTATAAAGTAATATAATAAATAAAGTATAATAAAGTTAATATAAAGATGGAATCAAACAAGGCTCAAATAACAAGAGTTTGTGAAGTGTGGTGGTAGAGAAGTTCAAGGATGATCCTCACACTGGAACATAAAAGCTCAACAGCTAATGAATAAGTACAGCACATAGTAGACAGAGAAGGCGCAGTCCACAGGTGATATACTCACGGCAGCTCACATCAGACAAAGTTCATGAAGCAGGTAGTAGACAGTGAAGACAGTCCGTAGCTGAACAAACACTCACAGCAACTCACCACCAGCAAATCAACGCCAGGAGCCTGACAGGACACAAACACAGGATGAACAATAACGAACTGACCACGACAGACTAGGACGCTGGGTATAAATAGCCGTAGTAACACATTCTAATTCTCAGTGCTGCAGGTGAACATGCAGAGGAACTTTAGAAGTGTAAAACACCTAAAAACTTTGTACTAGTGTTCACTAAGAGGGTAAACTGAGACTCTTCCGGTTAAAGAAGAACTGAAATCATTTTTGAATAATGTGTATGCTCTACAAATGATATTAGTTTTAGATGGAAAGCTGATATAGATGCCTAGAAAATAAGACAAACAACATACAATAAGTCCTACAGTGGCGATTCCTACAATACTTCATAGACAGTTTTAAATGCCAGTAAGAGGATTTGCAGATACAGTGTACAGTTAAGGCAAGGCAAGGCAAGTTTATTTATATAGCACATTTCATACACAGTGGCAATTCAAAGTGCTTTACATAAACAGGAATAAAATTTAAGTATAAGAAAATAAAAACAAATAATAAAAAAACAGATAAAAACAGATTAAAATGAGTTAAGACAAGTTATAAAAGAAAGAAAAGAAAAGAAAGACACAATAGTGCGATCTGTCGGACGTAGCACAGTGCTCATTCAGTAAAGGCACAGCTAAACAGATGTGTTTTCAGTCTTGATTTTGAATGTGCCTAATGTTGGAGCACATCTGATCATTTCTGGAAGCTGATTCCAGCAGCGAGGGGCGTAATAGCTGAAAGCAGATTCACCCTGCTTTGGCTGAACTCTTGGAATTTCTAGTTTATGTGATCCTAAAGATCTGAGTGATCTATTAGGTTTGTATTCAATGAGCATATCTGTAATGTATTGGGGTCCTAGGCCAATTAGTGATTTATAGACAAGTAATAATACTTTAAAATCTATTCTGAATGTAACTGGGAGCCAGTGTAGAGACCTGAGGACAGGTGTGATGTGCTCTGATTTCCTGGTTCTGGTCAGAATCCTGGCCGCAGCGTTCTGGATGAGCTGCAACTGTCTGACTGTCTTTTTGGGAAGTCCAGTGAGGAGGCCATTACAGTAATCCACCCTGCTGCTGATAAAAGCATGAACGAGTTTCTCTAAGTCTTCACTGGAAACAAAGCATCTAATTCTTGCAATGTTTTTGAGATGATAGTATGCTGATTTAGTTACTGCTTTGACATGACTGTTGAAACTGAGATCTGACTCCAGAGTCACACCAAGATTCTTGACCTTATTTTTTGTTGTATGACCCTTAGAGCCGAGGTACGCATTCACCTTGAGAACCTCATCTTTGTTCCCAAATGTAATGACTTCAGTTTTCTTTTTATTTAACTGAAGGAAGTTTTGGCACATCCAATTGTTAATTTCATCAATGCATTGGCAGAGGGTGTCAATGGGGCTGTAGTCATTAGGCAGTAAGGCGATGTAGATCTGAGTGTCATCAGCATAGCTGTGGTAGGAGATTTGGTTCTTTCTCATTATTTGGCTCAGAGGGAGCATATAAAGGTTGAACAGGAGAGGTGCCAGAATTGAGCCTTGTGGGACTCCACATGTCATGGGTGTCCACCTCGACCTATGGTCACCTATACTGACATAGTAACCTCTTCCTTCAAGGTACGATCCGAACCATTTGAGGACCGTTCCAGACAGCCCAACCCAGTTTTTCAGCCTATCCAGAAGTATGCTGTGATCGACAGTGTCGAATGCAGCACTGAGATCCAGCAATACCAGCACTGTTAGTTTGCCTGAATCTGTATTTAGGCGTATATCATTGATTATCTTTATAAGGGCGCTCTCTGTACTGTAATATGCTCTGAAACCAGATTGAAAATTGTCTAAACTCCCTTTCAAGCTTAAGAACCTGTTAATCTGGTTAAAAACAACTTTTTCAATGATTTTGCCAATGAAAGGGAGATTTGAGATTGGCCTGTAATTGCTCAGTAGGGTGTTATCCAGGTTGCTCTTTTTCAAGAGGGGTTTAACTACTGCAGTTTTAAGTGAGTTTGGAAAAATCCCTGAGAGAAGTGAAGCATTCACCACTTTCAGAAGATCCATTTCTAGACAGTTAAACACAGTTTTAAAGAATGATGTGGGGAGCGTGTCAAGATCGCAGGTTGATGTTCTCATAATTTGCACAATCTCTTCTAAGATTTTACCATCAATTTCCATGAAATCAGACATAATGTCTGATTTCTGAAGTTGAGGTTGAGCTTGTCTGACGTCGACACAACTTGGCTGATTGGATGAGCTGATTGCCTTTCTGATATTATTGATCTTATCAGTAAAGAAATGAGCAAACTCATTACATTTGCTTTCAGAGAGTAGTTCACTAGGAATCCTACTGGGGGGGTTTGTGAGTCTCTCTACCGTTGCAAAGAGGCTACGGGTGTGATCTATATTGCTGTTTATAGGGCTTGAAAAGAAAGTCTGCCTAGCAGTGTTTAGTTCCACATTAAAAGCTACAGCAGCAGTTAATGAAGAGATGTCAAAATGGCACACTACAGTATATGAGAGACAAATATTTAATAATACTCCAGTCTATACAGCAGCAGCAGGATGTACATGAACAGTTTATTTGCAAAAAGAGATAAAAAAAATACTCTATTTTTTAAAGATCATGTTTTTTTTTCCGTTGTGCATTGAAGAGTACAATTGCAAAACACATGATGTATGGAAATTCATAAAACTGAAGATTTGAGTAGTTTTCAGGCATCATGGTTTTAAATTAAGTATTGAAGATTTCAGTTACAAAAATTGACATTTATTGAACAAAAATAAATAAATAATGTAACACCTTCATATATCACATATTTAAAATATTAGACTGTTAAGAGATTGTTGCAGTTTCACTGGCCACGCAATGGATGGAAACACAATGAAGAGATATAGTACTTTATTCATTCATTCATTCATTTTCTTTTCGGCTTAGTCCCTTTATTAATCCGGGGTTGCCACAGCGGAATGATCCGCTAACTTATCCAGCATATTTTTTTACGCAGCGGATGCCCTTCCAGCCGCAACCCATCCCTGGGAAACATCCACACACACTCATTCACACTCATACACTACGGACAATTTAGCCTACCCGATTCACCTGTACCGCATGTCTTTGGACTTGTGGGGGAAACCGGAGCACCCGGAGGAAACCCACGAAACCACGGGGAGAACATGCAAACTCCACACAGAAATGCCAACTGACCCAGCCGAGGCTGGAACCTACCCACTAGGCCACCGTGTCGCCATAGTACTTTATTCCAACTCATAATCTGCATTACATGGTTTTTACAGTGATTAAAGAGATCATCTTCAAGACAGGACTTTCTGTATAAAAATTGTACAAAATGTATGCTAAAATTTATGAGAAAGTCAGTGAAGGGATTGATCAAAAATGCCCGTTGATGGAAGGTTTATGAAGAAATGTCATGCTCCCTTATAAAAGTATTTTGTATTTACAAAATACAGTATTTTATTTTGATACAATTCTGTCTGCTGTATTTTGCTGTTTATTTTGATACATGTAAAATTGAGGTATTTTGTATTTTATATCAAAATACATTTTAATGTATTTTCGACAGTCCCTGCCTACACATGTCTGTCCAAACAGCTTGAAAAGTAGATTTTTTTTATAAAAGCTGCCCTTCAAGAGTTATTGATTAATACCTGTGTAGAAGTACTGTATGTTGCCGTATATAAACCTTGATGCAGAGCACAGAGACTTGATACTGCAACAGGGTATCCTGAGTAAGGGGAAAATTCAGTTGCCTCATGCCTTGTGCAGTTAAAAGCATGGACAACGATAAAATTCTAGATGTTCTTTCCAGTTCTCCTTTTCCTTCTCCTGGATGGTTCTCCGCATTTGTAGACGAGTCCTTTTGAATCACTCAGCAGAGTTGCCTTGGGGATGATAGGGCGTGGTTCTTGAACATCCAACTCTGGACAATCTTCTCAGGGTCTTGAACAGTTAATTCTCAAACTCTCTTCCTTGGTCATAATGCAACTTATTTGGATATTGTGGCGGGTCGCTCAATGCCTAATCAGCGTCATCCTGGGAGAAGAGCACAGAGGCCACCTGAACGTGACCACGCCTGCACCTGGAGCTCGTTCACTCCAAGTGGATAAAAACACGACAGCCAAGACAGTTGGTGACAGTTGGTTCCTAACAAGTTCTCTCTCTCTCATACAGAAAGCACTGAGTGATCGAATCGGGCGATCGGAGGAGTACTGCTCACCACCATCTCACAAAGCTCAGGGACCTGGATGACATACAAGCGTACTTGCATACATTTGAGGTGATAGCAACCAGAGAGCTGTGGGACAAGAATAAATGGGCGAGAATCCTGGCTCCGTTCCTAACTGGTGAAGCGCAATGTGCTTATTATTCACTAAAAACCCCGCAAAATGAAGATTATGAGATAGGGCTGTGCGATAATACGATATTTGATCATGGATGAAAAAATTACGTGAATAAAAATGATTCCACGATCCACTTTTTCAGAAAAATCATTGTATCGCCATACAGTATATAGTGCAGGGCTTCCGCTTTATTCATGCTTCCATGACGGGGCGCCACACCTAAATTCATCCCGCCACGGCTATTACTGCTTCATTCAAACATTCAGTCATCTGTCGTTGTTGTTTTTTAAATAGCGGGTTATAATCGCACCAAAACGTATTAAAAGGTAAGTGAATTATAACAGCCGGAACTTTTCTATAACCGCTGTGCGTCAATTGTAGTGATGGGTCGTTCTTGAACGATTCATTCATTTTGAACGAATCTTTAATATGACTCGGGAACTACGAGTCCTCTCAGGGAGTGATTCGTTCATCCGCGCATGCGCAGATTGCGCACAGATGTGCAGGTTTCGTTCATTTTTCAAGTCTTTTAATTCATTCATCACGCGAAAGACAAAAGCCAATCATATGCGTTTAGAGCTGGAAAGAGATTTGATCCGTTCATGTTTCGAGTCCTCTGTTTGAGTCACTCGGTCATCACGTGAAAGACAAAAGCCAATCATATACATTTAGAGCCGGAAAGAGATTTGATCCGTTCACCTCCCGAGTCGTTCAACACGAGAAAGACACAGAAGCCAATCGTATGCATTAAGAGCCGGAAAGAGATTTGATCCGTTCACCTCCCGAGTCCTCGGTCCGAGTCGTTCAACACGTGAAAGACACAGAAGCCAATCGTATGCATTTAGAGCCGGAAAGAGATTTGATCCGTTTACCCCCCCGAGTCCTCGGTATGAGTCATGTCTCTTTACATTTTGTCATGTGATGAACAAACCAGAAGACTCGAAAGGTGAACTAGTAATGGCTCCTTTCGGCTCAGACTGTGTACATTGGTTGAGATTATATGGACTGTCCATGTGACGTGAACGAACCACTGAAATTTGAAGACATGAAGAGGTGAGCTGAGCAAAGAGGCAAAAATATCTTCATAGACAAAAGAGCAGGCAAACAGTGAATGATTATTTTGATTATAGCATTCTATTTATGACTTGTTTGTAGTGTGATCAACATTTGGGCTAGTTGTACATGTGTTTGGAAGCAATTGGTAACAGTTTAATAATATATTGGCAAATTGAACAAAATGAACGAAATGACTCGAAAAAAGATTCGTTCATCTCGATGAACGAGACTTAAAGATCCGAGTCAGTAAAATGATCCGAACTTCCCATCACTAGTCATTTGTTTAACCCTTTGAGGTTACATGCTGGTTGACAGACGGGCTGACAAGACTCCAAGATGCGTGAGTCCAGCATACAGGCGCAGCTTTCAGTTATGATGAACAGTTTCCATAAATATGCTTTATAAATAAAGGTATGTGGTTCTGCATACAATGACTTTCTCTTGCTGGAGTTTATAGCTTCACTTTACTTCAGGATGCATTAATGCCGCTCTGTAGGTCTATTGGAGACATTCGCAAATATTCCTAGCAAATCTAATATATGTTTTAGACATACGTGTTACATAAACACACTAAATCACACTTCAGTAGCGTTTATTTGAGGGCGCGCAAGAAGTGCACGAACACAGAGACGATTGGCTACCCACATGCTCTATATGGGGCGTCTGCAGACTGCCGGATATCACCCGGTAATACTGCGCTCACGACATATGTCACTGAAATAAAGCCATAAGTTGTTGGTAGATATGTGTACAACAGGGCTATTTAATTAGTTTGTCAAGGGGTCCAGTTCATGAAGAGCATCGCAAATGAGGGGCCAGAGATGACTTGCAATATACTTAAGTGATGATGACTCAACAGCAATACAAGAGCTCATGTGCAGTTTTTTGCTCCCTAAGATACCCACTTTGGCTTTTTCTACATTAAAATGTGAATATGTTGTATTTTGAAACTACACATCACTGCATTGTACAATGTGGCTTTTTTATAAACACGTTCAAATGTTGTATTCCAAAGCACAACAAAATCAGTGCATTGCTCAAGTAGGCTTCTTCTCTAAACACATTCATATGTTATTTTGAACGGCATAGTAGTCAGGGATGAAGCGATTAAAGATTTTGGTTGTATGATTATATGGTCTGAAGAATAATCATGGTTTCATGGTTATCATGATTATTATGCATTTATTAAATTTTAAAACATTACTAGTTTTGTTAACTTTGTAAAAAAAAAAGTCATTTGCATTTGTCAAGGTGTTGCTGAGGATCTGTCTCTAATAAGCTCTCTGATTTGAACTAAGATTTGTTCGATTTGTTAAATGTTCATTTTGATGGTGCAGTAATTGTAATGCAAGTCTTGTTGAATGTTCTCTCTTTGCAGAATAGCACTTGCATTAAATGTTCACTTGATTAAAATATTCTTAAACATACATGGTAAGAGTATATCTTTATATGATTACATTAGTTTAGTTGTATTGTACCTTTGTAATTTGCAAAATTATCCTTAAAAATCAACTTAAAAAAGAATCGGGATAAAAATCATGAATCGTGATTTCCCCAGAAAAAATTGTGATATGATATTTTTTCCATATCGCCCACCCCTATTATGAGATATTAAAAGGAGAGCTAGAACCCTACCAGGCTACAGGCTACTATATAGTGTATATTAATGTTGTTGTTTTTTTGTATGGTAAAGGGCAATGCACAGTATGTTATTGGTGTAAACTTAGGCTAAAACTTACCCTAGGTAAACGTGTTGCAAATCAATCATGAAGTAGCACATTTTTTAAACTGTATTACTTTTGCATATAGTCCTATGGGGAAAAAACACAGTCAAACAGTTGGTTAAGATCATTTTTTATTTTTTCTGTTGTATTCATATACTTACGGCATCAACAGAGCTGTGAAGCGAGCGCTCTTTTACCCGGTCTCTCTCACACACAGGCATCTAAACGTGAACATATCACCAGTGGCGGATTTAGGCATGGGCAACATGGGCCATTGCTCAGGGCGGCATTTTGAAGGGGGCGGCACTGGGAGACGGTGCAAAACAAAAACAACTACAGTATGTGCCTCAGTAAAAATCTTGTGGCTCAGTAGGCTTTGAAATATATGCAAGTGTATTGATCCCAAGACTGGTAATGCCAGAATGAAGACATTAGTGGCCAATCACATTTGGCGTCTTTTGCACGCACAAGTTTGTTATTCTTTTTATGAAACTGAAACAGTGCTGGTAAAAGCAAAGTGACGCATGCGCACAGAGAACCATTATCGCGCGCCTCCTGGTATGAACCCCGATTGTTTACATGCACGCCGATAAAATACGCACTGTCCATGTGCTGGTTTTACTAGTTGAAACCCACTCCAACACAGGAAGAACATGCAAACTCCACGCTGAAACGCCCACTGAACCAGAGGCTCGAATCAGCGACATTTTTGCTGAAAGGCGACAGCGCTACCCACTGTGCCAAGGCGTCGCCCGTATTGTTATTATTCATTTTTTTATAATAATTATAAATATTTTTGACAAAAACTCTCGGCAACCTTTGCTGGCTGCTGTGTCTTTAATATGGTGGTAAGATTATTATGCATTATAGACAAGACTCTATTCCACTGGCAACGCGGAGCACACTTCCTGCGCTTTGCCAATTAATTTACATTGCAGCAGGAGAGCCCACATCTCCTTCGGCCACTGCAATGTAGCTGCCACACGCTCAAACGCTGTGAAATAACTGTCTACTTCTGCCTCTCTAAATGGTGGGACCAAATTAATTTGTTTACTCACATCGAATGCTGGCAAACTCACAGAAGCTGTTACAGCAGCAGGATTGGATGAAGCTAGTGCAGGGCCACTGGGTAGCTGAGCAAATGATGGAGAGGTAGGAGAACGTACCGGAGAAACTCCGACCTGCTGAGACAGACCATGACCTCTCTGGAGTCGTTCTCTCTCTATTTCCAGCTCTAGCTCCCTTAGCCGAAGCTTTTTACTCTCAGTCTCTGTCCGTTTAACCTCCAATTCCTTCAACATTATTGCCAACATTGGATCTGACGCGGTCATCGCAGTTTCGGGTTGCTCAAAAGACGGCAATATATGTGGCACGGCGGGAGAGAGAGGTGCAGACCGAGGCTTTTCGTCAGCCGCGACTGGCGAAACAGCGCCCTTTTCTGCACCGCCCTCTACCGTCTCCTTGGGTAGAATCTGTTGCAAAACCAATTCATCATGTAGATACTTTTTATTGCTTTTTTAGAGTCATTCTGTGACACGGAAACTTTGAAAAATTGAGCGATTCTAATTAAATCATCTTTGCGGCAGCGATTTAATTGTTCCGCGGAGCCAGTGTAAAAGAAATCAGGTCAAACTCCATAATCCCAGCGAATTATTTTTCCCACACCACAAGAGAACAGATAGACAAAAATTGACTTACCACCCACATGCAGTCACAAAGTTGGTTGAACAGCTGATATTTCCACATAGTCAATTTCTGCAAACAGTAAAATAAAAAAACTATTTCCTTTTTTTCCTCACAAACCAAAAGACAAGCCCCCAATTTATGTTACGACCCCATATGTCTAGGGCTGGGTTGAACATAAAAGTTAAAGAAAATAAATAAATTAACGGTTAGCAGGTGTTGATTTAAATGACCTTAAAGGTTCTTTTATTGTGAGAAGGCGGAAAAAGTTTGTATTTACAAGGAAAACAAAAAAAAGGAGCGCAAACAAGAATAGCTTCAGGGCTGAGCAAGGCCAAAATAATAAACAAAACATTAACTAACTCCACCCCGAAGATAACTTACCTAATGAACCAAAAGAAATGCAGAAAAATAAATTACAAATACTATTCTCACTCCTTAACTAAACCAAAAACAGGAGAAAACGTTCAAAGTAAATGGCACTCAGCCCCTACAGCGCTCAGCTTACAGCGTTGACATACACCAAATAAACATTCGTGACAGTCACAACAAGGAGGGGAGAGGAGAAAGGTGGAGAGCACCTTAAAGTTCACAATTTCAGTTCAACAAGAATTCACAACAACAGATTTTTAACAAGAACACATTCTTTACAAAGCTCTCCGTCTTTTCATTTCGACTAAGGAAACAGAGTTTTGAAAAATGCTGAAGAGGCCGATTTCATTCAGACTTCTTAAGAGAGAACCTTGGCTGTCACATGCTATGTAAAACGGAGTCTACATAACTGCCTTTTTCATTTTCATAAAATATGAAAAGCTCTGTGTGGGTTTTGACAATATGTGTTTAATGGGGCTATGAAGATTAGCCTATCCGAAATGCATGGTGAAATACGAAATACAAATGTCTCTTTTGCTGAATTTTAATATTTAATATTTCAATAATCAATAATAGCCATTACAAAAATAAAGTATGCTACAATCAGGGGCGCCGCTAAGGGGGATAAAGTTAGGACGATTCTAAGGGCCCATGCACTCTAGGGGCCCCCAGAGATCTGCTTTATAGTACTATAGTGCAATATACATTATTAATGTATCTCTAAATTACAAGTAAAACAATTTATTAGAAATAAAAAAATACGGCTTATATCTGCCTCTTATGTCTGTCACTGTCAAATTGCCCCCCCCCCCCCCCCCCCCCCCCCCCTTCACTGAATGGTTAAGTCCATCAGTAATGGGAAGAGATTTGATGCTTTGTTGAGTGCGACCGTCAGGGAAACTGTCAAAGCAGCGATGTTCTCAAGGTTAACAAAGATTAAATCCGGTCATCAAAAACGAAAAGAGAGGCTACAAAAAGTTGCTATCACACTTTTTTGAAAACAAAGGTAATGTTATGTCTATTCACAGAGCTTTCTTTTTGCGGTAATGATAGCGCCGCTAGTTTAATTTACTTTGCTAATGATGAGCTCTATATATGTAGAGTAATTTAAATATGGCGTAATTTAGATGTAATAAATCTGCAGAATTCTGTCTGTATTACTTTACTGCATGTACTCAGTTACACAAGCACGTGTGTAAACACACACACACATACAGATATACACACAAACAGATATTAGCCCCCCTTTTAATGTTTTATCTTTTTTAAATATTTCCCAAATGATGTTTAACAGAGCAAATTTTCACAGTATGTCTGATATATTTTTTCTTTTGGAGAAAGTCTTATTTGTTGTATTTTGGCTAGAATAAAAGCAGTTTTTAATTTTTTTATAAGCCCCTTTAAGCAATTTTTTTCTCAATCTACAGAACAAACCATCATTATACAATAACTTGCCTAATTACGCTAACCTGCCTAGTTAAGCTAATCAACCTAATGAAGCCTTTAAATGTCACTTTAAGCTGTATAGAAGTGTCTTGAAAAATATCTAGTAAAATATTATTTACTGTCATCATGACAAAGATAAATGAAATCAGTTAGAGATGAGTTATTAAAACTATTATGTTTAGAAATGTGTTGAAAAAATCTTCACTGCGTTAAACAGAAATTGGGGGAAAATAAACGGGGCTAATAATTCTGACTTCAACTGTATGTATATACAGTATGCACATAAAAATGTAAAATTTTCAGTGAATATTTTATTACTGTTCCTTTTTTTTGTACTACGTTTACATTTGAACAATTAATCATCTGCTAGCTACAGTCATGGCCGGTCTCTTACTAAATACTGATAAGTAGTGGACAAAATCAAAAATAATGCATAGGTCAGTATAACTACATCGTGGACAAAGAGTTTGGATAGCTAGCTTGGTAGTAGGGGGCCCATCCTCATATTTTTTCATGGGGCCCAAAATTGCTAGCGGCGCCCCTGGCTACAATAACTGACTGACTGTTGGCGTCCGGGACCTAACATATTAATATTTCCATACCCAGTAAGCATTTTTTGGTCTAAAAGACGTCTAAACATAGC
The DNA here is from genome assembly GCA_903798035.1 of Danio albolineatus. Taxonomy (NCBI): domain Eukaryota; kingdom Metazoa; phylum Chordata; class Actinopteri; order Cypriniformes; family Danionidae; genus Danio; species Danio albolineatus. The sequence goes on from CAIGQQ010004836.1 coordinate 1,944,941, forward strand.
CTAGACGTCTAGGCTAAATCACGGCTAAATTTGGGCTGTCAGTGAAAATTTAATAGACGTCTAACCATAGACCAAAATTAGACTAGTCTTCATTTAGACGGCTAATAGACGACTACATATATCCGTCTAATAGCCGGTAAATTTTGGTCTAGGCTAAAACAAGGTTAAATTTGGGCTGTCAGTGAAAATCTAATAGACGTCTAACCATAGCCCAAGATTAGACTAGTCTTCATTTAGACACCTATACAACGTCTACATATATACGTCTAATAACCGGTGAATTTTGGTTTAGACTAAAACAAGACTAAATTTGGGCTGTCAGTGAAAATCTGATAGACGTCTGACCATAGCCCAAGCCTAAACAAGTCATCCAAATATCAGCTAATGAATGACTGTTTAAACAACAAAAATACACAAATACATATCACCATTTTTGATTAACAGGTTCTCAAAAAGGCAATCCATTCAAACTGATTAAACACAAGCTTTTATTAATAAAAGCACCATGAACAATATTAAAAACATTAAATACTAAATAAATATCAAATTTCAGTTATGACAAAACAAACAAGATAAAAACAGATTTTTTTTCTGTTGAACACGGAAGATATTTTGAAGAAAGCTGAAAACCTGTAAAAACATACAATGGAGATCAATGGTTACAGGTATTCGGCTTTCTTCAAAATATCTTGTGTTCAACAGAAGAAAAAAACTCAAAGGCTGTTCTTTTTGCTTTATGTGCACTCAAAATTATTCTTGTAGCTTGATAATATTCTGATTGAACAACTGAAAGCATGTGGTCTGTTTTGAGGATGTTTTAGGTATTTCTCTGGACTTTAAACAAGTTGGGACCATTGCTGTCTATAGAGAATGAGAGAGCTCTTAGATTTCACTAAAGTATCTTAATTTATACTCCAAAGACAAATCAATGTTTGAAACGACATGAATAATTAAACATTTTAATTTCTGGTTGAACAAACCCTTTAAGTGTACATGTCATGAACCCAAAAAGTCCATCCAATCCATATGTGACACTCAGCAGGTTCTGCAGAACTTCTACACTAATATCTGTGGGTCTGTACTCAGGACCAGCATCCTCAGCCCAAATGATAAAGATCTCCACTGCTGTGTGTGCATTTTGAGATTCAGCCTCTGCACTTTTAGTCCTGGAGAAAAAGAAAGAAAATACTGAGATGTGTTCTAAACTCAGTCTTGTGACTGTGAGTTTTACAAATACATTTATGAAACGAGGGCAGGTTGCAACACTTACCACATACTCTTTTACAAGTGTTTATTGTGGTAGATGCACAGACTTTTCAAATGAGGTAGGTCTTCAGGACACAATCACGCTTGATGGTTAAAAATAAAAAACAAAAAATAACATTAGTCACAGGTTTACAGCTTAAGGCTGATTACTTATTTACACACTTACTATTTTAATTCAATTATTTATTCCATTATTTTAACTATTTTAGTATTAATGTGTTATATTCAATGTTTTTTTTTTGTCAACAGCAGTTGGATAATATGGATAATGCATAAATATTGTTTAAAATTTCCATTCTGTGTGTTTGATGGGACTCGAAAGCTTCTTCCAGCTTGTGAATGTACATGGGCAACCTGCATATAGACAGGGAAACCAGCAAATGTGGCCATAGTGTAAATGTTTTAGTCTAAAATGTTTAAGCAACTCATACCTGTTAGACTGCTCATTTCACATAGCCACACTCAAATATCTGTGGAGAAAAACAAATAGTTAACAAATATAAGAGAAGCATTTTAATAATTATTAACAGCTTACTTTATACTTGATTTTACTGTGACAAGTCAAAATGGTTACTAATATTACAAAAAATATTTTTTCCATAAAATAGTAAAGTTTATTTATTAAATCTAAATCAATAACCCTGTAGCAGCAATCATAGTAAAGGATTACAGGAGGCTGTCTTGTCAAATAATGCTTCAATTAGTTTCTGCACAAATGACCCTTACTAAAAACAGAATTAAATCGGTGTTTGTGTTTAAAATAACACTTCTCTTAAAAGCTAGAACTGCAGAAGTTTCACCTCTTGACAGAGTTTTTCATTGTCTTCATGAATTTAATGAAGACGAATCACAATGTACAAAATAAATGCACTTAGTCGCCGAACTTAGCTTAATAAGTGTTTAATTTTACATGTTTAACAGGTTGTAACATTCCCTCACATTTTCGTCTAAGATTTACGGAATGAAGGGTGCCTGTGCATATGTTTAAAACATGCACATATAATAAAAACATTGCCAAACAACATGATATTAAAGCAGATTACACTTACCTTGCAGAGCACTCGCTACAAATTTCAAACGACAACAGCCTTCTTCCTCTTGATTTGCTGGTCCATTTCAACCGACTTGACAAATGCGCAATAGCGCCATCTATCGTGTGGAGTACGGAGCTGCGTCAATCTTGCTTAACTGATTAGATCTGGCTTGTTCTACCGTAAGATATAAGATATATTATACCATATTCATTTTTAACTCAAAATAAAAAGGCAGTAAGTCTACAATTACATTTTATGTCAATTTTGCGAGGTGGGTGAAGCCCATCCAATTCAAAGGTAAATTATAGCTACAAATAGAACGAAATTTGTGGATGTAGTACTGATAATGCGGACGTGATGTATTAACCATTGCACGCGCTGCACGGCCAAATACTACACTCTAAAAAAAAAAAGGTTCCTTGAGGTTCTATATAGAACCCTAGGGTTCTATACTTGGCCAGTAGAACCTTTTACCCAAAAAATGGTTCTATTTAGAACCCTTTGAGTGCAAAGAACCTTTTTGATTAAAATGGTTCTATAATTTATTATTTATAACATACTTATATAGTAAAGATTATAAACTAATTATAAGCTATAACACAGAGAGACAAAGCTTTTCGAGTCAAAACCTAATAAAATGACCGCTATGGTCAAAAACCTAATCAATGTATGATAGGATTTTTGTTTCATGCAGGTTTGTACATTACCATATAACTAATATTTATATATGCTTAAAATTTAACATTTATTACGAATTATTTTGTGAAATAAATAAAATAATCAGCTTATTTAGACTGTTCAGTGTTTTGTTATAGTTAAATTATTTATTTTAAACTAATAATCATGATAACTTCACTCTTAAAAATGATGTGTTAAAAATTAACACAAAATATGTGTTAAACAGTTCGTAACACATCTTGTGTTGCTACAGACACATTGTGTGTTAATATTGTGCTTAGCTGTTTACACAATGGCTGTGTTAAACCAAAATCCCTTTCTATAGCTAGTGTTTGGTTTTACTACATTTAAGCAGTACACATACTGTATAAAATGCACATTTATTTTACCTGTAGTCAAAGGGCGATGTATACTGTATTTATGTAATTATTTATCATGTTGGCAATATAAAATAAGTATTTGAGTATACCTGGGTGAAATGTACGCGCTGTGAACGTGCGCGCGCGCGCTAAGTGCATGCGCAGTGACGTTCATTTTCAACCATCGCTCCCACGGCCCTGTCGGATATGAAGCTCTCTTCCTCAGGTGAGTGAAATTAATTACAATTCGTCTACGACAGTCAATATTTTTTCCACCTTGCTTAAGAATGTTTTGTGTTTGTTGTCCTAGAAGTTGTTTTTTCTACTATGTTGTCTGTGTATCGTACTACACGGGTGACCTATTAACTCTGTCGCAAGCTAGGTTAACAGTTAACCCATTTGGCGCGATTTTTGTAAACTTGTGTTTGCAGAATTGTTAATAACACGTATCAAGCGGAAGACTTAGCATAGGTTTGTTGTGATTTCGGTAGGAAAGTTAGCGTCACTTTATAATTGATGTGAACGTGAATGTTTTGTATTCGACAGCGCTAACGTAAAGCCTCCGCATCTCTGAACTCGAGGTAACGTTATCTCACGCCGGAGACATTCTATAACGTTACGTAATCATAATGCTATTTAATGATGATGCCCTTTGACAGTAATTTGTATATCAGCCCCGAGACTTAAGGTTAGCTGGGTGCTGCGGACTGACAACAAATGGCGCCTTGGTGTGAGCAAATTCATAAAAAAAATGTCTAAATATGAAAACCTTTATTATAATCAACCTTGCGCGCCATTTTGGGCCACCCGTCTAGTCACATACTATTCAAAATATGCTTTGTATTGTTGTACACTGTTACATGTATTTGTTTTTTCACTGTGCTGTGTATATATGGATTTCTTTACCTTTTACTTAGATAAAGGAAGTCGAGGAACAGATTAGTTACTCTAACACTTCTACACCAAGCTCTTGCAACTGCTCATAGACGGAAAGGAAACATGGAGAAAACTATTCACAGTTGGCATGGAGCATGACAAATTTTAAATATAATATATTACAAGCAACATCCCTGATTCATCAGAAAGATGTGTGCATTAATTATGGGTAAATTGAATAATGTCTTTCAGTTTTAATATTATATAATAGTAAATATTTAAATAAATAAAATGTTTTTGTCATTTCTTAATATCATTGAACAGATGAAACTCAGACTGGCACCACAAATAGATTGCTGACACTGCTTGAAGAAAATACAATCCTGAGAGAACACGAAGAGACAAAGACGCTGTCTATTTCCTTAAGAAAGGTTATTGATAAAGTTGCTGTCAATGACCTCGTAAAGAAACATGTGAGTATGTTTTTTTTTAAGTCAATGTAAGCTGTATTTGTTTGCAAATTAATTACATTAAAAGAAATGACACATTTAACAAAAATATTTTAAATAAATGTAACAACAGTCTATAGTGGTATCAGTGTGTATTTTATGTTTGTCAATTTGTAAGAGCCATTTGCAACTATTTTTTTTATATAACTTTTTTTTTCAGCTATCCAGTCGGGTACAGAAAAGCTGGCACTAACATAGGAAATTGTGTCATTGTTGTCCTCGTTAAGGATTCAGGAGCCAATTGGTGAAAATGAGAAACATGTAAGGATGTTTTTACGTTATAAAAGGAATGCAATGTGTATATAAGCTGCTCAAGTGTACTTGACATTAACTTATTTTTGTTTTTGCATCACTAATGTCAGGAGCATTTTTTTGATGGGCCATAACCTACGCATGTACAGTTTGAAATGTTGTCACACAGTGGACACTTCGCTAAGTCCAGATGAAACTGTGCTAAGTGAGTGGTTTACTCTGATTAAGTGGATGCAACCATCACCAGAAAATTCATCAATAAATTGGTAATAGAGATGCTCAACTAAAACAGAACTTTACACTGACATTTGTTTTATAATTGTAATTTGTTATTGTTTTTTTTTTTTTAGACATTGAATTTTCCAAGCTTGCAGATGGGAAAGAAGATTTGTCTATCCAGAAACGGGAAAGGAACATAATTCCAAATCTCAAAGGAATAGTGTCCTTGGAGAGGAAAAATGACATCAGATACTTGCTGGAGAAGTCTGACAATCAGCATGATGGTATGAACTTCAGCCAAAATGTCTGTTGCCTGTGCACACTTTTGTAAACATAGTTTAAACAAGAAAACTTAATGTAAATTTTAATTTTCAATTTATGATAAAGTAATTATTACAAATACATATTAATTCATTTTAATAAAATTAATTATTATTTTGCATGTGACCTGCATCTTCACTTCTTCAAGATGAGCTGTGTTACTCTATGCTGAAGATCCTCATTCATCTTCTTCCACCCACGGCATCTGGGAGAACTGTTGCTAGAAGTAAGTGCTGTGTGAAATCTGCTGTACTGTATCATACCTATGGTATGGTTTTTACTGTGTTAGCTTGTGATAAACAAAATTGTTTCTAATGCAGCAACATTTTCTAATGGTTTTCATTGTTTCATTTCTAAAGGCTGGTACCAATGTTCCATCTTTGCTCACTGAATCCATGAAGGGGACCCTGAAGTCAGCTCAGCCACAGTTTGTTTCCATCAGTTCTTTAGGACATGGATGCCGGTATGTAATTGTCAAAGAATGACTCTTTTGCCTCTCCTCCTAATGTTGAAACCATGACCTCTGCTGTGGACAAACTTTTTACATTTTCTGGCTGTGTAATTTTCAGTATCTATCCTCTGTTTTTTTATTTTTTGAGTATGTGACCTATCTTTGACCCAGTCCCTCTGCAAATGATCAAATTATTCCTTAATTGATGGGTAAATTGCGGTCTCTCACCTAAATGAAATAAGCATGCATAAGTGACTAACATGTTTTTAAAAGGATTTTGTCGAAACATTGGAGTTAATTTGATTTGGAAACTTACACATGAAGTAAACAAAATGTTTTTTTGCATTTAGGATGCTGAAAACTTGATGAAGTACACAGAAACATCATTAAAACAAATGGCCCAAAAAAGGGAAGGAAAGAAGGAAGTGCTCCATGACAGTCTCATTGGACCAGCAGAGGAAACTGCAGAAGGTAACTACACCCTTTATTACATCCCATATCCTCCAAACACACTCACACACACTTTAATTTTATTGATTATAACTGTAATTCTATTTGATGACTTATGTTAATTGGTTAAAAGTACTCAACATTAAAATATTGTTTTACAGAAATCCAAAGGTCCTACACCAACCAGGATTCAACAGCTCTCCTGATTCCACCTACTGTAGGCTTGACGTGTCAGTATTACATTGGACAACACTCACTCGCTACCCTTCGACTTCCTCATTTATCAGAGGCACCACAGTGGAGTGAATCACCAATTCATCTGCCCTTTCCAGCCACAACCCAGCACTTGGAAACACCCATATTCTCTTACATCTACACACATTCACTCACTATGGCCAGTTCACCTATACCGTACACATGCTTTTGGACTGTGGTGTCAACCGAAGCACCCAGAAGAAACCTACAAGAAAACTGGGAGAACTTGGAAACTCCACACAGAAAATGCCAACTGGCCCAGTCGGAACTCGAACCAGTGACCTGTTTGCTGTGAGGTTAAAAATTATGTATAAAAATGGATGTTGTGATGACCAATACATCCAGGTACCATCCACTTTTTGAAATTGTAGTGTTATTTAATAAATGTTTTGATTGTTTGTGTATTGTTTCTATCTGCATTGTGATATATTTCTCTTCCGTTTAGAGATGTGTGAAAGTTAAGCTCTGTATTTGCTCAAACAGTAAAAAAGCGTATAAAAGTGAAATCATTACAATTACATTGTTGAATGCCATTAAACTGTAGATAGATCTGCTATCCAATGCAAAGTATGCAGAGGTGCAATTTTAAGTATTATTTAAAAAATATTTTGTATAATGGATTGAATAAATGTAAACAATTTGAATTGTCTGGACTGGTTTTATTATTTTTTTTATTCATCAATAAGTAGCAATAATTCATTAATAAATAAAAAGAACCCATAAATGGTTCTAAATAGAACCATCTAACTTGAATTCAAAGAACCATTTGGGGTTCTATTTAATGAACCCTTAAAATGGTTCTATATAGAACCTTTTTGGGGTTCCATATATGAAGCGCTTGATAGAACCATTTTTGGTTCTATATAGAACCGTTTGTTTTAAGAGTGTACAGTGAATCAGTTTAGACCAGGGGTGTCCAAACTACGGCCCGCGGGCCACCTGCGGCCCGCAATAAGTTTAGTGGCGGCCCGCGGGGCTTTTTATAACTATTATTAGAATCAGTCCCGCTGTACAAAAATAAGCGTAATTCAATAAATAACCACCGGGTGTCGCTATCCCGCGCCTTCAATTAGACAGTTATGTCTGTTATGACGTGAAAGAAAAATCAACAAGAGTTTTAATTCATCCAAATTTCTCTTGATGAAACGCCATTCAAAAAGGATGATGAGTCTGTTTGGCTCCTCCTATATATGTGAGCAAACATTTTTACTGATGAATCTAAACAAAAGTTCATTGAGAACCAATCTAACTGACAGCCACCTCTGTGGTTTGCTACGCATTATGGTAAGTAAAATATATATTATGATTTTAAAATGTAGAAAATAATTCCATTATTAAACATGT
>CAIGQQ010004836.1:1955244-1980148 GCA_903798035.1 Danio albolineatus
TATATATATATATATATATATATATATATATATATATATATATATATTGAATTTCAAAATTATTTTTTTGTACGTCATTCTGTTCATATTATGTTGCGAGTTCTAATTGTAAATGTTATGGTATGTTTCTGCATGAATCAGTGAAGGATTGCATTAGAAAAATTTATTTTAAAATTAAAAATTTATTTTGTATGATACATGTATGAACATTTAAAGAAGTTTTCAACAGTGCTTTCCCACACCTTTTACAGCATCGATTTTGTAAATAATTAAAATATAATCAGTTAAACAAATTTCAGCATTCATTTAGTTGTTCAAGGGCAAAACAAAACAAAAAGCTGTTTACAGCAGGCGAGCGCAGAAACTATTGAAACTGGGGTAAAATAAAATACGGTGTCATGTTTTATAGACATGGCACAGAAAAATATAATTTAATGCAGTGCTTGTACACTCCGGGCCCACTTTATATCACATATCAATCAGGCAGTCAAGATCGTTGATTATTAAACTGACCTTAATCGCGCCGATTTTGTAACTGCATACAGTCCACTGGAAACGTCCTTCTGCGTATACCATCTTTAACCATCAAGCTCTGATTCGGAAAGCTTCGAGGAACCTTTTCAGTAACAACTGAGTTGAAAGGTTCACTGGTTCAGAACGCTTAATTTCACCATCACTAGTTGTGAATTTTAAGACATTCCCTAATTTCAAACACAAATCAAACTAAATCTCTAAAAACCGAGCATACAGCACAGAACTGACAACAATATAACATAGCATACAGCACAGAACTGACAACAATATAACATAAATCCACATGCCTAAAAATCCGGACTTGTTTTTTTCTCGCTCTTTCATGTTTATTTATTTATTTGTTTATTCATTTATTTGTTTATAACTGGCATGGCAAAGGCGCAAACATTGCCAAAGTCCCTTGTATTCTTTGGTCTTTGACACTGCGCATCACCATGGAAATATGTATTTGACGAGAACTACATTTCATCGGAGCATGTAGCCTAACAACCCCATGCGCATATCAGTGCACGATCTGAGAGAACTTCTTCGTGCGTTGGACCGTGGCGTGGACGGCTGGATCAGCTGAATCAAAGTCGAAGCAAGATATATTTCGAGGTGAGTGTTCATATATAGTCTTTTACACGCTGTGCTACTTGTGATGGTGAAATTTTCACTTGTGATGGTGAAAGTTTCACTGTAAACTGTATTTTGTTGTGTAACGGTAATTCTATGGCTAGTCATGGTAACGGCAACGTTTGCTGACTGCAAAGCCTGACGTAAGTTAACGCTTACAATAATGTGATATTTTTTCATATTTATCGATAAAAATAACCAAAAACAAATAATAAATAGCAGTGCCATTAAACGTTAGTAATTTGTTAGAAGATACTGAAGTACCTTTGGCCTAACATTAACCTAGAAAACTTGAGGGACTGATGAGGCGGCTAGTGTACCAGAGCTAATGTAACGTTAATAATAAGGTTTGTAATTTTAAATGTTGAGGTGTGGAATAATTGTTGTTTTACAAAATGAAACGTCAAATGTTACAGTCAATTTCTTGAATAATTGTCCATATATAACGTTATATTTTACAAATCTTTACAATCTTTTTATATAGTTAATAGTGGTAGTCTGTTGTCTGACAGAATCATGACGCTCTCTCCCAATGGCGGGCTTTATCCAAAAAACCTGTCCCCTACAGCGGACGCGGCCATTTTAACTTGAATATGAGGAGACTTGCGGTCGAATTTAAAGGGATAGTTCACAAAAATTAAAATGTACTCACTTTTCACTCCCCCTCAAGTAATAGTAATCTTAATTAGTTTTTCCTTCTGTTAAACACATAATAAGATATCTTGAAGAAAGAAAATAATGTATTATGGAAGTCAATGGTTACAGGTTTCAAGCATTCTTCAAAATATCTTCTTTTGTGTTCAATAGAAAAAAGAAACTCAAACAGGTTTGGAACAAATGAGAGGATAATTAGAATTTTTGATTAAACTATCTTTTTAACGTTACTTCCATATATTTTTATTTTTAAAGAGATTACTTCCAAAATAAAGTGGTTGGCTGCATAATCTTTGAGAAATGCCTAGTGTATGTACACCCTTAATTTGTGTTGCTATGATAAACAAAGGTCTCAGGGGTTTGAAATGACATGAGTAATTAATAAAAGAATATAAATTTTTTGCATGAACTAATCCTTTATTACATTAACTGATAATTACATTAAACACATGTGCTTTTCTACTTTAACAAGCTTATTTGGGAGCTGAGAGACCATACCAGTGTTGATGTGGACCAACAAATTCTCACGAAACACTCTGTAATGACACCTCCAGTCTTTCAAGCTTCTTGAAGTTCACAGAAGGAAAAGTTTGGGTGCATGATTGATGACTCTGAAGATGGCAGACTGAAAATAGGTAAGTAAATCTGCAATGCTTAGATTTTTAGTACATTTGCTTTTAATAATACCTGTCTCCCTTCCTGAATGTATGATCTTACAGTTAATGAAAGTAAAGAAAAAAAGTATTTTGTGAAAGTATACTCCTTAACCTAATGATTTTTTTGGTTAAAGGCCTACAGTTGGAAGCAGCTATTCTGCCCTTGCCTGCTCTATTTAAGGAGGACCCAGGGTTGATGTATGAAGTTGAGGTGAGTCCTAACCAGTTTTACTATAGTGTATGCAGCACAATTAATTATATGCTACTTTTTTGTTTGTTGGTGTGCACAAGCTATGTGAACAGTAAAGAGAAAACTACATAATATTTCAGCTAATAGCTTTATCTATTTTTTGTTGCACAATTATATAGCATCAAATTATACTGCGATTAAACAATTTTGTTATTTTAAGACCATTTTATGCCACTCATAATGCCAGAATGACAGTGTAATACCATCACAATGGAAGTACACTCTTCCAAAGATCACACACTTTTGTATTCTTAAGAATATGTAATTTAATTATAGTGATTTTAAAAACGTTAAAATTAGGCATTGGAATCAGAATGTGAATATGGATATCCTCAGTAAATAATAAATGTTAACAAAAAAGTGCAAGGTAAAAAGTAACTGGCTGTGATATCTGGTACCAGATCTAATTTCATTTGTCAGCTACCCACATTAAAATATTCTAAAGTAAATTGTAGTTTATACTATAGGGTTTTTTAAACAATACTGACACTGACATCTCCAATAGAAATGTTACTAAAATTGTTTCTTTGCAGCACAATATTTGACCATGTTATTAGACCCAGTCCCTGCTTTGAGTTTGTTAACAGGCAGACAGAGAGGGAGGGAGGGAGTGAGCATGTGTATGAGAGAGATAATGTGTGTTCATGTAAATGATATGGGAAATGACATTTTCCAAACATGGACAAGTTTTGGAAAAAGAAACCCACAAAGTTTTGGAAAAGTCATGGAAATTTGTTTAACAAATATCTGTATACTATAATAATTTAATTGATAGTATTAGTTAAATTTCAAATATAGTTCGACCATGGCATAACATCAATTTATTTCATAAGCTCTGGCCTTCAAATAAATATGGAAATGTGGTTAATACTATTTAAATCTCTCCTCCAGGGCCATGCTCAAACCAGCTCTCCTGACATCCCAACACCTAAGATGGTGCCTAAAGGCTGCAGGAAGGGTCATGCCATGAAGTATGAGCACATTGTTCTCACATTGGATGGCCAAGTAATTACAGAGGACAGTGAGGACATCTCAATGGCACTTGGGCTTCTCCTTTCTGTATACTTTGTGTTTGGGATCAAGTATCCTGAAGGACTAAAAAAGACAATTACCTTTTTGGATTCTGTTGTTTTGAAATTGAAGGATGCAGCTGGACTTCCTGTCACTGTCAAAAGGGTGTACAACTCAATCTGTGAGTAAACTTTGGGAGTCAATGTTCTATCTTTCTGGGCCTCTTAAAATTCTAGTTTCAGTCTTTATTGTTGTGGCAGTAATTTGATAACATTTTATGCACTTTTTTTTGTTCCACCTCACATTTAAATGTACATTTGTTGTTTCTTTTAGCAATGATTGGAAAATCTTTGTAATTTATCAACAGCATTCGGTTTAGTTCATTTCTTCTGTGAAGGAATACGCACAGTTTTGTATATTGCTGCACAAAATAATATTATATTCTTTACACACTGTCAGGAATTTGGAGAAGGGTAATATACATGGGAAGGAATGATGGTGCAGGAAGGGAATGACAGAATGAACTTGGACTTAGACAGTAGGAAGGACCATGGTGGAATGGACAGAGGGAGGACCAAGAGTGAAGACAAGACAGACCTTGAGCAAGAGGAGCTTGGTGGGACCCAGGCCATAGTTATGACAGCCCACGGAAGAGTTGACGGGGGAAGATGCCATGGAAGAAGAAGGGCAGATAATTCCAGGGGGTCGGCTGACTATGGCAGAGCTCGTGGCGAATGAGACCAGGGTAGAGACTTTAAAGCCAAAAGCTTTTAGTGACCGGGAACTGGACTCCCAGCCCGACCTCCACCCATACCAGTCACAACCAAACCTCCAGCCATGCCGCTCCTAACCAAGCTTGCAGCTATCCTGGTCCCAACCACGCTCCAGCCTCAATGGTCCCAGCCTGGCTTCCATCTATGCCTTTCCCAACCCAACCTCCAGCCATGCCAGTCCCTGCCCGGCCTTTAGCAATGCTGACTCCCGCAGGCCTCCAGCACTACAGGCTCCCCACAGGCCTCATGCCCTAATAACTTGACAATACACTCTAACTCTACCAGTCAGTCACTTAGTGTAACCTTAGCCCAAACCTCCATTATCTCCACCTGCACCTCCACAATGGACCTCTTGTCCATTGGCTCCACTGAAATCCATCACTCCAGCTCCACCCTGAACTATGTCCTTCCATCTGTCACTACAGGATTCCATCCCTTCGGCTCCAACAGGCTCTGCCGTCTCTACTGCCACACCTCTGCAATCAGGCTTCACCACGGCAGTCCAGTTTCTGGTTTACAAAAGACCTTTTGGCTGTCAGCCTCACTCCGGTTTCCTTCTCAGCGAGCTCCGCCATAGTCAGCTGGCCCCCTGGAGTGATCTGCCTTGCTTCTTCCATGGCATCTTCCCCTGTCAACTCCTCCATTGGTTGTCATGACTGTGGCCTGGGTCCCACCAAACTCCTTTTGCTCAAGTTCTGTTTTGTCATCACTCTTGCTCCTCCCTGTCCATTCCACCATGGTCCATCCTACTGTCTATGTCCAAGTTCATTCTGTCATCCCCTTCCTGGCACATTGCACCATCATTCCCTCCCATGTACATTACCCTTCTCCAGATTCCTGACACACTCAGGCTTGTTTATGTAATTATCTATGTATTTATTATACTTTTAATATTAAAAGTATTTTATTTGTTTGTATTTATATATTTGTTTTGCTAGACAATTTAATGAAATGTACTGTAATCTAAATTTGCAGAAATTTTACAATTGACCTCATTACAGCTCAATTAAGTTTACTTTATGTATTTTGCTCAAAGTAAACCATATGGTGTTAAACATTACTGGTTTCTGATTTTTTTTTTTTGTATTTGACACTTCATCTATGATGTTAGATAAATAAACAAATTAGCAAAACATTTTAAATATATAAACAAAATAAGCTTTTTTTTTAATCCTGTAAGACTTAAAATGTGTGCTGTGGACGGTAAAATGGCAGGACTTGTACACAACCACTTGTAAAGTTGCATAATCTTAAGTTATTCTAAATTTTAAAACACTTTTCAAATTGATTTGTCTGTACATGATTTATTTTGGATGAAACTAGCTCTTCACCTGCAGCTGGTGTGTGGTGAATGCACTTGCAAAGTTGTTCTGTGCCTGCCATCACATCATCCAGGTGGAGCTGCACACTGGAGGTGGTAAGTGAAGACCCCCTCAAATAATTGTAAAGCACCATGGGTGTATGGCTATACACATTAAATTTCTTAATATTAAATAGAAATATACATCCTTCCAAATGCGTTAAAGATTTTAAAAGTGTATTGTTTGTTGTTTTCCAGTAGGCATTTGGTATAGGATTTTGAAAATTTTTAAAGCTACAATTTGATTTGAAAGTAACTTGTATGCAGATGTGAAATTTTGAAACATATTGACTTGCTCAAAGTTTCAATATGGCACAATTTGGTGTGCTGCAAATGGTATTTTAAAAAGCTGGCATATAGTAACTAAAGGTTCTAAATAGCACCACATGATAGGTTCTGTATAGCACCTTAAAATATCGGTGCTATATAGCAACAAAAAAGGTTCTAAATAGCACCATATGACAGGTTCTGTATAGCACCTTAAAATATAGGTGCTAAATAGCCACAAAAAAAGGTTCTAAATAGCACCATATGACAGGTTCTGTATAGCACCTTAAAAGGTAGGTGCTATATAGCACCATTTGACAAAAGTACTATATAGCACCTATTTTTTAAGGTGCTGTATAGCACCAAAAATGGTTCCCCCCTCGTTACGAGCCAAAGAACCAGTTTTGGTGCTATTTAGCACCTTTATTTTTTAGAGTTTACTCAATTCAAAATTAAATTATTCTGTATTTCTATACAGTAAAACTATAACCTAAATTAAACAGAGTGGCAACTGTATAATGAACCTTTAAGTGAACAACTGTGCAAACTAACAGTGTGTCTTGTCTCTTCTGAAAACAATCTGAATATAGAACAGAGAAAAATCCTGCATTTTAATTACTTATTTAGCTGTCCCCACTCCCTGGACATCAAATGTTGGATGTGCCAAAGTCTTTTTTGAGACGGGTGTATGTTGTTTCAGATCTGGCATCTGGTTGAAGGGCTGAGCCATATGCAAATGATTTGTAGGAGCATTGCTGAAAGATAAAGGCTGACCAATATCTTGCAGGAATGATACAAGCTGCTTTGTTATTTCAGAAAATGATGGTTACTGTGGTGAAGACATTTGGAATGGATGGGTAAAGTTGTGGAAGGTTGGTTGAGGTGGTGGGTGTCTTGGATTGTAAAGGTGTGGAGACTGGATAGAAAGGTAGATTCAGGGAGTGTTTGGACCTGTCAAGAAACTGTGTGAACATGGACAACATCTTGAGTTCATGTTCATGTTAAGCAGCTTGTATCTTTAAGTAAAACTCTGTGTCATCTGTATTGAAGGCATTGCTCCTTTTTGCAGCAAACACTTCAAGTGTTGTTTCCAATTTGCTTTTGCTTTTTCTGCTCTTGGCAGATGTAACTGTAAGGAAGAGGGACAAAGTTTTAATAGATAAAATTGAAGCCTAAATTGTATATTAAATAAATTGCTAAAATAAAAAAAAAGTACTGATGTAGTATTCAAAGATACAGCTTACTTGAAAGAGAAAGTTTTGCGGTAACACTTAAGTGCAGAATATAGTAGTGCACAAAACTTAAATTGGGGTGGACTAGCCTTAAAAGCACAGTTGTTGCTGTGACAGTGGAGACACATGTCTCCGTTCCCTATTCGGGGAACGTGGGTTATGTAACCATGACGTTCCCCTTGTAGTGCCTGGACCATCTACGATGTCCGGTACTTTAAGAATTAGCTCATAAGTTCAAATTAATTAACATTAATTTTCGGGGATTCGAATCAGAAGATTCGGACGACTGACTCACAGTCAGAAATATGTTAACACTTACACTTACGTTATCTATTGGTCCACCCTAATAGAAATAAGCAGGGTAACTTTATCCTTAGCAAATCTATGTTATATTATTACGTGGCCAACGATAATAATATAAGTAGGATTTCACTATTTACACAAGCGAGGTAGCAAGACCATATAGCTGAGGCAGTAACTTAGAAACACATAAAACTCCGACAAGGATCTTAAAATGAAAGGCAAGTTTATTAAGCTACACACAGTGAACTACTCTACGTAAAACAGACAAACATACAGATACACACACACACAGTTCTGGGTTGAGAATGACTGAGGATGAGCAACAAAGAGTCCCAAACGTCTAGCACTTTGCTTAAGTTTAGTATTGCAACCTGAGAAAACCACCAAGCAGAGAAACTGACTACGGTCAGGCACTTCAACTTAATTACCAACTCCAGTATGTAATGAAAAATTGGTCTGTGTTTACTTGCGGTTTGGTGGTTTAGCTGTTCTCTCGTTCTCTGGTTGAGGGAACCCCGGCGAAGCCGATTGGTTGCAGCGCGTTGACGTGGTTGGGGATTTCCTTTGGAGAGGGCTTTTCCTTCTTCTCATGGAGCGTTGTTCCCAGTGACGTAGAGTCTGACGTCAGCGCGCGGGTTCGCCGTAAGGGAATTCCTCCTGAGAAAGGCTCTTTGGCAGGGTTATGAGTCTGAAACGTTGAATGACTGATCCTACTGCTGGATGACGCGACGTCTGATGGTTGTAGCAACGGCTATACGAGCAGTAAGGTCAGACTGTGTTCATGTGAGCTCCGGTGAACGGGGTCACGTGGCCGTAGCTGTTACGGGGCAGACGCAGGCTGAGCGGGTGGGTTCTTCGAAGAGTGATGTCCGGCAGGCGTGCAACGCAAAGTTCGTGCGTAGAACCCCTCGTGAAGTACAGCGAAAGCTAATACGGAAACCCAAGCAAAAGCTAATGCGAAAGCACACAAAATCTTACAGTTTGGGCTTTTATAGCGGGCGGGTTTTAGACAAACCCACTGGGCGAGTGTCCAATGATTGTGGCTACTGGGCTATACCCACGCCCATCTCCTCCCTGTATGTTCACGCCCAGGGAGGAGTGATTCTGTCGTCACGGGCTGGGTTAATATTTAATTCACGTTATCAAACTTCAATAAAGCTTCATAACTAAGTAATATTTGCAGATACAGTTTCATCATTTGAACCAATGTTCTCTGAAGCCTTATAGCTTCAGTTTGAGACCAAACATTATAGCCCTTATCAAATACAGTTAATTACGTGCGTTACACACGCTACAACACTTCATTTCTAGACACAATTATAGTGAATACACATGCTTACATGCATAGCAAAACATACACAACTATCAGTAATAAAACATCAAAGCAAAACACGCTTTTAAACGCGAAATGTCCAAGAAATCGCGCGGGCTGATTGTCTAGAGCCCATCACGCGGGTTTTCTTATCCGGGCCGGAAAAGGGGCGGGAGGACATTCTCCCCTTCTAATACACAAATGCTCCTTTCTGGCGTTGGGTGTATAATTCAATTATCATGGTCATGTGACAAGCAAATGGTCGAGAACTCACAGATGGTAGTCAATTAGTAACTAGGGTAAGAACACGTCCTTTGTTTATAAAGGGGAAAGACGCATGTGTATTGGAATTAGCTTCAGGCAATTCCTAATTACGAAGGAGATGGGGTAGGCTCCATGAGGCTTGTTTATGCCGATTACGGATTCAGCGTAAAACGTGGCTTATTCCCTACACCCTTCATATGGGAACTCCAATGTGTGTCTGAATCTCAGACAATGGGAGACTGTATGGAAAATGCCACAGCAGCTAAGCCTGTCATGCTCCTGATGTGCAGATTGCCAAGCAAGGCGTGAGCGCGCTGATGTCACCAAAAGCGCAACCTTCCAACGTCCCTAGGCCCTTAATTACCATTAACATGGGAATAATAATTATATTAACAGGAGTCGTAATGTGCCTTCACCTAGCTAATATAGTCTACGAATTTTTGAATACGACAGTACGTTGGGAAAGCGTACCAGTCCCCGAAGGGGGAGGACGCTACAGAGGTCATCTGCTACCCAAAAGGGGAGACTTGATGACAACAAAACATATAGACTAGCCCTAATTAGGGGGAGTACTACATACGATAGGCTGGTTAGCTGTTAGGGAAGACACAGGACCGCCTGAAAGGGGGAACACACCATGGTAGAAATGCATATGTCATCACCAAAAAAGGGGACTCCACATAGCTGGCACCGAACCTCAGTATGCAGGTTGACCACAAGGGGGCATACCAGACAACACACTGAGCCTGAAAAGGGTAACTTACTAGTAGAATAATAAAGGGAAACTTACTAGTAGAATATTAAAATGGGCACGCATCTCTGGGTTAGGGAGCCTGGCGCAGCCAGTGTTTGTTGACACTGAGCCTAATTTTCTCCCGATTGACCGGGGTTACCCAATAATCTGGAGAAAACCGGCTCCACTCGAAGGTTATAAAACCTCGCAAATGTTTTAGGTGTCGCCCAGCTCGCAGCTCTGCAGTTATCTGTGAGAGAGGCGCCACGTGGCATTCATAAGTCAACACGATGGCATCAACTAAACAGTGGGCCAACCTCTGTTTTGATACAGCACTTCCCTTCTGCTGACCACCATAACAGATATACAGCTGTTCACAAGATCTTATGTTTTGCGTTTGTTCCACGTAAAGGCGCAAAGCGCAAACGGGACAAAGCAGTGAATGGGCTGAGCCTGCCTCCTCCGAGGGCAGCGATTGCAGGTTCACCACCTGATCTCTAAACGGGGTGGTAGGAACCTTGGGCAAATAGCCGGGCCAGGGTCTCAGGATAATGTGAGAGTAGGCCGTCCCGAATTCAAGGCACGATTCGTCG
Organism: Danio albolineatus; assembly: GCA_903798035.1. Classification (NCBI taxonomy): domain Eukaryota; kingdom Metazoa; phylum Chordata; class Actinopteri; order Cypriniformes; family Danionidae; genus Danio; species Danio albolineatus. The sequence goes on from CAIGQQ010004836.1 coordinate 1,965,802, forward strand.
ACCGAAAATGCCTCCAGCTCCCCAACTCTCTTACATGATGCTAATGCGGTCAGCAGAGCAGTCTTTATAGACAGAAATTTATGGGATACTGACTCGAGTAGCTCGAACTGATCCCTCTGCAGACCCGCCAGGACTACAGAGAGATCACAAGAGGGGGGGCGGGGTGGATTTAAACGGCGCGCACCTCTGAGGAACTGGATGATTAGATTATGCTTCCCGAGCGTGTTGCCATCTACCGCGTCATGATGAGTGGAGATGGCAGCCACGTAAACCTTCAGTGTGGAGGGCAACAGCCTAAGCTCCAACTTCTCCTGAAGGAAGGATAACACAATGCTAATCTGGCAAGTTCGGGGTTCTTCTCTATGAGAAGCGCACCACTCAGCGAATAGACTCCACTTCAAGGTGTAGGCATGCCTCGTAGAGAACTACCGAGGGTGGTAAGTCACCTAAGTCTTAGTCTTAGGCAGCCCGGAATAACACGGCCAACATGTCCGATAATAAATTCGAGACCGTGCTGACAACCCCGGAAGGTGGCAGGGGGTCTGGATCTTCATCGGAGCATGTCAACCCACCCTCCGATGCAGTGATAGACATCACATCATCTAATGAAAGCGCGACCAACCCGGAGGATGGACCAGCGCTCTCACTCAAAGCAGAAACAACACACTGAAGAGGAGCGAGGGGTTCACGGGCCCGAAGGCGACAGATTAGCCCCTACTGTAACCCTCAGGCCTGCTCGAGTGCTAACTGCTTGGCGAGGAGCAGCAGGGGTGACTCGCCCTAATGCAAGGGCTCGCCATGACTTCAGCTGCGCAGAAGTCAAGCCATCGCAATGCAGGCAAGAACTGTCTGCGAGGACCACATCAACATGCTGGACCCCCAAACATGATGTAATACTCGTGCCTGTCATCCGGAGCGAGGAAACCACCACATTCAGAAACGCACGGTCGGAACGACATCTTTACAAAGACGCGCTACACAACCGTGTGCTCTCTTAGGGAATTCTGCTCTAGTAGAAAACTGCTCTTTCAGGTCATCAGCGAAACGCCAAGGGAACGGGAAACCCAGCTTAACCGCCGCTTTAACGACCTCCCCTGTACTGGTGAAGGTAAGGCTTTCTTCTTTGGGAGTCAGCTTTTAGCAGAGGGGTTCTTCAGTCTCGTTGTGATCGAGTCTGAAGCAACAATTCTAAATGAGCTCCTCTGCAGCTGACTGATAAAGCCTTGATAAACTTATTAGGATCAGCTGTGGAGCGAAGCTCCGCCAATGCAATTGGCACTTCATTGGCCCGTTTTCTTGATCTTCAGAGTGATTGGTTGTCTGGCAACTCCCATTGTCTGAGATTCAGACTTACGTTGAAGTTCCCATATGAAGGGGAACTGAAAGAATTGTTTTATCTAACATTCACTTTCAGATTTTTCTTCGGTTTATTAGCACATTATTTAGTTAGAGTTTTTTTTTTTTAACATTGCACATGCCTTATTTTAACCAAGTTTCTTTGTGCTTCAGTTAGCAAATAAACGGTCTCTCAAGTGAATACATTTGCTGTGTTCTGTCATGTGTCTTATCTCGCTTTCTGTGGTGTTTAACTACATTTTTCCTTTTTTTTTAGGTAATAATTGTCTTGCTAAATCTGCACTGCAAACCAACCATTTGGACATTAAACCGCACAAGTGAGTGGTGGGATGTGATTGTTCAAGGATTCACACACATACACGCACACACACTCAGTGAGTGCACAATATCCGGATGTCTGAGGAAACCTTTCTCTGGCTTTGTGCAAAGGTTCGTCCAGCAATGGAAAAACATTACACAAATTTCAGTCTGTGTTCCACTGAAGAAAAGGGTTTCCATGGCACTGTGGAAACAGCGAATACAGAACTATTTTGCCATCTTTTTGGTGTTGGTAAAATGACTGTCTGTCGGTGTATGCAGGAGTTCTGCGAGTCTGCATGTAAATTATTGGTACCAAAGCAGATAGGTTTTCCTGACCAGCAAAAGCTTGAAGAAATGGCAGGATACTTTGACAATCGATGGGGACTTACGCAGTGTGCTGGTGCTATGGATGGGTCTCACACACCTATTATAGCCCCAAGAGAGTACCACTGCAATTATTTTAATTGAAAAGGTTGGCATTTCATTATTCAAGGAGTTGTCGACAGAAAAGGACTGTTTTGGAGTGTGTATGCAGGCATGGCTGGGAATATGCATGATGCTTGGGTTCTGAGATCACTCAGAGCGAGTGAATCCCAAAGACGTCACCGAAGCGAGTCACCACCCAATCAGAAGCGCCGTGCTTCCCCGAGGCCAGCTTGGCGAGGGAAACTCAAGACTTCAGCAAAAGTGCAAGTAACACAAGCTAACATTGTCTCTAGCTGATCTGGTGCTGATTATTCTTAAACAGTTAAAGATAAGCCTAATATTTGCTTTTGTGGTTTCTCAGGTGTGAATCTAAGATCTAGTCAGAAGTACTAGAATTAATTTGGGACTGTTGCCAACTCATTTTGCATTCTCTGAACTGCCTTTGTGTTTGTGTGTGTGAATTTGTGTGTGCAATTGTTTGTTGTTTGCTTATTACGTGATTAGTTTCTTGTATCATAGTGTCGCTCAAAAAATCTTTGTTCTAATTTTGTAAGATCTGTGTTCTTGTTTATGTGCTTTTAAGTCATTGCCTTGAGCTGTAGATTTTGTTACCTTGCTAATAGTTAACCCAATACTGTGTTATGTTATTATCGTTGGCCACGGAAATGATATAAACAAGATTGGTAAAATATGATGTCTTCTATTTGCTGGGCAAATGGTAGATAAAGTGTGAATCTTTTAATCTGATTCAACCGGATTCAATTGAGCCAAATCAATGATTTGAATCTTCAATATCTGATTCATTAAAATGAGCTAATAAATCCCTGATCGATCTTTTAATGTAGATTAATCCCCTACACTGAGGTTCTTGGTTGATAGCCATACCCACTGTCCAATGGTGTATTTAGGAATGTGGCAACGTGAACGATCGGCTTGTTCCTTAAATTTTCTTATTGCATGTCTCAGGTGAACATGTGCCGCGTCCCATGTAGCTTCACTCCTACATAACCAGTCATCCACTGCTGAAACGTCTGTGGGTTCTCCAGACCAAGGGAATAGTGTTGGTTGGAATCCTAAGATGCATTTAAATGGTGACAGACCCATGGCTAATTTGTGAAGAGAGTTTTGTACATATTCCACCCACATGAAATATCGAGAAATATCCAGTCAATATCCAGTCAGTTTGATTATTATTGCAGTAGGTTCTCAGAAACCTGGTTATTTCTTGATTTAAGCATTTAACTTGCCCAATGGCTTGTGGATGATATCCAGAAGTGAGGCTGATGATGATGTTGAGTTTATTGCAAAATGCCTTCCATACCCTTCAGGTGAATTGTGGTCCCCGATCAGAGACAATGTTCTCTGGTAATCCGTAAAATGAAATACAAAGTTGCATAGTGGTTCGGCTGTTTCAAGGGCTAATAGGAGTTTGGTTTGTGGTAGAAAACGGCAGGCTTTAGAGAATCTGTCGATGACTGTAAGAAGGGTTGTGTTTCCTTGAGATGAGGGGAGATCAGTGACAAAATCTATGGCAATATGTGACCATGGACGATTAGGGACGGGTAATGGTTGTAATAGCCCTGCTGGTTTAAGCCGGGAGTGTTTGCGCATGTGGCATAATGCACACTTGTGAATGAAATCAACTGTCATTCTGCATAGTGGGCCACCAAAACCAGTTTTGGGAGTAAGAGCATGGTACCATTTATCCCTGGATGTCCTGAGGTGAGAGCTGTGTGTACTGACTATAATACATTTAGGAGGTATGGTTGAAATGGCATTTCTCCAATTTGGCATAAAGGTGATGGTCGATGAGGCGTTACAACACTGCCCGGGCATCGGTGATGTGTTCTTCATAAGAATTGGAATAAACTAGAATGTCGTCCATGTAGACGATAATACGGTGATTTAACATATCTCTGAACACGTCGTTAATGAAGGGTTGGAAGATAGACGGACTGTTAGACGGCATAACAAGATATTCATAATAGCCATCACAGGTGGAAAATGCTGTTTTCCATTCGTCTCCTTTCTTGATTCTCACGAGGTTGTATGCACTGATGATACCTGTATTTAATAGTGATCTCATTCAGTCCCCGAAAATTAATACATGGTCTCAACCCTCCGTCCTTCTTGCCCACAAAGAAAAAACCTGCGGATGCCGGTGAAGTGCAGGGGCGAATAAACCCTTTGGCTTCTTGTAAGCATTCATTGCTTCGGATTCAGGCTGAGACAATGGAAAGATCCTGCCACGAGGGGCCGTAGTTCCGGGTGACAGGTCTATGGCACAATCGTGTGTCATGTTTCATCTGAGAAATATTGCTAAGCTACGAAGTATGCAATCCATCTCAGATGCAGAAACACTAGTTCACACATTTATGATATCTAGGTTGGATTACTGTAATGCTCTGCTCGCTGGTTGCCCAGCCTCCTCTATTAACAAACTTCAGCTGGTACAAAATGCAGCCGCCTAAGTTCTTACCAGGTCTAGAAAATATGATCATATCACCCAAATTTTATCCTCGTTACACTGGCTGCCAATGTGTTGTTTTAACCTTTATAGCAGATGAAACTTCTGTATGTGTCTGAAATGTATGATGTCTGGTACTAAATGAAAGCTAGTGACATTTGCAATATAGTGATGTAAATGAAAACTAGTAGTACAAGCAATATTCGTCTTGTAACATTTGATGTAAAAGTTACAAATTTACAAGAGATTTTACCACGTGAAATCACGTGAATTAGGTTTCGTATTGTGTTTAAAATATTACTTCTTACCTATAAAGCTTTAAATAACCTAGCTCCTGTTTATCTAACAAACCTCCTGTCTCGCTACAATCCAACCAGCTCTTTAAGATCTCAAAACTCAGGGCTTCTGGTAGTACCCAAAACTAGATTAAAGACCTATCTCTTTAGTAAAGCATACACTCAATACATCACATAGCGGTATGATGCATGGATGTGCTCCACGCATCTCGTTTATATACACTATGAACAGCAGCTACGATAATTATTCTCTTTATTCTCTATTTCCACCTGGGGATACCCATCCCGAGGCCCCCAGAGACTATGCAGCGCCACGGATGTGATCCAGACCCACGACGAGACGATTCCAAGGCTCCATAATCCTGGACCAGGCTGTCTCCTGAGCAGCTGCTTGGCGGAGTAGCAAGCAAGAGACGGATTCCTGTGACCCTCCAAGGACAGACGGACAGGACTATACAAATAAAGGTGAATTGAATTGAATTGAATTGATGTTGTCAAATTATGTTGTTTGATGTAGTACCTTGGTCCTGGAGGAACATTGTTTCATTTCACTGCATACTGCACTGTATATTGTTGAAATGACAAATAAGCGAACTTGACTTGACTTGTAATGTCTGAATTTTGGGCAGTAATGAGAGTAGCTATCCATAAGCTACATCGCTTTTTTAGCTAGCTTGCTTCCCAGGTTGCACAAACTGCATCAACTGACATTTCCTCTAAACATGAGGCCACATACTGTTCTGTGTCCAGAGGACAATGAGAGAGAGTATAGGTATCTATATTTTCCTTTCCTGATCAGTACTTGATGTCAAAGTGGAAATCAGACAGGTCTCCCAACCAACGATGACCTACGTCATTTAGCTTGGTGGTGCTCATCACATAGGTCAGGGGGTTGTTATCCATGTATATGGTAAAGTGAGGTGCATAAAACAAGTAATCACAGAATTTCCCACATACAGCCCACTTCAAAGCAAGGAATTCAAGCTTGCCAGAGTGAAGATTGCAATTTTTCTCTGCTGGGGTTCTAGATTCATAAGCAATGACTCTTAACTTTCCATTCTGCCATTGACAGAGAACTGCACCTAAACCCTTGTTAGATGCATCAGAATAGAGAGTGAATGGAGAGTTGAGATCTAGATAAGCCAGGACAGGTGGATGGGTAAGAATGTCAATCAGTGTTGCCAGAGTGTTCTTGTGTTCTTCAGTCCAGAACACTGGTGTTTTAAATGGAAGCTGATTAATCTTCCCTTTGGTTTTGCTGATCCTTTCCATTGCAGTGGAATAACTTAAGAATCCCAGCAATATTTGTAACTCTTCAATAGTGCTTTTGAAGAATTCACTTTTTTTTTTTTTTGCTCTCAGGTTTCACTCCATGTTTATGTAGTGCTGTTAATACACTTTTAAATCTTTCAAATTGCTAAAAGGTCTTTGCAAAACAGAGTATGCCATCCATGTAAGGTATGCAGCAGTCATCGCAAAGAGAGTGTAATATCTCAGCATCTTATCACGTCCTCCAAGCCACCAGGGGGCGCACTCCTCTTCCCCCCCGGCACACCCTGTTATTACCAGAACCTACAAATTGATTTTGAGGAAGTTATGGTGGCCAATGATGCAGAAGGACATGCAAGAGTTTGTTTCTAGTTGTCCCACCTGTGCCCAGAACAAAGAACCCCGAACTCGACCCCAGGGACTCCTTCACCCACTATCCATCCCGAGTCGCCACTGGTTCCATATTTCTCTTGATTTCATTACAGGATTGCCTCCATCTCAAGGAAATACGGTAATCCTTGTGGTGGTGGACAGGTTCTCTAAGATGTGTCACCTGTTACCATTACCCAAGCTTCCCACAGTTAACCAGACAGCTGAACGATTAATGAGACATGTCTTTAAGATTTATGGCTTTCCCCAGGATATTGTCTCTGATCGGGGTCCCCAGTTCTCATCCAGGTTCTGTAAGGCATTTGGGCGACTCATTGGCTCGTCAATCAGTCTGTCCTTTGGCTACCACCCCCAGTCTAATGGGCAGACAGAAAGGGTAAACCAGAAAGTAGAAAAGACGCTAAGATGCCTGGCAGGAGACAATCATTCCAGCTGGACCTCCTATCTAGTTTGGGTAGAATTCGCTCTCAATACTTTACATTACTCCTTCATTAATATGTCTCCTTTTGAATGTGTTTATGGCTTCCCTCCTCTCCTGTTTCCTGGTCAGGAACCACATGTGGAAGTGCCAGCTGCCACCCGGTTTATTCACCGCTGCCAGCATTCTTGGTAGAAGGCTCGTATTTCCCAGAGGAAAGCTGTCCATAATAAGCAGAAACAGGCCAACAGGTATCGCAGGGCTGGAACCTCTTTCCGAATTGGCCAAAGAGTATGGCTCTCAACCTAAAATCTTCCTTTGCGGGTAGAGTCACGTAAGTTGGCTCCACGCTATGTTGGCCCGTTTAAGATTATTAAGAAAATCAATCCTGTTTCTGTAAGACTTTGAGTTCTCAAATCCTTTGATGTTTTTGGCAATTCAAAGACATGAGCTGAAAACACAGACAAATCGGCTCTTCCCATCATTTACATTTGAAATACCTCCAAAACCCCCTCTGTCTTCCTCTCACTTAACTCACACAAAATGGTCATCTCAAAGTATGAATTGTTTAATATCAATGCAAGTGACTTTATCTATCATGTTTGACATCATTTGAAATGTCTCAGTGCGACTGGTACAATGGTCTCATTCCCTCAGAAATAGACATAACCTAAATAATAAATATATAAATTGTAAGGTCCAGCCAAATAGTCCAACGGCGGTATCTACTGCTGGATGAAGGCTCATTTGCACGTTCTATCTTTCCAGGGCACAATGTTGATTTACTTCAAGTTTAACTCATATCTAACTCCAATTCTGATATAAGATGGTTTTAGAATGTTAATATGTTTATTCTTGTTTTATCTGACTCCATTTTATAGTTTAATATTACTTTATTAATTTAACAGTTTATGAGATATTTTGGTATATATTTGAATAATCTTATAACTCTTACCGAATTTTCCCATGTACAACTTAATTAATTCTCAAACAATAACCAGGGGTTAGACTAGGTAGTCTATAGTTCTGGTTTTCCATGATTGAAATAATCACGTACAACTTAATTAATGCCGAAACATTTACCAGGGGTTAGACCAGTATCTCTATAGCTCCAGTTTTCCATGATTGAGATAATCACGTACAACTTAGTTATGATTGAAATATTAATCAGTGGTTAGTTCGCTAGTACCAGTTTAAAGAAGGTTTTGTAGCTGTTCTTTGATGAAATTAATCTAATGAAAACAATAGTTCGGCAGTACCATTCAAAGAGCTTTATAGCTGTTCTTTGATTAAATTAATCTAACGAAAACAATAGTTCATCATTACCATTCAAAGAACTTTATAGCCATTCTTTAATGAAATTAATCTAGCTCCATTAGTACTTTTACTCTTATTTACTCATTTGTTGTGAATCTATGCTACTTTACGCCGGCAGTAATGCATCATAGATTCACTAGCCTGATTAATAATTAGCGGTTAGTGATTAATACTATTTAATAGACAGACAGACTATGTCATTATCTAAATAGTAATCATTTGATTCCTACAATCATCTACGTACACTTAGTTAAAACTCAAACGATAATCAAAGGTTAAATCAGTAGCCTATAGCCCTAATTTTCCATGATTAAAATAATCACGTACAACTTAATTATGATTGAAATATTTAACCAGAGGTAAAATCAGTACCATCTAAGATTTACTAGCTCGTTAGTACCTTTTAAAGAAAACTTTGTAGTTATCCTTTAATGAAATTATTCTAACTCTATTACATTTCATCTTAGTGAAATTACTCTGACTCACCGTAGTGATTTGTAACAAATAACATAATTGAAGTCAGACGATAAGTTAGAATTTCTAGGATCTCCATCTAACATGTGTTATGTTTAGTCTATCATGAAGTCTAGCACATTCTTAACTTATCTGAGTAAATAATTTCAGAGTAACAAGAACGTTCAAATATAACAATTTATTAGTCAGGTAAATGTGTATTATGCCAATTCATTCAGTCAATTCATAAACGATCAATACAAAACATCAAATTCTCAAAGATAAATCCAAGATTTAGAAGATGTATTACCTGACTCTGCATATACATAGTGTGAAGCTCTAGAGGGCTTCACGCTACGGGCCACTTTGGTTACAAAAAGTGCCCTGACCAGCTGGAAGCTGTCCCTTAAGTAGTCAAAAACCAAGAGATAGAAGGGGTGTGTGTTGAATAACAAAGGGCATTCAGTGAGGGTTTCTGAACACCCCCCCCCCCCCTCCCCCCCGGTCACACCCTCAGCAGTAGTGCAAAAGATACCTGAAGCCATATATTTATTATTTGGTTGTGGCTATTTCTGAGGGAATGAGACCATTGTACCAGTCGCACTGAGACATTTCAAATGATATCAAACATGATAGATAAAGTCACTTGCATTGATATAGAACAGTTCATACTTTGAGGTGACCATTTTGTGTGAGAAGAGGGTGCATAAAACAGGGGGTTTTGGGATATACTTCAGATGTAAATGAAGGGAAGAGCCGATTTGTCTGTGTTTTCAGCTCATGTCTTTGAATTGCCAAAGACATCAACTCAAAGTCTTACAAAATTCAGGTATCTTTTGCACCACTGCTAAGGGTGTGCCTTCACAAGGGGTTTCTACTCAAATGCCTTTTGTTATTCAACACACACCCCTTCTATTCCTTGGTTTGGATATTTAAGGTTGAGTTCCAAGCTGTTCAGGGCGCTTCTGCAGTCAGAATGGCCCATAGTACGGAGTTTCTTAAAATTCCACACTATGTGAAGTTTAGTTATAAACTAATTTCGAGAGGAGCGTGTGCTTATGATTGACACGGCTGGCCCAGAGTCAAGCTAATGCACAATTCACCAATCAGTCGATTCCCAGCTTAGTATAAATAACCAAAGCATCCTACCTTAGTCATCTTCGTCTTGAAGAAGCAGCCTCGCGTAACCCAGTTACTTTAACGAAGCAGCAACAATATCCATTATTGAACTCGAAACCGACAACTTTAGTGAGAGTCCCGCTCTCCAGCTAAATCCAGCCGCGGCCCAGCACCTCCAAGCCCCGCCAGCCTCCCTAGTAGAGTCCGAGGCTCCAGCGAGAGGAAGTCGCCTTACTCGTGCTTCCGCCTCAAGGCTTCCCAGCCACGCAGTATCTCCCTCTCCGTCAACCTCCAGAATCCACACCACCTCGCCCGCTTCTTCCTACGCCTCAGCCGTCTCTTCCTTCAACCTCACGAAGAGATTAACTATCCAGGAACTCCGCGAGCGGCTATACCCGCTCCCTCAACAAGAGAGACTTATTAGAGCTGTATCACAGCATAACCACCAACTCTATGAATACTTCACCTCTGTCACCGCAAAAAAAGAAAACTCGGACCTCCAAAGCTCGCCACGTCCCGTATCCTCCGCCTGAACACTCTCCACCAGTTCAAGCACCCCAGAACGCAACCAGAAGAAGCCACGCCCCCGGCCGCACGTCATCTGGTCTCCACCCCCAGGAAACTCAGACCACGAGCCAGCGTTAACCATCTACGCTACAGCAAGACACCCAAACGGACAACCCAAGATTTCCTATCTGGCCACCAGCCCCCCCTTCTAATTCATCCTCCAGTCCCACTTTACCCACCAAAATCGTTCCCCCCCAGGAGGCCACAATTGCCACAAACCCTCTAGAGCAGATCAATCCTTTTCCTCCTCATCCTTCTCTCGCTCCTAGCTCCTTCCCTAGCGGCCCGCCCCCCGCAGCTATTTTCCCATCCTTCGCCGTTCAGCCCCCCTTTCCTGCATTCCTTCATGATCGGGTCTTTTCCACTCCTCCATTTAGTGGCTTTCGCATCACCCCAATTGGCATCGCTACTCGCAAATTTTCGGGCAAAAAAGCCTAATTAGCGATTTATAATCCCCACATAATTCATACTTTCTGAGTATTAATAGTACCATTCCATTAGAGGAATTTTCCCTCCATTACCACAACATAGACCAAGCTATCTCAATCAAAACCGCCGGCCGCAACGCATGGCTCATTAAAATAAACATTACCTCCGCATTCAAAATCATGCCCATCCACCCTGATTACTGGCACCTCTTCGGCATTCAGTGGCACTCCAAATTCTACTTCGCAGTCCGCCTAACGTTCAGCTGCAGAAGCAGTCCGAAAAAATTTGACATGCTTTCCGAAGCCCTATACTGGATACTGTCAAATAATTATGGCATCCCTTACCTCAGTGGTTCTCAAACTGTGGTACGCGTACAGATATGGCTACTAAAAACGTGCGAGTGATCTAAAGTGGTCTCACATCTTATTGCAGTATCCCATGGCAAAGCAGAACATGGACCAACACAAGAAGCACATGACCAGCAGGGGGCAGTTATGTAACATAGTGAACATGTACGGCAAGCAGCCAGTCAGGTGGGCAAAAGCAGAGGTGTGACTCTCCGCTAAACATTCCTCTTTTTTTTTTCTTTCAGTACAGTGTTTAAATAATATTAAATAGGCCTACATCAACTGTGTATTTTATAGCCTATTTACTTAGACAGTGTGTGTTATACTATAGTTTAATTGACTGTTACCATATGTTAAACTATGGAGCTCTGAGCATAATTCGAATTACAAATTTGCTTCCACGACCACGTCTTTTTAATGCATATACTTGTTTTAATTAATGTTATACTTTAATAATTAATTATGAAATGGAATAATTCGTTCCTGAAATAGTTCTACTAAATCTATGAAACAAAAAAAAATTAACTTACAAATCAATTTATGGAATTTAAGCCTGCATAAGCAACAGAACACGTACAGGTACGAAATTCAAATCGAATAGATTCTAAAAATAATTTTAATTAAAGTCATAATATGTAGGCTAGCTTAAAGAGAACTATTTTAAACACCTGCTGTAAATTTGTCTGCATGTGATCAGGAATCCGTAGCTCGCACCCAAACAACAGACATGCGAAGCGTGTGTATTCTACAGTACGGCTGGGGAATGCGCTATTTTAAAAAGCAAAGCATATAGCATATATAACCAACAAACCAACTTTTTTCCATTTGAAAAATTTAAGTTATTATTAGATCTTATAAAAGATCCATTTTTAAAATGTTTGCATGATGACTCCACACCAAGGCGTTCACTTAATAAACTATATCTATGCAAATTAATGCAATACTGTTACGTATTTGTGTTATTTGTGTTCTATTTGTGCTTTGTGTTCTCTCTTTCTCTTTCTCTCTCTCTCTCTTGCTCTGTTCTCCCGTATCTGCTTTCAGATTCTCCGGTTCCTGCTATTGGTCATTTCATCCGTCAATCATTTCATCCCCGGTTACGTCACTATGACATCACGTCCAATAGACAAAGACCTCCAGATATAAAAGCGCGCGCCAGACCCTAGCCCAGCCCTTCTTGTCTTCTTGTTATTCTCTTGTGTTTGAATTGCGTTGCGGTATAGAATGGAAAACCCTGTCTGACTGTGTGTTTCGTTGTTGCCTGTTTCTGTGTGCACGTTATTCGTCCGTAATTCACATTCCATCTCTCATTCTCTGTTTACAAGGCTTGGATGAAGCGGACAGGTAAGAAGTTCACGTGACATACATTTTGCAACACTTAGGTCTACTCTTGTATAGTACATTAGGTTAGGGGCGAGCGCCACCCCTTGTACCTTTTCGATAGACAGAGTAGTTAGTTAGGACTCGGAAGATTCTTCGCGTTTAATTTGTTTAATACATTTAGTTAGTTAGATTCTTCTGGGAAGTTAGATATTGTTGGGTTTTGTTCTTTTCATTTCTTTAGCGCCGCCCACGTCCCTTCTGCCAGCTCTCGTTTTACCGTCTTTTGTGTTGTACATATTGTAAATAGTATATTTTTGCCTTATCCTCTTTTTCTATAATTTTGATTAATTCGTTGTTTTGTTCACTTGGGTATGGTAAATAAAATCAAAAATTTTGTTATTACTTTGGTTGTCTTTTGCACTTCATTCACGGTTGATATAAATTCATTTTAATTATCCAAATGTCAAACCCCACTTTCCCCTAGACAACATCAAGGGGTTTGTAAAAAATACTATATGTAAAAAACAAAAAAACCCCGAAATTATTATATACCAGTAGCCTATAGCCTACAGTATATACGTAAATCAACATATTGCCTTGTTGTTTCTTTACGTGCAGGACGCACATTGTTATGCGAGTGACAGAGAAAAGGAAAGCACAGAAAGTCTAAGATAAAATAAAGTGTTTAAATCACGATCTTTAAATAATGACTTATGTTAAAATGTTAACAGAGATTTGTGATTATTAACAATTACAGCAGAGCAATTAAAAACATACTTTCCGTGGAGTGATCGTCTTGCTTTTTTAGATTTCAGTGTTCTCCTTCAAATTGATGTTATGTTTTTTGAAAACTGTTGAAATTAACTGCCCAGTTCTAGTGTGTTTCATGTGTTTTAATTTCGTTTTGTTTAATTTTTTTTTTTTTGCATGTGCGTGTGAAATAGTGACAACTTTAAATGATTAGCCGACTGGTTATGCACAGGCTACATTATTCAAGTGCATTTATTATGACATTATTCGTCACAAGATTGTGATATGCTACAATCATTAAAGCATTAATGAAATCCTTACACTTTGCACTGACAGAAAATCATCCACCCGCACAGTTGAGCAGTAGACGGGCTCAAATAAAAAAATGTAATTCGTATATTTTTGCTTGAAAAAAATATATTTTAAAAACGAATTTCATATAGTTTGTCTATAGTTTATTAAGTTTTTTTGGTCAGTTATTTTCAGTTCAATTTTTGTGCAATGGCGCCTGTAGTAATAATTTTAAAAGGAACAATAATATGCACAGTTTCGTTATCATTATTGTTATATAATTATACATAATATCATTATTGTTCGCTATAATTATTGCATAATTATGTTAGGCTATCATTTGTAAAAATGCCACCACAAGCCATTAGGTTAGGCCTACCAATTTTATTTATTTATTTAACCTATTTTAATAACTTGTTTTCAGGTTAGATTTTCATATTTTAGGACAATGAACTTATAGCCTACAAGTCAAAATACAATCAATATGCTTTAGCCGTTAAAATAGGCCTACAGTACATTTTCTTGCGTTTAATTTGTACAGTAGCAGTATAGGCTTGTAGCCTAAATTACATATTTTTTTAAGTTAATCATTCAGATAACCGCAGCATTGATGCGCGGAAATTATATATATATATATATATTATTTTAAAATTCTATTATATTAAATAATAAATTATATTAATTTTTATTTATTTTTTGCTTTTTCAAAGCCTCAGTGTTCTCCTTCAAATTAATGTTATGTTTTTTGACAACTGTTTAAATGAACTGCCCTGTTTTAGTGTGTTTCATGTGTTTTAATTTCGTTTCGTTTTTTTTTTTTTTTTTTTTA
>CAIGQQ010004836.1:2080148-2107126 GCA_903798035.1 Danio albolineatus
AGCCTCTAAATATAAAAAACTCCCAAATCCATTTAAAGGTAATAATCTAATTGATGTTCAAAAAATAAAAAATAAAGCTAACCAAAAGATAAAACTCGCATTATTGAACATTAGGTCGCTGTCATCTAAAACTCTTTTTATTAACGATTTGATAACAAAGCTAGATGCTCTCTGTCTAACAGAAACCTGGATAAAACCAGATGATTACATGCCCCTAAATGAGTCTTCACCTGAAGGATATCATTATAGACATGAGCCGCGTCCTAAAGGCAAAGGTGGAGACGTGGGCATAATATACAGTAATATTTTTAGTGCTACTCAGCGATCTGACTTCAAATATAATTCATTTGAAGTAATAGTGATGTATATTTCAGTGAACAATTTAAACAATACATTTCAATCTAAATTTGTACTGGCAACTGTTTATCGGCCTCCAGGGCACCATACCGACTGATTTTTTGCTGATTTCTTATCTGAAATAGTTCTGGCCACAGACAAAGTTATAATTGTTGGTGATTTTAATATTCATATAGATAATGAAAAAGATGCTTTAACGCTGGCCTTCTTAGACATACTAGCCTCTGTTGGAGTGAAACAGCATGTCTCAGGGCCTACCCATCGACATAATCACACTTTAGACCTAATATTATCACATGGTATTGATATTGATAATGTTGAAGTTGTGCAGCAGAGTGATGACATTTCAGATCACTATTTAATCTCCTGTTTATTGTGCATTGATAGCTCTACAAAATCATCTTCTATTCACAAATATGGCAGGACGATCACCGCTAGCACTAAAGATGATTTTGTTAGTAACCTTCCTGATCTGTCCAATTTTTATAACATTCCAGGCAGTCTAGAAGAGCTTGACACTGTAAGTGAAACCATTGATTCCGTCCTTTCTAATACGTTAGATATAGTTGCTCCGTTACACTTCAAAAAGATTAGGGAAAAAAATCTGACGCCATGGCACAATGAGCACACACGTGTCTTAAAGACAGCAGCCCGGAAAATGGAGCGTAGATGGAAGAAATCAAAACTAGAAGTTTTTCGTCTGGCCTGGAAAGAAAGTTCGCTTAACTTTAGAAAAGCTTTAACGTCAGCCAGATCTGCTTATTTTTCAACATTAATAGAAGAAAATAAACATAACCCTAGGGTCCTGTTTACCACGGTAGCTAATCTAACTAAAAATAAAGCATCAACATGCATTTCTCAGCATAGCAGTAATGACTTTATGAACTTTTTCACACGCAAGATTGATGATATCAGAGATAAAATAAGCACCAACAGTCTGCCTCCTACAGCCTCGTCCCAATTAGAGCATTGTAGACCGGTAATGGATAAAGTTCAAAAATTTTCAACAGTAGGTGAGGAAGAATTATCTAAACTGATAAATTCGTCAAAATCAACAACGTCTATGCTAGATCCCATACCGACCAAATTATTAAAACAATTGTTTTCAGAAGTTTCTGAACCTGTTCTTAACATTTTGAATTCATCCCTACTCCTAGGATACGTTCCTAAAACTTTTAAACTAGCTGTCATTAAGCCTCTTATTAAAAAACCACAGCTTGATCCTAAAGAACTAGCAAATTATAGATTGATTTCAAACTTGCCTTTTCTATCAAAGATTTTAGTAAAAATTGTATCTGCTCAACTATGTTCCTTCCTACAAAGAAACAATATTTATGAAAAATTTCAATCTGGATTTAGAGCATTTCATAGCACAGAAACCGCACTCCTAAGAGTCACAAATGACCTCCTTCTGTCGTCCGACTGTGGTTACATTTCTCTCTTAGTGCTATTGGACCTCAGTGCTGCATTTGATACAATTGATCATAATATTCTCCTTGATAGGCTTGAAAATTATGTTGGTATTACAGGAACTGCATTGGCCTGGTTCAGGTCTTATCTATCTGAATGTTATCAATTTGTATCAGTTAATGAAGAGACATCATACAGATCAAAAGAACACTGTGGGGTACCACAAGGCTCAGTTCTTGGTCCCTTACTTTTCCCACTATATATGCTACCGCTAGGTGATATCATTAAAAAACATGGAGTTAGCTTCCACTGTTATGCTGCTGATACACAACTTTATATCTCCTCTCAACCTGGTAATTTGTTTGAATTTACTAAATTAACAGATTGTATAGCTGATATAAAAAATTGGATGACTAATAACTTCTTATTACTAAATTCAGATAAAACTGAGGTCTTGCTTATTGGTCCCAAAAATCTCACACGCAAAAACTTAGAACACTGTCTAACCCTTGATGGATTCTTAGTTCAGTCCTCATCTTCAGTCAAAAATTTGGGGGTGATTTTTGATAGCAGCCTGTCATTTGAAGGCCAGATTTCAAGCATCTGTAAAACTGCTTTTTTTCATCTTAAAAATATTGCCAAACTTCGACACATGCTATCAATGTCTGATGCGGAAAAGCTCATTCATGCTTTGATGACGTCTCGATTAGATTACTGTAATGCATTACTAGGCGGCTGCCCTGTTGGCCTAATTAACAAACTTCAGCTAGTTCAAAATGCAGCTGCTAGAGTGCTTTCTAGAACAAAGAAATATGATCATATTACTCCAGTTCTTTCATCATTGCATTGGCTCCCTATTAAATATCGTATAAATTTTAAAATCTTACTGACTACCTACAAAGCCCTGAACGGCTTGGCTCCCCAGTATTTGCAGGAGTTCCTGATTTATTATAGCCCATCACGTCCGCTACGCTCAATTAATTCTGGACAATTAATTATTCCCAAAATATCAAAATCAACTGTAGGTGGTAGATCTTTCTCTTATCTAGTACCTAAACTCTGGAACAGCCTTACTAGCACAGTTCGGGAAGCAGACACACTCTATCAGTTTAAAACTAGATTAAAGACACATCTCTTTACATTAGCATACACATAAAACACAAATGCTTTGGAATCCAAATCCTCTAAAGGATTGTTAGTCTGCATTATTTAGGGCAACCGGAGCCGGGAACACTTCCCAAAAGACATTATAATTTGAATGGCATCTGCACTCATGTTAGTCTGTTTTTTATTATTCCCGAGGTTTCCATAATCCTGGACCATGCCGTATCCTGAGCAGCTGCTGTGGTGGTCATGGAGGAGTGGAGAGCATGAGACAGATTCCTGTAAGACGATCCCTGTGACGGACGAGTCCTCGCATTGTTCCCGAAGGGCCAGCCTGTTGACCAGCCGGTGACCCGCCTGTGGTCTCTTCATGATGGATGTCCAGCGTTCTCCAGCCCCGGCGCCATAGACTGCAGCTCTGCACAAGACGTCTGGCCATAGGAGAAATGGTCGTGCCCAACTGAGCCTGGTTTCTCTCGAGGTTTTTTTATTCTTCATTTTCGCCAATTGGTGAAGTTTTTTCCTTGCCGCTGTCGCCTCTGGCTTGCATGGTTCGGAACTTGTAGGGCTGCGCATCGATGGATTAATCTTCAGTGTTTGGACTCTCAGCAGTGACTATTAAACCACGCTGAAATGAACTAAACTGAACTTCAACACTGAAAACTGGACTGACACTGTTTCAATTTTTTATAATGCATGTGAAGCTGCTTTGACACAATCTACATTGTAAAAGCGCTATACAAATAAAGATGAATTGAATATAAACACTAGTATATTGACAACATAAAAAAGAAAAAAAGTGCAACAGTCTAACAACCATGCCATTTTTATAGTGATTTATTAATTTGTTTAATATCAGCTACAGAGACAGTGGACACAATGTTTTCAGCACAAGTCTATTCTTCGTTTAATTTTGGAGACCCCCAATCAGAGATCATTCTCAGTATTCAGTTGTGGCCTGTATTTATTTTAATGTCTTTGATTGCCATAAACGTGTCAAGTTTAACCTGATGCTATAAAATCTACCTGCTCTAGCTGACGCTATTGCTGTGTTATTAATCTAACGTAAACACACCAATCCTGTGAGAAAAAAATAATCATTCAAGACTTGATGGCTTTTCATTTACATATTGTTATTTATTTTACTATTGAAAACAACAATTTTTATCTTATGTGGGTTATGGTTAAAATATAATTCTAATAGTTTAATATAATGTATTTGATTTTTGGAAATCACCAAGCAACCTATCATGTGTCCCACTTGGGGGTCCGGAGACCGAGGAGGAAGAACTGGCCTTCCTCACCTGTCACCCGCCTACAGGTGACTGAACCCTCTGCAGCCCATCCAGCTACCACTCTGGCTGCAGCACCATGCCTTGAGGTGCCCGAGAATAACACTGCAGCACTTCAAGAGGTAGTGGGGTGCTCAGCAGTGCCTGAAGAGGTGGCCAGCTTCCTGCCACCTAAATCAAGGAAGCGTAGGAGGAGAAAGGGCTCCTACACATTGTCGGCTCCAGCCCCAGATCGCCTGCCAGTGTCTGCTCCAGCCCCAGTGCGCCCGCCGGTGTCGGCTCCAGCCCCAGGGCGCCCGCCAGTGTCGACTCCAGCCCCAGTGCGCCCGCCAGTGTCGGCTCCAGCCCCAGTGCGCCCGCAAGTGTTGGCTCCAGCCCTAGTGCGCCAGTGTCGGCTCCAGCCCCAGTGCCCCGCCAGTGTCGGCTCCAGCCCCAGTGCGCCCGCCAGTGTTGGCTCCAGCCCCAGTGCGCCGCGCAGTGACCGCTCCAGCCCCAGAGTGCCGCGCAGTGACCACCCCAGCCCCAGAACGCCGCGCAGTGACCGCTCCAGCCCCAGAACACCGCGCAGTGACCGCTCCAGCCCCAGAGCGCCGCGCAGTGCCTGTACCACCCAGGCCCCAAGCCCTGCTGGCCCCAGCCCGGCTCCTAGCCCTAACTGCACCACCCAGACATCTTGCTCTGCCGGTCCCAGCCAAGCTTCTTGCCTTACCGGCACCACCCAGACGTCTTGCCCTGCCGGCCCCAGTTAAGCTCCTTGCCTTATCTGCACCAGCCTGGCTCCTTGCCCTGCCAGCCCCAGTCAAGCTCCTTGCCCTGCCGGCTCCCCACAGGCCTCCAGCCTGGCCGGCTTCCCTCAAGCCTCCTGTCCAACCGGCTCCCCTTAGGCCTCTTGTCCAGCCGGCTCCAGCCCTGCCGGCTCCCCTCAGGCCCCAAGCCTGGCGTGCCCCCCTCAGGCCTTCTGTCCAGCCAGCTCCAGCCCAGCCGGCTCCCCTCAGGCCTCCATCCCAGCCGGCTCCCCACAGACTTCCAGCCTTGCTGTGCCTGTGCCTGGGGTGACTCTATGCCACCCTGGACGGTCCCTCTGGCTCCATCCTGGTGACATGCCAGGGTCCCTGACCCACTGAACCCACCCTGTTCTACCCCTCCGGTCACACTTTGGACTTATCCTCCCTGGTCTTGCCCTACCATCCCTTCCTTGTTTGTCTTGCTGGGTCTGGCTTGGCTCCCCTCCCTCCCACCTTTCATGTTGTCTTGCTTGTTCACTTCCCTGTCTTGTGTTTGTTGAATGTTGCCTGTTTTGTTGTCTTGTGGTGTTTCTTGCCTGTCTTGTATCTTGTTGGATGTTCCCTTGAGGGACAAAAGGAGGCGTCCCTTTTGGGGGGGATTCTGCCACTCCAGTCTTATTAATTCTTGTTTTGGTGGCAGAGTCCAGACACTAGCTCTGTCTAGTCCTGTGTGTTGTCATTGTGTCTCTGTATGAGTGCCAATTGTGGGTGCGCTTGGACCGTGCGCGCTTTCTGTTTGGCGCGTGAGGCTCCAGCCCCAGTGTTGGCTCCAGCCCCAGTGCACCGCGCACTGACCGCACTAGCCCCAGAGCGCCGCGCAGTGACGCCTCCAGCCCCAGAGCACCGCGCAGTGACCGCTCCAGCCCCAGAGCGCCGAGCAGTGACGGCTCCAGCCCCAGAGCACCGCGCAGTGACCGCTCCAGCCCCAGAGCGCCGCGCAGTGCCTGTATCACCCAGGCCCCTAGCCCTGCTGGCCCAAGCCCGGCTCCTAGCCCTACCTGCACCACCCAGACATCTTGCTCTGCCGGTCCCAGCCAAACTCCTTGCCTTACCGGCACCACCCAGACGTCTTGCCCTGCCGTCCCCAGCCCGGCTCCTTGCCCTGCCGGCCCCAGTCAAGCTCCTTGCCCTGCCAGCACCAACCAGGCGTCCTGCCCTGCCGTCCCCAGTCCGGCTCCTTGCCCTGCCGACCCCAGTCACGCTCCTTGCTTTGCTGGCACCACCCAGACGCCTTGCCCTGCCGGCCCCAGCCTGGCTCCTTGCCCTGCTGGCCCAAGTTAAGCTCCTTGCCTTATCTGCACCAGCCTGGCTCCTTGCCCTGCCAGCCCCAGTCAAGCTCCTTGCCCTGCCGGCTCCCCACAGGCCTCCAGCCTGGCCGGCTTCCCTCAAGCCTCCTGTCCAGCCGGCTCCCCTCAGGCCTCTTGTCCAGCTGGCTCCAGCCCTGCCGGCTCCCTTCAGGCCCCCAGCCTGGCGTGCCCCCCTCAGGCCTTCTGTCCAGCCAGCTCCAGCCCAGCCGGCTCCCACCCTTCATGTTGTCTTGCTTGTTCACTTCCCTGTCTTGTGTTTGTTGAATGTTGCCTGTTTTGTTGTCTTTTGGTGTTTCCAGGAGGCGTCCCTTTTCGGGGGGAATTCTGCCACTCCAGTCTTGTTAATTCTTGTTTTGGTGGCAGAGTCCAGACACTAGCTCTGTCTAGTCCTGTGTGTTGTCATTGTGTCTCTTTATGAGTGCCAATTGTGGGTGCACTTGGACCGTGCGCGCTTCTGCTTGATATGGGCGCGTGAGGTCTGGGCGTGTTCGCGATTGCGCGCTCTCATCCTGGTGTTTGTTTGTTCTGTGGGCATCGCGCTGTTTCAATCCCAGCGTCTCCGTCTAGTTGGTTTCGGTTTGGGATGGCGCTGAGTTAAAGCGTGCACGTTGCATATGTTAGAGCGCTCGGTAAGATGTTTTCATTTTATCGTGTGCTTGTGTCTTGCTTTCAGTCCTCTGTTACGTTTAGCACGTGGTGTGTGTTTACATGTTGTCATGCGAGCACGCAGTTAATGAGTTATCTCATTGGCTGCCTGTTCTAGTCTTTATGTGAGTACATGGCTTGTGTTGTCATGTGCACTCCTGTCTATTGTCTAGTTCCACCCTGCTTGTTAACCTTGTAGGGGTCCAAGCTACATTAAATAGACCGATAAGGGATTTATTAGCTCATTTCAATGAATCGGATCTTGACGATTCGAATCATTGATTCGACTCAATAGTCAGATTGAATCAGATTAAAAGACTCACACTTTATCTATCATTCGCCCAGCGAATAGAAGAGATCGTATGTCACCAATCTTGTTTATATTATTTACGTGGTCAACGATAATAACATAACACAGTATTGGGTTAACTTTTAGCAAGGTAACAAAATCTACAGCTCGAGGCAATGACTGATAAGCACATAAACAAGAGCACAGTTCGTACAAAATGAGAACAAAGATTTATTGAGCTACACTACGATACATGAAACTAACTACGTAATAAGCAAACAACAAACAAACGCTCACACACATTCACACATACACAGAGAGGCAGTTCGGAGGATGCAAAATGAGTTGACAACAGTCCCAAATCAATTCTAGTATTTCTTACTAGATCTTAGAATCACACCTGAGAAACCACAAAAGCAGAGATTGAGCTTATCTTTAACTGCTTAAGATTAATCAGCACCAGATCAGTTAGAGACAACGTTAATTCGTGTTACTTGCGATTTTGCTGAAGTCTTGAATCTTGAATTTCCCTCGCTGGCCGGCTTGTGGAGCACGTCGGTCCTGATTGGGTGGTGACTCGCTTCGGTGACGTCTCTTGGGCTCACTCCCTCGTGATTGGCTGTTGTTCTGGGTTACCGAGGTGACG
Organism: Danio albolineatus; assembly: GCA_903798035.1. Taxonomy (NCBI): domain Eukaryota; kingdom Metazoa; phylum Chordata; class Actinopteri; order Cypriniformes; family Danionidae; genus Danio; species Danio albolineatus. Next base: position 2,087,984 of record CAIGQQ010004836.1, read on the forward strand.
CAGATTCTGAGGAGAGTCGACTTGCGGAAGTTCGTGCGGTTTCAGCGGTCCTGAAACCTAGGTTGCATGAAAGTTCTTGGTGACCCAATCGCGTGGCGGTGCGGTGTCCGTGCAGGCGAGAGGGGGCAGAGTGCACAGCTGGCAGGAGCGAGCTTGATGCAAAAAGCAAAGATTTTACGGTTGCAGGGCGGTTTTAACCCCTTAGCCAGCGCCCCGACGTGGTCGCACTGAGGCGCTATTTTTCCCACATGTCAGTGTGTATAAATAGATTACACCAGAAAGAAAGAAGTATCTGCACAAAACTATACATCATTCTAAAGCTACAACCCTCAAGCACCCATTGCAGCTAGTTGCTTTTCAATGGGAGGCTTGTAAAGGATGAATTTGCTAAATTTGTTTAAGTTTTACAGAAAATGCTTAATAGATATGGAGTGAATATCATAGTAAATCAACACACACACACATTCATTGCAGTTGATCAGGGTTTATTTCAAAAGGTAAGAGTCCTCAGAAAACATCCTATCGAACACATTTAGTCTACTGACACAATAGTACGGATTATGGATGATTATTCATTTGTTTATGTCACCTTTTCTACCGGAGACCTGTTGTTTACCATGGTACTTACACGTGAAAACGGCGTCTTTGTAGTAAAAAGCAAGGCAATGTCATAGCTTACAGTGTTACAGATAAAACAAGACCACAAACTGAATAAAAAGTCAAAGTTATAGTTACTAAAATCTAAACAAAGTTGTCGAGTGTTTAGACGCTCTGCATGTGCTCTCTCTCATATGCTGTCGATCACTCACAGTTACTTCCTACTTACTTTGACTGACGGAGAATTTAGCCAATGGTTGTATGATTATTTCTTTTTTGTCAATGGCTGTGTCACTGCACACTTTTTGTTGTTATTGGCTAAATAATCTGTCAATCATCATGCGACGCACCTGCCCCCTGTTGCACAGCTGCTAACAGTTCAAGCTAACGGCAGACAGCGGCTGTTTTGCGAAAATGAAACAAAGAAATGAGATCGTCAAAGTTTCATCAGCTGAAGATAGTTTTGAGAGATAGTTTGAAGCGAAGAGGAGAATATTTCTGAGGAGAATCGATACTTCAATGACGTGGGTGAAGAAAGAAACTTCCGGTGTTTTATAACAGTGAGTATTAGTTATGTTGCCTGTATAATATGTCAGTTGTTTACATTTCAGTTCTTCTACTTGTTTAGCCTGCGTGTGTTTATACGTGTGAATGTCTCTCTGGTAGTGATAATCTTTCAGTAATGTTTGCCATTATCATATGTTTGCCATTCATCTGAATGGCCACTGATAGCTAAGCTACATTATCATATGTATATGTGGGCATCAGAGTAAATTGTGTTCTACTTGTTTACAATAGAATCCTAATTCTCTTTTTTTGTCATGTAGCAGGACTTTGGATTTCAAGCAGCAGAAACCTCCAATATAAAAAGATGTCCAAGCACTTCCAGTGAGCAAAACAACAGTTGAAAGACTTTTTTTGTTGCAAATGCACTGGACTTATTTCACACAATGTACTTCTTGTGCTCTAATAAAACATTCATACTATATGTTTCTGCCTATTATTTTACAATTTAAAATATGTGGTATGTGAAAAGACTAAAATAGTTGTTAGAAACATGTGTGGTCTTTAGACTGCTTCTCCCCAAACAAGGAGCAGGAGAAAGTCACAAGACATAGTCTCAGAAAAATAATTCCAGAAATTTTATTTTACATAATATTGGCATCAACTTCAAAACTTGTACTCAGAAGATGTGTGGCTTTTGACCCATTACTTTTCTGTGTTGCTTCAGGACTAATTTCATATATTTGTTTATGAAATGTTAAATGTTTAGTGCAGTGCATTTTTTTTGTACATTACTTAAGCATCGATTAACTTTTTTTCATTTTGAGCATTATAAACTCTAAATGATGAATAATAAAGCCCAGAGTGTCTTCTTTCCAAAGATACATGAACTGTGAATGTAGACCAAATCATTCAGCATCTGTTAATGTTTTAGTTTGGGATGGTCAGTTTTCAGAAAATGCCACTAACGGTGAGGGAAAGGAGGACATCGATATAGTCTCGGAAAACATTTTACAGAAATCTCATTTTGCATGATATTTTAATGAAATTTAAAATATAAACTCATCAAACACTTGGCTTTCATGTCATATTTTTTCTAGGACATTACATTAATGTTTTCCTGTGTTTGTATATGGAAAAGCAAATATTGAACACAATAAAAAAAAAATCCTCATGATTTCATAATGTATAACTTTTTATATTTTTGAGCCTGACACTTTCCCTTTTAGCACAGTAAAGCCCAAAGTGTCTTCTTTCCAATGATACCTAGTTTGTGTTTGTAGCTTAGTGGAGACAGGAACTGTTACTATTTAAAGTTAGGTAGGTGTAAATGCCCAAAAGTGAGTGCTGGCTAACAGGCAACCTGGTCTGGTCCATCCCTGTGGCTCCATCTTCCAATGAGCAGTGACCATGAGGAGCGTGTACACGCCCCACATCATGTAGTAAAAGGTCAATCATTAACAGAGAATGCATGTGGGTTTCACGTGGTAAAATCCCTTGTAAGTTTGTAACTCTTATATCAAATGTTACAAAATGAATATTACTTCGTACTAGAAACTTTTCCTTTACATCACAGTATTGCAAATGCCACTAGCTACAATTTAATACCAAACACTAAACATTTCAGACACACACAGAACTTTTATCTGTTATAAGGGTTAAAACAACGCATTGATTAACCTGTTTGGTTGGAATACACAACATGTGAGGAAAACCTATAGCATATCATTCAAAAGATGCATCTGCCTTCGTTTCGATATTTCAAGAGATTGAAGACAATTTCATGTATGGATTAAAAATCCAGAGATCTCTGGTCTCTCTCTGGGCAGTAAACTGGGCAGTGTCCTCGGGGCATGCACATGATCAGTGAGTCATTAAAACAGTCTCGTGACACGAAGCCCGCCAAAATTTCTGTAAAACGCCTTTGTTTTAGACTTAATAATTAACGAAGTTAGCCGAAGGGTCTTCCGAACATCTGGCACAAGTAAGATTCGAAATAAGGATCCTCTGTTCTGTTATGTGAGGCACGGTGTGCCTAATTTGCAGGCCTGATTCGAACGGCCTGATTCGGACGGGTTTTAAAAGTTCTGCACATCTTCTGCAGTGAGTTCTTACATCTTATTATTAGTTTATCATGTTCACCTGTTTGTTTGTTAATTATTTCTGCTTTAAATTCTCTTCATGTCTGCTGTCCTGTGCCAGTTCGTCGTCGTTATTAGTCCTGTCTTGTTCTAGCCCTGATCCAAGCCCTGGTGCCTGTCAAGTTTGTTTGTTTATTTGTTTTATTTATGTTTCCCCCCTCGGGGTAGTTTATTTTGCTGTTTGTTTTATTTTATTATTAATAATTACCCATTTTGTTCTGCACTTGAGTCCTCGCTCCTTTTCCCTACCACAAACCGTGACATATGTTCAGTTCTTAATTTTCTACTTGTCAGAGTGTCAGCAAGTACAGATGTCTCTAGTTCAAAATGTCCTAATTACCGTCGTTCGTCCCGCCGCGGCGGCGGTAAAAAGTGCGCCAACAGCTTTTGGCCGCTGGGGTGGCGCCTTAACCATAGATTTTCAGCTTTGCCTTTCCACAATAGGATAACACTATAAGTGTGTACTGTACATTTAAAAAGGGTGTGTTGAATTAAGTTATAATTTTGTTGGTTTGTTTTAGTTTTCTTAGCAGTATGATTTTACACTATAGAAAAGATACAATCCATGGTGAGAAACATCCCTAGGCTGCAAAAATTAAGCAAATATAAGAATTAAGTTCTTTAGCCTTTATATTGCCCTAATAAATTGCGTTAGGGTGAAAAGAACGTTTTGTCTGACCATCATGGTTTGTTTGACCATCATGCGCACAAGATATGAAAATCACAAAATAATAAAAAGGTTATCGAGCCGATGGAGCGCGTCCACTGATCGCAGTTTCACTTGCTTTATCAATAATTATTATTTATTATAGGCTAGGTTACAAATATTTGACCAACTGCTACTACACGTTAAACACTCTTGTGCACTCAAAATAGGTTCTCTTTTGCTATTAGTGGCAGTTATGAAGTTAAATAAATGGGAATGCACGCAAAGTTAGCCGCATGTTCATTCTCTCCTTGTTTCTCTTTCACACGCATGCAGCGCGAATAGCCTGCATAAAGAAAAAAAATCTGCTTGTTTAAAAAAGCGCATTATATCCACGAATGTCTATAATTATAATATTAAGCTAATAATATATCCATAATGCTGGGATGCGTTGCGCTTTGACTGGATATCTAGTTCAAAAGCAAAATTATTATTTGTTGCACAGCATAGGCTAGCCTATAGTGTGGAAAAATATAATTCACAATGCAAGACATCCTGCTCTGCATATCACTCTGAAAAAAAAAAAAAAAAAATCTTATTTCGGCTTCGGTCTACGGGACAAAATGTTTGTTTTTTTACACTGTATGCTATTCTATCCCATATCCTAAACATAGCCAACATAAAATATTAATATTTTAAGTTTCTACAAGCACATTTTAATGTTTATTGGCTACACATCTGGGTCATAAATACCGCACACAGAATAACGCCGCTAATGAAAAAATATATACAATTTAAGCTCATTATAAATTAGCTTATATATATTTTTTTATATTTCCCAGAGATGGGTTACAGCTGGAAGGGCATCCGCTGTGTAAAACATGCTGGATAAGTTGGCTGTTCTGTGGCGACCCCAAATTAATAAAGGGACTAAGCCGAAAAGAAAATGAATAAATGAATGAATGAATACTGTATATTTAGATATTTGTTAAAACGCGATTCTCCTTAGATAAACTCTTTATGCTTGCAGGACGTTGTCACTGCCGAAGGGAATAACTTTATGAATAGTCTACTTATAATTGCTTATTATTATTATTATTATTATTATTACTTTTATTAAAACTGGTAACTGTCGCACATATACAGTGTAGAAAATGCAAATAAATTAAACCGCTGCAGCCATTTTAAACTTTCATTTTACAAAAGCCTATATCTGAAAAAAATATATTTTCTAAACAATAAACAACGGAGTTTTGAAATATTTTTATAAAGTATTTGGATACGATGATATTAATCAAATCGTGCAAACAGGGCATTTTTTGGATGAGTGAAAGCAGAAACTATACCTGTCATTCAGTCCTGCGTATGCTTTACAAACGGATTTGTCAAAAAATGTGTTGTATGTCCTTAAACAAGTGTTTATGTTTTTATATGGCGTGAAAAATGTAAAACTGAAATTTTATTATAGCTGCTGAGCGCAACGAAATATAGCTATAACAATTTTGGTATATAAAAAAATAATTAAACCGTTTCAAGCCATTTTCAACTTTAATTTTACAGAAACCTGTCTGAAAAAAATATTTGAGATATTTTCTAAAAACAACAAACAATGGAGGAGTTTAGAAACATTAATTATAAAGTATTTGTATACGATTATATAAATCAAATCGTGCAAACAGGGCATTTTATGGGTGAGTGGAACTACCTGAAACTACATTCTTTTCTGTCATCTAGTCCTGCCCGGTTTAAGACAGGCTATTCCTAAAACACGTTTCCTTTACTCAAGATAACTGCATAATATGCAACATCCTTAAATTATTCTCTTAAAAAAGGGGCATTACCTATTAAGTGCCATATAGCCTATATGGAAATATTAATGTTTTAGGTCTCTCCGGGGCATTTGGACTGAATGTATGATGGCGTCTATCAAAACGACGTTATAAAATACACTCGATGTATGCCAACAGTCGGTCTGCGAGTAAACAAATAAAACGAATGAAAATACAAAGACCTGTTTAAAAAAACACAGACCTGTAAAAATACACAGACCTGTTTAACCATTAAAAAATTTAATCAAACTTTGATGCATGACTTGCTTTTTTTCTTATCTCGGACAGTTCTTCCTACTATAATTTATTAAAATATTAATGACAACAGAACATGGGCTGCTCTACAAATATATTTTTATTATGGCATAAAAGCAATAAAAGCAAAAAAATACACTTACTAAATAATACAGATGTTTTTTTAGATTTAGCCCGCTGCACAATTCACACATTTCTGATCATAATCACCAATAAATCCTAGAAAACAGGGTATCATGTTGTAAACCGTTCAAATATTTCTTTGCAGTTATCAAAGACATCATTAGTTCCCTAATTATAGTTTTGTAACTATTCAATTGTTTTAAATTCAATTGTAATATATACATCAGTGTAAAACCTATGAATGCTAGAAAAGCATATTCTGTAATTGTGTAACTGGGTCTCCACTTTTTCCATGGTCTCATTGGCTTCAACAAACTCATCCCTCAGGTTTTTCCAAACCTTTTAACAAAAACTTTCCTCCTTTCCCGCGGCTGTTGCAATTTCTAGCCAAGAATTATTGATCATCTGGTTATCTTTATGATCACTGATCACAAAGGTGTCTGTATAGTCTTACGTGTTACAGACAAAATGATGTTGCGCGCACCCAAAGCGAACTTAAAGACATAAATCTTTACTAATTACGTGTCCACTTTTGTAGGCTCAACACAATAGTGTCATAGCCTATACAGCCTATGAAAATCATTAAATGATCATTTGAAATCATTTAAAGAATTATAAATATCGGATATAAAATCACACTAAATAAATCAATAAAACAAACAAAAAACAAACCAAAGCTAAAACAATGTTGGTATATACTATACAAATTAATTAAACCGTTTCAATTCATTTTAAATTTCCATTTTACAAAAGCCTGTCTGAAAAAAAGATCTGAGATATTTTCTAAAAACAATAAACAATGGAGGAGTTTAGAAATATTATTTATAAAGCATTTGTATACAATTATATGAATCAAATCGTGCAAACAGAGCATTTTATGGGTGAGTGAAACCAGAAACTATGCCTTCTTATCTAGCAATTATTATTATTATTATTATTATTATTATTATTATTATTATTATCAGGCTATTTTCTGTAGGCTACTTGTAACCAATTCCGTGTTTTTCGGGTTGTTGTTTTTTTCAGTTAAAGCTTAATCCACATTAACACAACAATGGCCAAACATTTGGTTTGAGATGGGGGAAGGGGGATGTCTCCAGTATTATTCACAAACCTGGAGAGACAAAATCTCGGTTAGGCTACAAATCTTTTACCTGCATTTACCTTCTTATGTTTCTATTTAGCCTACTGCAACTTCTGGAATGAACTATGTTAATTCAAATATCAATATTAGGCTATAGGCCTATTAGAAAAAAAAGCTTGAAAAAAGCTTTTTTAAGAAAATTATTGTGAAAGACTACATTGATTATTGAAAATCTATCATTTTATCAACCTACCCATTCAATGCCACATTTTCTTTGCAAATTGATGTTGGTGTCATGAAATATGGTTTGCACTCGTCAGAATTATAATTTTTTTACGTCAAAAACACAAAACATAACTGAAGTGCTGCTTGCTGATCCGAGCTACAACAGCAGAGAATTCCGCGGGGTCCTAAAGCCTTCATCCGACAGTTATTTTCAAATATGCACAATGCAAACCAAACAGACATGCCAGTGTCATGGCATAACAAACAGCAGGGTTTCTGCAGATATCATAATGTCAGACTTAAGACTTTTTAAGACCAATTAAGTATTAAATTTAAGACCTACATTACAATATTAGAAATGAAAAATCACAAAATTTGTGGTAAAATAAAATTATTTAAATTGAACAGTACTAAAGACAGGTTAGATGCACTATTGAACTACATCTTATGGGTGTTTCCCAGTGATAGGTTGCAGCTGGAAGAGCATCTGCTGCGGAAAACATATGCTGGATGAGTTGGCGGTTCATTCCGCTGTGGGAACCCCTGATAATAAAGGAACTAAGCTGAGAAGAGAATGAATGATTATAAGGTTTTATGACCATTCAAGATTTTTTAAATAAAACTTTGATGCATCACTCGCTTTTGTTCATATCTCGAACAGTTCTACCTATTAAAGTTAAATATCGATAACAAGAGAAAATGGGTTACTCTACAATTATATTCTTTATATGGCAAGCAAACCAAAAAAAAAAAACTGTTTTATTTTTATTTTGCCCACTCAACAATTCACACATTACTGTCTGGCTAGTTTCTGTCCTCTACTTATAAGCTAAAAAGGGAATAATGGTCCAACAATCCTGTCCATTATCACCAATAAAGCCTAGAAATTGGGCATCAGTATACTGTAAGCTGATTTTAGTTTGTAGCTGTTACGTTGTTTAACTTCAAAATTCAGTCAATCAGTGTAAAACCTATAAATAGTGGAAAAACATATTCTGTAATATTAAAACTCATCCCTCAGGGTTTTCCAAACTTTACAAAACACTTTCCTCCCTTCCATGGCTGTTGCTGTTTTATAGCCAAGAATTACTGGTAATCTGGTTATCTCTATGATGATCACGCATGGTCGGATCATTAAGATGTCTGTACAGTCGTACCTGTTTCAGACAAAATCTTTTCAAACTGTTTTATATTCAACTCAAATTAAACGCGGCGCCGAAAGTATGTTGCGCGCACCCAAAGCTAACCTCCGCAAACACAGCGACGACGTCACATTCGCGCGCGCACTGGGCTCAGTAACAGAAAGCTGATTGGCTATTGCATGTTGGTCTCATTTGTAGTTGTAATACCCCAAATTACAGTAGGACTAGTGAAACAAAGAACTACAACACCACCAAAACCAAGCAACAACAATGAGCATTGTTGTGAGCATTAGATGTAGCGTTACACTGAGCATTAGACTTTTGTATTGTGCTATTAAACCTGAATTTGTTGAAATAAATGGCTTTCTAACTATTCAAGCCATTGAATTGTGTACATGAACGTTTATGTTCACCGGCTCATTTTCGCGCGCTTACGACGGCATAGCTCCTGAGGTAAAGCAACAAACATATTTAATAATGGTGAACAGAAAAGTGCTGGCTGCTGCCACTCTGGCAGGAAAGCTGTTTTTGGAAGCAGAGAAGGAGGCGGAATACATAAGACGTGCAGGTCGACAGAGAAGGGCCAGGATAAGGAGGAGACAAGCCAGAAGGTCTTCTCTAAAAGCCCTTATCCTTGCCTCAGTAAGTAAAGCCAGCAACTGTTTAACATCTCTTCTAATAACACTTTACAAACAAGTCGTATTGACTAACCTAACGTTTCTTGACCACTAGATGTCAGAAAAACCCCTTCACATATTTTAATTTATAGCTACATTTAAGTGAAATAGCAACATATTTGTATATATGCTATCTTTTTTTTTTTACAAAACTTTATTTTTTAAACTATTGACAATTTGCATAAATGTTAGCCTTTCCTAAATGCAATTCATCCTGAATTTAGAATACATTTTGTGATATTTCATTATCTGAAGTGAAAGACAAATTTAAACAATGACTTTATATAACAAAGCAATTGCATTTATTTAAAACGTGAAAACAGTAAAATATTTGGTAATCATTAAACAACTTTATTTGCAGGAAAAGAAATCACATTCAGTCATATGCTGTCCTGAACCATGAGATTCCAATCATACGGATGTACCTCTCAGAAGAAGACACCATGCCTTCATTTAGGCTAAGCAGGGAAACAATTGACCTCTTGTGTCGGATGCTGCCAAGGAAAAAAGATCATGGTTGGAGCTGTGAGATGGAAGTCCTTGTACTGCTGTACTGGCTCGCATGTGGGGCCTCTTACAGGGTAACATCAGAAGCATTTGCAATGCCCACATCTACAATATGCCGGGTTGTGCATACTGTAATTGAGGACATGCTGGAAATACTTCACAAAGTAATCCACTTCCCTGGGCCACAAGAGATGGAGGAGGTTGGAAGTGGCTTTGTCCGTCTGGCAGGGCACGATGCCTTCAAGAAAGCAGCTGGAGCTATTGATGGATGCCATATCCGTATTCGCCCACCTGCCGGACAACAAAAACAGTGCTACATCAACAGAAAGTTGTTTCCATCTATTATTCTTCAAGGCATTTGTGACAGTACCGGAAAATTTCTTGACATTTTTGTAGGCAACCCAGGATCTGTTCACGATGCACTGGTCCTTCGAAGGTGTCCAATGTACAAGGAGTCCCTTTATCCTCCCAACGGCTTCTTCCTTCTTGGAGATGGGGGCTATCCATGTCTTCAGCATCCTGTGGCCATAATTACCCCATACAGACAACCCGTGGCTGGTATGTATCTTAACAGTTGTATTATCACTTCAGCTTCTTTAATTTTGATATAATCAGCTGAATAGTCTGTCATTACAACTGAAGTGAAAAAACTGTTAAAGGGATAGTTCATCAAAAAAAATTGAAATTCTGCCATCATTTACTTACCCCTGACTTGCTCTAAAGCAGTGTAAGCTTTTTTCTGTTGAACACAAAAGATGAAATTTTGAAGAAATCTGAAAATGTTAAACTATTGACATCCACAGTAGGAAAAAGAAATAACATGGATGTCAACAGTTACATGTTTCTAACATTCTTACAAAAAATCTATGGTGTTCAACTGAGAAAAAAATAAATTAAAAATCCAACTGATTTGAAACAAGTCAGACATGAGTAAATGACTGAATTTAATTCTTTGGGTAAACTACACCTTTCAAAGTCAACTCATCTTTACCTTTTTACCACCAGGCCGTGTTGAAGGTCGCTTTAACAAGCACCATGCCAAGGCTAGGAGCATTATTGAGCGAGCCTTTGGAATGCTCAAAACACGTTGGAGGGCCATCTTCCACAATTTGCTCCAAAAGTGGTAGCCACATGTTGCATCTTGCACAACCTATGTTATGCCACCGAGGACCTCCTGGAGGAAGAAAATCTTGAGGATGGGGATGGGGATGGGGACGGGGACGAAGTAAACATGGATGAACAAACAGGGAACAACAACAGGACCAGAGTTGCAGAACAACTCTCTGCCCCTGCAGAGCTGCCTGCTTTCCTGCAAGAGCATGATTACAATTAGTAGTTGTAGGAATATGTTAGTCAACAATTACATCAGTTATATATTTAGGTAATGATAGTTTGTGTATGTTTTAATGTAAGTGTACATCTGTAAATAGTTTGGCATGCAAATGTTTGTAGGTACTCTCTGTTAGTGTGTGTCTATGTTATGTATTTAGCATATATTCAGGTGTTTACTTCTTAATAAATTAACTAGTTGATCAAGTAAATATTGTAATAATTCAATGATGTTAAGGTAATTCTTCAAACCATTGTATACTTTCAGAAGTAACATTTATTAAATCTTATCAATAAGTTTTTCAAAAAGAGCAAGATAACGTTCTGCTCTTTGAGCAGAAGCATTTGCTACTACTACCAGGGGCGGATTGATGGAATGCTGCCCCTGGAGCACAGCATCCATTTCTCCATACCACTGCCAAGTAGCTGCTGTGAATCCTCCTGCCTCTACCCCTTTCCCAGTAGGCGGGTCCCTCAACTGCTGACAATAATAATAAAAGGAAATATTCTCTCACACGTCGCTGCACAATATAATTGAGATGATAAACATGACAAACTTATTGTACCTTGTATTTTTCCTTAAGATTATTCCATTTCTTTTTTGCCTGTTTGTGGGTAACAGGCACCCCAGAGTCATTCACAAACACTCTAAATAAAGAAGACATCTTCATTTCATTTACATTGCCATATGAAATTAACCACAGCAACACAACTAACAAATATAATACACATGTACCAGAATATGACAATAAATTAAATGGAGTGGCTATTTGTACTAAGTGTAAATAGCCCGCCTTGTTGGCAAAGGCTATTTACACTAACTCCGCCCACGGTAGGTTTAACCAAGGTCAAAGCTGTCGCGACGTGCCCTGACGTGCCTCAATCGGGGTCAAATGCTGGTCAAATTAAGGCGCGGAGATTTGAATTTTGCGTGAGCAGAATCATGGGATTGGTTAGATGTTGATGCGGTGAAGCGAATCGGAGCGGAGGAACGCTTTAACCTGCTAATTTCTTGGTAAGTTCTGTTTTTAACTTTATTGCATTTTTTAAAGTTCTATTATATGTTTTTAACGGCCATGGATGTTACAAGTAGTATTATGTGTTCAGTTGGTTATTTCCACATCATGTAGAATGGTGTGTCTTGTTTTGTAACATTATGCTTATAATAGGGATGATAAGAAACATGATTTGCATCACTGAAATGGCATATCGCTGCGATACACCATCGAAAAAGCTATTTATGTAACACAGTGTGTTCTACCTGTATTACTTACGTTCACACAATATTGTATGTAACGTAAAATTGATTTCTCAAGTGCATTTTTCTAATCTCCACTGCTGCTATGCTTCCTATTCTAACTTTTGGGCATATGACCATCTGATTTTTGAGCAAAATTAAATTTATATTAAGTTATTATAATTCTAAGATCGATTGTGTGCTGCATCCTTATTACTTTTTGCTTTGCTTTCCTGGTGAAAAACAGCATATGCTGGTGATGTAGATGCAGGTTTGCTCGTTTTGAGAACAGCATATAAACATGCCTTACCAGCACATGCTGTTTTTTAAATTTTATTTTTATTTATTTATTTGTACACGCACTTCAATCAATGTGCATAAATTTGGCTTGAGGTTGAAGTTTTGAGATTCACATATTTAGTGAGTGTCTCTAAATTTCAGCATTTGTACACATTTAAAACAGGAACAGTATGAGATTTCATAAAACCAAGTTTAAAGTGATCATATTAGTGTCAGGTATAACTTGCATCTTTTTATATTTTGTATATTTAAGGAAAAAACTAAACTAAAATGATATTTTCACTACCAATGGTAGTAACTGGTGTTGATGTTTAATTGTTTTTCAGGAAATGAAGAATATACTGGGCGCCACGGTGGCCTAGTGGGTAGCACGATCGCCTCACAGCAAGAAGGTCGCTGGTTCGAGCCTCGGCTGGGTCAGTTGGCATTTCTGTGTGGAGTTTGCATGTTCTCCCCGTGGTTGCGTGGGTTTCCTCCGCGTGCTCCGGTTTCCCCCACAGTCCAAAGACATGCAGTACAGGTGAATTGGGTGAGCTAAATTGTCCATGGTGTGTGTTTGTGAGTGTGTATGGATGTTTCCCAGAGATGGGTTGCAGCTGGAAGGGCATCCGCTGCATAAAACAAATGCTGGATAAGTTGGCGGTTCATTCCGTTCTGGCGACCCCGGATTAATAAAGGGACTAAGCCAAAAAGAAAATGAATGAATGAAGAATATACTGTTAAGTATCAGTGTATTGTTAGTTCCAGTTTACCTTTGAATGAATGGAATACTTGGGAAAATTTACAACTGAAAATATTAACATTGCATATTGTGATTTTAGGTCTATTAAATTATTGGACGTGTCCAAAAAAATATTTTTTCAATACCAAACTGATTTCTGAGTTTGAAAATTATTGTTTAAGTTATTTGTAATATGAGTAAACTATTGTTTAATAATTAAAGTATATATTTTCAACCTTTTCACTTATTAATTCAGTTTATTTCCTCAATAATGAATTTATTTATTACTTTGATGCTGCTATGCATATATATTTATATTGCCTATTATTTGTAAACGTTCCAGTAGGAGTAAAACAAATGTATATTAAAATCTTTTTATGTTACCTGGTAAGAAAGTCATCTATAAATGCATCATTAATTATTTACTGATCCATTAATATCTCAAGATAATGTCATACCGCCACCTACTGGGTGATTTTAATTTAATATCTGTACTACTTTTTATTCAATATTAAAGTTAACAATTTTATAATCTAATACTGAATAAAACTGTGTACTGATTGTACTGTAATAACTATTGATCTTGTTTCTTTTTGTTTAGGTTGTTCATACTTATCTGCGCATCCTGGCCTCAAAATCAGAGATTAAAGTGTTTGTCTTTCAGTGTTTCCTTGTGCAATTTTGGAGGAAAGGAGACTATAAAACATGGGTATGTGATAAGGCATATATATTTTTATTGTTTTTTCTCTTTTTTCCATCTATAATCACTTTGGATATACAAATCTTTTTTTAAACAACTTTTATTTCACAGGTGCAATTTCAGGATTTCCAGTGGGCTTTACTACCAGTGTGCAGGTTCAGTCACCGGTTCTAAGTTGCTTTCAACATTCCAGAGCACAAAGTCTTTCTACCTAATTTACCCAAAAGTACAGCAAAGCAACGTGGATTCCTGTTCCATTGGTGGTATGTTTTATATGCTATACTGTGTTCAAGATTTTGTAGTGTATATTGGTTCGGCATCTGGGTTTTCAATCAGGCTTTAAGACCTCTTTTTCTTTCTAACAGCAATTTCACAACGACATGAGCTTGTTTTTAAATATAAATTCGGGAGGGCTGGACATCGAGTTCAATTTATGTCATGCTACAAACTGCTGGGTCAAGTTGTGGTGTGTTTCTGCAAATGGTCAGTTGCCAAATAATTGATGATACCATGCAGAATTAAGCTTTTTATTATTATTTTTTTATTTATTTTGTTATTGTTTTTTTTAGGGCAACACAGTGGCACAGTGGGTTGCACGTTCGCCTCACAGCAAGAAGGACGCTGGTTTGAGCCTCGGCTGTGTCAGTTGGCATTTCTGTGTGGAGTTTGCATGTTCTCCCCGTGTTGGTGTGGGTTTCCTCCAGGTGCTCTGGTTTTCCCCCACAGTCCAAAGACATGCGCTATAGTTGAATTGGGTAAGCTAAATTGGCCGTAGTGCATGTGAGTGTGTGCAAGAGTGTGTATGGGTGTTTCCCAGTGTTGGGCTGTGGCTGGAAGGGCATCCGCTGTGTAAAACATGTGCAGAATAAGTTGGCGGTTCATTACGCTGTGGTGACCTCTGATTAATAAAGGGACTAAGCCGAAAAGAGAATGAATGAATGAATGAATATTTTACTTTAAAATTAAATCCAAGGTGTGGATCTGTTTTGGCTCATCTCAGATGAAATGGACAGTTCATCCAACAATGCAAATGTGCTGTTATTTACTCATCCTCAGGCCCCAATCTGTAGGTTACCTTGTACTCCAGTGGGACAGTAAAACATAGTTTTACCCATGGTTCTTGGGGATTCATATGATACAAATTGATGGTCAAAGCCAAATTAATCACCTACACCTTTGATGGTCTGACAGTGAGTAAATTAACTAATTAACTAGGTAAACTGTGTTTATAAAATTGTTTTCACATAAACATAAAATGTCACTTGTCTCTATACTTCAGGTGTTCTGTAGACATTTCTAGTGTTAGTCTAGTTGTAATGGTACTCTACACTGCATGTCTAGACATCTTTTTAGAAAATGTGATCTCAGATAAAATACAGGTGCATCTCAATATATTAGAATGACATCGAAAAGATGATTACTTTCAGTAATTCAATAAAAAAAAGTGAAACTCATTTATTATAAGGATTCATTGCACACAGACTGATTTATTTCAAGTGTTTATTTCTTTTCATTTTGATCATTGTGGCTTACAGCTAATGAAAACTCAAATCAGTATCTCAGAACATTTGAATATTACTTAAGACCAATAAAAAAGGATTTGTAACACAAATGTTGGACTACTGAAAGGTATGAACAAGTACAGCAATCAGTTCTTGTTTTTATGATTTACTTCAGTAATGTGACATGACATGGAGGAAGTCGGTTTATGGCACTGCTGAGCTCTTATGAATCCCAGGTTGCTCTAAGAACCTTCAGCTCTTCTGTGTTGTTGGGTCTGGTGTCTCACATCTTTCTGTTAACTATAGATTATATGAGTCTTAGGTCAGGTGAGTTTGCTGGCCAATCAAATACAGGCATAACACGGTCCTTAAACCAGGTATTAGTACTTTTTGCAGTGTGGACAGGTGTCCAAGTCCTGCTGGAAAAATCAAACCTTTATGGAGATGCTAATTTGATTTTCCAGCAGGACTTGGCACCTGTTCACACTGCAATAAGTATGTGTTTTAAGGCTCATGGTGTCCCTGTATGTGATTGACCAGCAATCTCCCCCGATCAAAAACTCTTATGAAAGAAACTGTTGTGCATCGTGAAGAGAAACATATGAGACACCAAATTCAACAATACGGAAGAGCTGAAGGCCACTATTAGCGAAACCTGGGCTTCATCAGCAGTGCCACCAACCGTCACATTGCTGGAGTAATTCATGCAAAATAGTCCTGAACAAGTATTGAGTGCTGTACATATTCATAGTGCAAGATTTCTATTTTAAATCCTCTTTCTTTTAATGGTTTTAAGTAACATTAATTTTCTGAGATTTCATTAGCTGTAAGCCAAAATCATCAAAATAAAAAGAAGTAAACAAATACATCAGTCTATGTGTAATGAATCTATTTATGAGTTTTACTTTTTTAATTGAATAACTAAAATTACAACCTTTTTTGATGACATTGTACAGTAATTTATTGAGATGCACTTTATTATATACTTTATATATGTAGAGCTGCACATCGATGGATTACTCTTCAGTGTTTGGACTCTCAGCAGTGAATATTAAACCACACTGAACTGAACTGAACTCCAACACTAAAAACTGGACTGACAATGTTTAAGTTTACTATAACCTTCTATGTGAAGCTTCTTTGGCACAATCTACATTGTAAAACATTTTTCAGCTTATCACATCATTAGGCAAGCCTTCATCTTGTCATCAAAGATCACTGTTGCTTGTGTTGTTGGAAATTCCTAGCTCTCCACTGTAACAGGAGCAGGAACATTTTACTATGTTGTTGGTCATTTTAATGCAACATAATATCTAGAGACAACTAATTAACAAATAAATCCATTGTTTTTCCCAGAATGCAGAGCGCTTGTAGCAGAAGAAAATAAATAAATTCACCAAGCAGAAAGACATAGATGTGTTAAAATACATTAAACACAAACTTACTGGAAGATTGCAAAGTGCTGAAGTGAGTTTTTCATGTTAATGTTTTAGCTTAATTTGTAGAGACAGCTGCAAGTTAGCCATTCATATGTTTATTATTGTTTTTGTTTGTTTTTTGATTGTTTTCCAGAATGGAGAGGCCTTGCAGCAGACGATGATGCTTTTCATGACAAGAATGACAAAAAAATAAATAAATTGTGTTTATTTTAAAATGTGTCGTGTTTGTTTCTATAATTTATAATGATTCTATACATTTTAGAACAAATCATATAATCCTAACATTGTTATATCTATAGATGTCTTCAAGGATTGAAAATTATCCTACAGTCATTGATCCTGCACTTTTTTCACTTATTAGTATATTTTGTTTTAGTATATAGGTGTAGTGCAACATTTAGGTGTACCTTCTTTCAGCTCTTAGTGCATATATATCCCTTTTATTAAAGAGCCCCTATTATGGGTTTTTGAAAATGAGCTTGTATGCTGTGTGTCACACAGCTCTAAGTGAAGTGAAATGTCCAGCTAAGGCTTAAATCTGAAAGTGCACAGTGTTTAAAACTATTGATTCATCTATAAAAGAGTCGACTCATAGTTCCTCAAACGAGTCGCCGTGCTTACGAGTCTTTAGCCATTTCGGCATTACGTGAACACGAAACATAAGCCCCGTCCATTTATGCGCGCGCAGATTCAAAATCCCCAACCCCACTCACAAACAACAGCGGTGCGGAAAAAGTTGCCAGATCAGGCGGTTTTAAATTTGACTGTGCAGGTAAAACCTTTTGGACAGGGTTTGGGCTGAAATCAGGCAGCTACATCTGGCAACACAGTGAAGAGCACTGTGCTTAGCTGGATATTGGAAGTGTGCAGAGAACCCAGAGATGAGACTTTGAAGAGTTAGTAGTTTCTGCAGAAATACCTCAGTATTAAATGTGCTGTTCCCCCTCTGAGGAGTGCTTACAACGGAGGATTAGGAGCACCAGGACATTTCCCTGGTCTGCTATCCAGCAAGTGTGAGTAAGTGCGATTAAAACGGTTGCCTCATTGTTTTCTCTAGCTTGTAAATGATGCATTTAACTGTGTTTTGTAACTTGTAACCGCTTATAGTGTCTCTGGTTAACTTGTATTCTCATATCGCGTCTAAAAGCACGTTGTAAATGTGACGCGTGCCGCTTTGTTTACGGATTAAAATGCATTTGAGCGTGTTCCTCTGCTGTTTGTCGTTGCTATGGCTACCATGAGCTCTGCTACACACGTTCGGCGGTTTTGCCGCTGTGTGCATTAATACTGAATGTATGTCGCTGTTTTTACTTCTGGTTAAGAATTAGAGTGATATGCTGGGAGATCGGGGGTTAGTTTCGGGGGTGAGGTGTCTGAAATACGGGCGACTCCCGGGAAAAACGAGTGTTAGCAGATTAGCTCACGCACACGCTATGACTCCTTCATTATTGATAAGCCGTGGTGGGCATTCTCTCACGCTGAGCGCTGTCGACCAATCGCAACAGACTGGGTCATCTGTCCAATCAGCGCAGTTTAGCATCGCACGAAGGAGGGGTTTTGGAACAAATGAATCCCTGAACGATTCATATAGGAGTCGCTGGGATAATGAGGTAAAAATAAAAGCATATTATAAGACAATGGAAGTGTTTTTTGACCATGCATGCAGATCAGCCTGCTGTTGGAGACCCCCAAAACCAAAATATGACCCTTTTCAATGTATAATATGGGCTCTTTAATACAGTATAAATATCAAACATTTACCTTCTACTTACATTTTGTTTAAATACTTAGTGTAAATAGCATCTACCATCTATTAACACTTAAAAGTACTGTAAACAGCATTTACTGTTTATTAGTGTAAATACCATCCTTTGACTAATTGAAAAACAATAATTAAAATGGTTTACACAAAGACTTGCTAAATAAACTATGCTTAATTTTTTTTGTGTAAATAGCAGCATACTTTTAGTAACACTGCAATAGTGTCTACCTTCTATAAACACAGTGTAAATGGCATATATACATTCTATAAGCACTGAGTGCAAATAGCATCTACCATACCACTTGTTGCTATATTGTGTAAATAGCATCTGATGCTATTTGAACTCAGTGTAAATTGCATCTCTTGCTATTTGCATTTAGTGTAAATAGCATCTCTTGCTATTTGCACTTAGTGTAAATAGCA
>CAIGQQ010004836.1:2129547-2151820 GCA_903798035.1 Danio albolineatus
GAGGATACACAGACCACAGACTGGAGAATCGGGATACTGAACTGACAGATGGATGAACACAGACTGGAGGATCAGGGGACTGGATCGACAGATGGACGAACTGAGGGCAAACAGAGGATACACAGACCACAGACTGGAGACTCGGGAGACTGAAACGACTATAATTAAACAGAGACCAGGTTAGTGCAGGGAAATCACTAAGGTGAGTGTTCGGAGGGTTCACACTCAGAGTCCGCTTCGTAGGAACGAGCTCGGACCCTGAGTGCTGTGAGGAGTGAGTTTATATGGAGTGCACGGTGATAAACAGCTGTGGCTAATTAACATTAATGTGAAGGTGCTAGTAGTGATAAGGTGACTAAGTGAAGGAAGCTGTGCTGAATTGTGTATCAACCAGCGATCTCTGGCTGAGGAGATCGCTGGTGATCGTGACATGTTTATGAAATGAAGATAATTTGGAAGGAATTTTCTCAGGATTATAATTACACAAGAGCAAAAAATTTAACCCTCCTAATTTAGAGAAAAATAAATTTGGTATAAAATTCCACAAAGAGGCAGGATTTTTAAGATGCTGATTAATCCAATTAATTTTGAATGTATAATTAAGATTAGCAAAACTGATGAAATTAAGACCGCCATTTTCATAATTATTCAAAACTACAGATTTTCTAATATAGTGTTTCTTATTTTTCCATGAAAAATTTAACAAGGATTGATCGATTGTCTTAGAAGTTTTAGTATCTACATAGAGTGATGCAGCGGAATAAGCCAGACGTGAAAGACCCTCTGCTTTAGAAAGTAAAATTCTACCTTTAAGAGACAAATCTTTGTGTAACCACATGTTTAGTTTCTTTTTAGTTTTTTCCAAAATTGGCAACAAGTTATCTACACATCTGTTCTTCACATCTTTTGATACAACAATGCCTAGATAATTAACTTTATCTTTCACTGGAATGCCATCTATACTTGTCAAAGAGCAATGTTTTATTGACAGTAACTCACATTTATTAATATTTAAATGCAAGCCTGAAGCCTGAGAAAATAAACTGATGATCTTCACAGCTAAAGGGATTTGAGATGAATTTCTCAAAAATAGTGTAGTATCGTCTGCAAGTTGACTCATTAAGACCTGCCTATCAGCAATATTGATACCTTGCACAGAGCTTGCCTTGAGATGAATAGAAAGCAGTTGCCCAGCTAACAAAAATAAATATGGTGAAATTGGACAGCCTTGTCTAATTCCACGCTGTAAATCAAATCTGGAAGAACCTGTTTTTAGTTTAATAGAACAGTTTGCATTAGCATAAAGTGTTCAAACTGATTTAATAAAGAAAGGACCAAAACCAAATATTTCCAAAGCACGAAAAATAAAATTATGCTCCACAGAGTCAAAAGCTTTATAAAAGTCTAAAAACAAAATAAAACTCTCATCAACAATAAGGTCTGAATAATCAATAATATCTAAGACCAATCTAATATTATTGGAAATATGCCTCCTGGTAAGAAAACAGACTGAGATTCATCTCTTATAGAATCAATTACTCTTTAGAGACGCTTAGCAAAAATTAAAGCAAAAAATTTGTAATCATTATTAAGAAGACATATAGGGGGCCAATTATCAAGAAAAAGAACGTCTTTTTTGGGCTTTGGTAGTAATTTAATAAGACCTTGTGTAAGTGTTGGAGGGAGAGAGCCTGTTAAATTACATTCTGTGAACATTTGTAAAAGGAAGGGAACTAATTGTTTTGCAAATAATATATAAAACTCAGAAGATAGGCCATCCACGCCAGGAGATTTGTTTAGTTTGAGATGAGCAATGGCTTCTGAGACCTCCTCTAAACAAAGAGGTAGATCACACATGTTTTTATCTGTCCCACTAATTTTATCACAACCAGGTAGCGAGTTAAAAAAGCATGTAGCAGAATTAAGATCAAAAGATGAACTATACAACTTTTTATAAAAGTCAGCACAGAACAATGCAATTTCTTTAGAATTTTCCGATATTTGACCATTGATGTTTAATTTATTAATAGTTTTATAATTACAATTACGTTTTTCAAGTTTAAAAAAATAAGATGAGTTTTGCTCACCATGCTCTAACCAGCGCTGCCTGGATCTTACAAATGCTCCTTCAGCCTTGGTTCGGTATATCACATCCAGCTTATTCTGCAAATTAAACAAATCCACCTTTTCTTGATCAGATAAGGCTCCTATAGATTTTTGAGAAAGGAGTGTTATTTTTGAAATTACATCATTTTCTTCAGACCTTTTTTTCCTTGCTAAATCACTGCCATATTTTCTAAAAAAATTTCCCACCTCAAATTTAAATAATTCCCAATTAAGACAAAACTTTTTTTCTTTAGTGGCTTTATCTATATATTTTGAAATTAAAGTTTTAATACTTGATTTAACAAAGTCATGCTTCAAATGTGAATTATTAAGTTTCCAAAATGAAGCTCTATAATTATAATTCTGAGAAAGAGACAAATTAATATGTATGGCTTTATGATCCGTAAGAGGGGTCACTAATATATTTACGGATGAGTTATCAATAAATTGTTTGGAAATTAACCAAAAATCAATACGTGACTGATAAGAGCCTAATTTATTTTGCCATGTATATGATATTGTCGAAGGAAATTTTTTCCTCCATATGTCTACAAGTTCAAATCGATCCATGAATGCCTTTAAATAATTTCCTGAAGACAAATGACGGGGTGGCCATCTATCAAGTGAGTTGTCAAGGACAGTATTAAAGTCACCCCCCATTACTATTAAGGCATCGGGATATTTATCTAGCCAAAAGAGTAACTTATCTTCAACCGAATCTAAAAGAGCTTCATTTTCAGATTTTAAATTATAACCATAGAAGTTAAGCAAAATAATCTTAGGACTTTGTAAATTAGGTTCAATTATTACAAAAAGAAAGTGACCTGTAGGATCCGACTCATTGTGCAAAATAGAACCAGAAAAATTATTTTGAAAGGTGCAAACGCCTGCTGAATGTTCTGAACCATGCGAAGTCCAGAGATTATTGCCCCACTGTGATTTCCAAAAGTTTACATCATGAGAAGTGGAATGAGATTCTTGAAAAAAAACAAAATCTGTTTTAAAAGATTTAGTGAACAAAAACAGTGCCTTGCGTTTAATGCTGCACCTTAGGCCCCTGGCATTTAACGAAACAAGAGATAATGACATCTTAAACTCTGAACAAGAAAAAGATCAACCAGCTAAATAGTGTTCCACGTAGCCAGCAAACAAATAAAAAAGTGAAAAAGTAATAAATATAACAACATTCAAACAGACCCAGTAAATAACCAATCTTCACTTATTTAAGGAAATTTAAATATAACCAAATTATTGAAATATAACCAAAAGAAAGGGTCGCTTAATAACTATAGCAGTAACAGTAGTGAATTCAACCTAAATCTAAAGCTAAAGTATAACTCCATTACGTTCCCTCAACATTCTCCTTATGCAGATTTTGTTGTGGAAGGTGGAAACACTTCCCTCCCTTCAATAAAAGCACGACCTCCCACAAAGTACGCTTTCTTACCATCCTTGCGAGCACTATCAATCATTGGCCACAGCAACTGTCTTTTATCACGATCAATCTGACAGAGGTCTTCTGAGAAGAGGTTTGTTCTGAGGTTTGTTGTCTTGCAGAAATGCCGATTTTTTAGCCGCTTCCCAAACTGCGTCACGAAGAGCCCGAGAGATGAACTTCATGATGATCACTCTGGAAAACTTCTGCTCCTTTCTTTTGGGACCCATGCGATGTGCTGCCTCTACACCATCCAAAAGGGTGGATTTCTCCTCCGGTATCACAGCTTGGCAGATTTATATGACTTCCCTCCGGACGTCCTCTGTTTCGAACTCGCGAACACCGTGTAGTTTTAGGTTCCATCGCCTGGAGTATGCCTCCAGATCATGCACACGTTTCTCAATCAGATCGACCGAAGTATTACATTTTTGCACATTTTTTTCCATATCAGACACGTTTTCTTTAAGCATCACAATTTCAGCACAGCTTGAGTCGATTTTCTTTTCTAATTCCTCCAACCTAGCGCCAAGTTTTTTTTCAATCCCATCCGCCCGATCGTTAATGAGCTGAGAGAGCGTTGCAATGATATTCTCACTATCCATAGTAGCCACTGCTTGTTTTCTGTCTTTTTTCGGAGCAGGAGACTCTCTGGGAGTGACAGGCAGTTGAGGAAAGTCCTCATCGTTCAGGGAAATCAACTGTTCAACATAATCATGACAGCCGTCCATCAGTACATTAGCAGCAGAAAAAGAGTTAGCGTTTGTGTTAGCTCCCTTTCTTTTTTGCCTTACAGACATATTTCCACTGTCAAATACGTTCAGTTATAATAAAGCAACACCTTAACGTAAGTACGCTACCTAAAACTGGGTCTTACAAAACATAAAATACTATTTCACTAACATATTAACATTTGGCTAGCCGAGCTAATTAAAGCACGTCCACTCGAGGCGCCATCTTCCTGGCCTCCCCCGCGCGTGCATGTTACGTATATCAAACAGCGCGCTGAGTGACATCACCACGCGAGACAAACCTGATAGGTTCACAGTGGACACGAGGTACTTATGTCACATACATAGCAAACAATAACAACCTTTATAAAACACATTTGCAAAGGCGTCCAATGAATTAAAGTGTTTTTTTTGTTGTAAACATTTTAGGCTATTTGTGTAAACTCATAAAGAATGAAAACATTGCAACAGGAGACTGTTTTGGGCTAGATCTGAAAGTATAACGTCTCTGATTTCATATGCAAAAAAAAAAATATCGCTCTACCTATATGCTTTCGGTTTTTATTGGCTTTCAAACAGAGGCACGCAAACCAGAGCGCGGGCACTCCCGTCGGTCTTAAAGGGTTAATATTAATAATATTTATTTAAATTATTAAAAATCTAGCTTAAAGAGAACTATTTTAAACACCTGCTTTAAATTTGTCTGCATGTCATCAGGAATCCATAGCTCGCACCCTAACAACAGACATGCGAAGCGTGTGTATCCTACAGTACGGCTGGGGAATGCGCTATTTAAAAAAAGCAAAGCATATAGCATATATAACCAACAAACCAACTTTTTTTCCATCTTGAAAATTTAAGTTATTATTAGATCTTATAAAAGATCCATTTTTAAAATGTTTGCATGATGACTCCACACCAAGGCGTTCACTTAATAAACTATATCTATGCAAATGAATGTAATACTACATGTAAAAAGAACAAAAAAATAAATTATTATATACCAGTATCCTATAGTGTATATACGTAAATCAACATATTGCGTTGTTACATGCAGGACACACATTGTTACGCGAGTGACAGAGAAAAGGAAAGAACAGAAAGTCAAAGATAAAATAAAGTGTTTAAATCACAATCTTTCAATAATGACTTATGTTAAAATGTTAACAGAGATTTGTGATTATTAACAATTACAGCAGAGCAATTAAAAACATAGCCTACTTTCCGTGGAGCGATCGGCTTGCTTTTTTAGATTTCAGTGTTCTCCTTCAAATTGATGTTATGTTTTTTGAAAACTGTTTAAATTAACTGCCCAGATTTAGTGTGTTTCATGTTTTTTTTATTTCGTTTCGGGTTTTTTTTTGCATGTGCGTGTGAAATAGTGACAACTTTAAATGATTAGCCGACTGGTTATGCAAAGGCTACATTATTCAAGAGCATTTATTATGACATAATTTATCAGAAGATTGTGATATGCTACAATCATTAAAGCATTAATGAAACCCTTACGCTTTGCACTGACCGAAAATCATCCACCCGCACAGTTGAGCAGTAGAAGGGCTCAAATAAAAAATGTGTCACGATCTCCAGCGATCTCTCTCTCTCTCTCTCTCTCTCTCTCGCTCTCTCCGCTGTCAGAGATCGCTGGTTCACACACACACTTCCGGGAACTACAGATCGGCCATGTTCGGACTACAATTCCAGCCATGCAGCACACACACAACACCTGCGTCATATCACAACTGATTGCCACACACGAGCGGAGGACTATCACGACTGATTGCACGCACCTCATAAGCAGCACACACACACTCAGTTCTCGTAGCGAGATTGTACCATCTGTTTTTGTGAGTAGCAACGGCATTTCTTTGTCCTAGTCTTTTCAGTATTTTTGACCTCAGCTTTTGTTAGTTTGATTATCCAGCCTGCAGCCTGCCTTCTGACCTGTTTTTGACCTCGATTTTTGGAATTGCCCCTTTTGCCATACTGTTTATTTTATATTAAATATACTGCACTTGGATCCTCGCCTCCGTTGCCTCCGTCGACTCACACGTGACAAAATGTATATTTTTGCTTGAAAAAAATATATTTTAAAAACGAATTTCATATAGTTTGTCTAAAGTTTAATAAGTTTTGTTGGTCAGTTATTTTCAGTTCAATTTTTGTGCAGTGGTGCCTGTAGTAGTAATTTTAAAAGTAACAATAATATGCACAGTTTCGTTATTATTATTATTGTCATTATTGTTCTATAATTATACTTATTATTATTATTATTATTATTATTATTATTATTATTGTTCGCCATCATTATTGCAAATGTTAGGCTATCATTTGTAAAAACGCCACCACAAACCATTAGGTTAGGCCTACCCATTTTATTTATTTATTTAACCTATTTTAATAACTTGTTTTCAGGTTAGATTTTCATATTTTAGGGCAATGAACTTATAGCCTACAAGTCTAAAATACAATCGATATGCTTTAGCCGTTAAAATATGCCTACAGTACATTTTTCTTGAGTTTAATTTGGCATAAGCAAATACAGTAGCAGTGTAGGCTTGTAGCCTAAATTACATATTTTTTAAGTTAATCATTCAGAGAACCGAAATTATATATATATATTATTTTAAAATCATATTATATTAAATAATAAATTATATTAAAATTATTATTTTTTGCTTTTTCAAAGCCTCAGTGTTCTCCTTCAAATTAATGTTATGTTTTTTAACAACTGTTTAAATTAACTGCCCTGTTTTAGTGTGTTTCATGTGTTTTAATTTAATTTCGTTTCGTTTTACTTATTTATTTTATTTTATTTTTATTTATTTCTTGCATGTGCGTGTGAAATATGCACACATAGCCTATCAGCAACAAAAATAGGACAATGTAACATGAGCTATATTTAAAAAGTATTGTATAGCAGACCATTTTAATGCGTTGTGCTGCGCTCTCGGTTTTCTGTGCATTTGGTGTGTGTGTGCGAGTGTGTGTGTCCGCCATGTTTGCTTGGACACAAACAAATCAACTGATAGGCTACTTTATTAGAGATGTACGAATATGCGTTCGATAATACAATTCCTATAAGCAGGGCCGGATTAACCAATGGACATTATGGGCACAGGTCGATTTCTGAGTGCATTTTCATTTCATACAATTACAACACTGAGGCAGAGCAGTAAAGATTTTATTGACAGTGGGATTCATTTCTGCACAGACTAATAAGAAAACTACAGCTATAATTTAATTATTTATTATTGTTAAAAATGATGATGACAAACATAAAATATTAGTTTTTTTCTAAATATACTAAATGTCCTAAAAGCATGCGGGATGGTGGAATTTTTTTCCCTTTTCAAAACCTAAAACCAAAAGGGCGAAATGCCAGCGTGGATCAAGCTCTGTGATTTTCCACCCCATTAAAGGCTTCTTTCTTGTCATGTAGTTAATAACAAAAGATATGTGTTTTTGGGTGCGAGACGTAAGAAAGTTGTCTGCGATTCTTCCTATTTTGAAGTCATGCAGTGTGAAACTCCCTGTCGCCGATCCATCTTACAGTGTAAACAAAGCAGCGACAAACGCTAGCCCAGATAATCATGCAGTGTGAACACATCTGTGTTTCATATTCAACTCAAATCAGACGTGGCACCCTGCGCACTGTTGTGCGACTTAAAAAAAAAAAAAAAAAACATGCGCTCCTCCAGCCGAAATCTTGGCTGTTTCTCAATATGCGTTCTTCAGGGATCTTGTGTCCTCGTGTTCTCGTGTAACGTCATCATCCGCCGAAGTTCAGTTCCAATAGAGTGGATGAACTATGACGTCAATTTGTATGCCAAAAAACCCGAAAGTGAGTTAGCATTTTAGCAGTTCCAGTTCCCTCGTCCCAGAGTCAATGGGTTTTTTCAATAGGATTTCAGTTAAATCACTCAAACAAGGTTCATGGCTAACACAAACTCAAGATACTTTCACGTTTTACTCTACGACATAAAATACATCAGTTACATCACACTCTTGAATTTTTAAATCGGTTACACTTCTTTAAAAAGACGGTTGCTATCAAGTTGCTAAACGGGACTACACGCGGTGTCGGAGACATTATACGTCATCGAGCTGCACTGGTCTTAAAAGCCGAGTAGAACTGTACGAGCGGCTCATGGGGCAGGTTGAACTTCCCCAGGACCTCAGCTGACGAAGGAAGTACAGTCTCTGCAGGGCTTTCTTAGCAACGGAGTCTATGGCTGTTTCTCAATATGCGTTCTTCAGCGGTCTTGCGTTCTCGTGTAACGTCATCATTCTCCCTCATTCAGTACAAATAGACTACTGTCAAATAACCTATCTGAATATTTTTGTGTACACTGCAACACGATTTAAGACCAAACTTGGATCAAAATATAAATAATTAGGATGCACTTTGCTGTTAAACAAAGAGAAAGGTTGCATGGAATGAGATGTTTATTTTCTTTCTCACTGATGCAGACATTCCTCTTTAGAGATATTGTTTAACTAACAGCCTATTGTAATTTATGGTTTAAAGGTTGGTTATATCATTTATAGCGTACACATTTCATACACCTTATAAGCCGACTTTTATTTGTAGCTGATTTCTTTTTCAGTGTTGATAAAAATAGTCTAAATTATTAAAAAGGTGCTATAAATGCATATTAGAACTTTTTTGTATGGAGTCCCCACGCTAATGGAATCGATAGAGGCATTGGTTTTTCAGTTAGTTAGACAGCAGCTATAAGTCCCCCACCCCCATTCGCTTTCGTATGCTAATGGTACCTGCTTGACTCTTTTGGTCAAGCTTTGTCAGGAAAACCAGTTTATAAACACGCACATGAAGTTAGATATGGGAAACTAGAGGGAAAAATAAATAAAAATGATTTACTTAAGTAGAATTGCTGCTTAAAACATTGTATATTTAAATTAATATTTTATGTTTATCATCATCATTATTAATAATAATAAATAATTAAATTAAATTATAGCTAGTTTCTTAGTAGGTCTACATTTTTGGTCTACATTCAAATCTATTGTTCCAACGAATATTTGTAAACTGCATTGCAAACTTGGTCCGTGTACCTGCAGCTTCCTGGTTATGTTCTATTCCCAGTTATCCCCACATGCCCTATTCATTTAATGTTCCAACACTTAAACTTGGAATTATTAAAAAAAATATTATAGTCATCTGAAGCTTAGATTTGTCCACCTGTCAGGTTTTGAACCATATGGGTCAGCATGTGTGTTTGGATATAACTCCACTGAAAAAAACCACTGAAAAAAATGTCTGCAAAACTGTTACAATTTATTTGTGTTGAATTTAAACAAACAATGTTCAACTTAATTTGTTTGTTTAAATTCAGCCCAAATAAATTGTTTACAGCCACTTAAGGTAAAACAAATTGAGTAAATCCAAGGAATCAGACTTCGTTATTATTGTTCATTTATTCCTTTGCTGGAAATTAGAACTAAATTTAGAAATAGTTTTGAAACAAATTTTTGCGCTTAACAAACAAAATTAATTATGTAGGCTAATGGATGTCTGTGCATACAACACTGTTTTCCACGAAAGAAAGAAAGTGAAAGTAAAGGCCAATCGGAGGCTCATAAAGTCCAGCGCGTTAGTTATGCGCCTATGTGGATTCAAAAGCTTAATACACACAGGATGTACAGCAAAACACAAATATCTCTATATAGGAAAAAATAGAGATTAAAATGTTACAAAAATTACTATTTTTCTTATAGCTAAATATAACCACTGCGTCCATGTCTCATCTGAATCCATTAGCCTATATTTAATTTCGTTAGTTAAGTGCAAAGATTTGTTTCAAAACAATTTCTAAATTCAGTTCTAATCTCCAGCAAACGAATAAATGAACAATAATAACGAAATGTGGTCAAACTACTGAGTTATATCCAAACACACGTCCTGTTCTTATGCCCCATATGGTGATGCAGACGTCTCCGAAACCCCACAGGTGCACAAATCTACCCTTGTTTATTAAAACTAATAGAAATATGCATGTAATAAATAATAAACAATACTGCTAGTAATAATATAAAATGCCAATTGTCATAAATAAGCTGAAAAAGCCCCTCGACATGAAGAAGGCATGGAGGCCGTGTTTTTTTTATTTATGTAGTAAATAAATATAAATATATTTTATATATATATATAAAATTAGCAAATGTATGACTGAAGTTTGTAATGCCACATTTACGGAGCATTCATTAAATTCTTATCCATAGCATACGTTAATGTTTTTATTTTATAGTAGGTTATTTATTAAGAAAAACAATAAATAAAGAAACGACATCCTTCTTCTTATTGTCATTATTAATATAATTATTCTTATTCTATATTAACTGAATATATGTGAACGGCACATACAGGGCCTGTGTTTCTATTTCAGGAACGAATTATTCCAACTCAAAAGGCATTTTTTAAGTGTCCTTACTTGGAACTGCTGGGATGTTTCTTTTCCCAACTGTTAAAGTGCTTTAGCGATTTGAAAATGAAAGCATTCAAAAAGGTTCTGCGTTTTGTAAATTGTATAGCTTTTAATAATATTATTAATACTGAATATAATAAATTATATTTATTATAGTGTAGAATACTGTGGGACTGTGCAGTGTCTATTTATGAAAATTATATTATAGCCTACTATAACTGAAAACTAAAGTGAAGACTAGATTTGTTTCGTCAATTTCTCTTCATGATCCGGCCTTAAGGTGACGGTGAAGTTGAATTTTAAAAGAATAATGCAAATAGCCAATTTGGCCTACTCTGGCTATATTACGCATTTAATTAATATTTAGTTATAATTTGAAAACCCTTTACTTACCAATATTAGGCTTTGTAAATGTGTTTTTGTGGAGGAACATTTAAATCCACTGTAGCTTTAGCGCTTTAACATGTGTTGGGTTGGATTGTTTGTTTATCTTCCATCAGCCAAGAACATCCATTCCATTTTCCATGACAGCGGTTTGATGTAGCGAGTGACCTCGTCATTTTTCCTGCTGGACATTTCCCCACTCCGCAAATTCGCTCTTTTTGACTTCGTCATATTTCACCTCTGCAGGAATGAATTTTGATGTTGTAACCAGGCCCGGCGCTACTGGGGGGCAAAGGGGGGCATTGCCCCCTCAGAAAGAATTTGTGCCCCACCAGTTTTCATAAAGGATTATTCACTCAATACTGAAAATTATTTCTGTCATTATTAATAACACTCCCGTCATTATAACCTTCAGAACACACATTTAGCAATGTGTTTATTTATAATATAGCAAAATTGTGAATTTAAAGCAATAGTCGAGGGATCTGGTCCCCGTGTCAGGTCAGGGTGCGCCCGTATATAGCCTTTAAAACGAGCACGCGCGGCAGAGGGGCACTTTAAACTCAGGAGAAACTGGACTAGTGGATGATGTGAAGGCCAGCAGCCTAATTCATTAGATGTTTTGGTTAACTAATTCTTTAAATACAACTCTCTTGAGCTCTAAAAGTAAAAAAACGCAGAAGAAATTTGCTGTTAAATTAATTTTAGCAGAAACGCAGCTGCCAGTCATTTAGTTTTTCAGTTAGGGGATATAATACAAATATTTAGTTGGACACTGTACCTTCCTACAGCAGTCTACACTATAAATAATACTTTAATTTATTATAATTAGTATTATTAATAATAGCCTAATAAAATTAATCTAAAAACAAAACAGAGAACCCTTTTTAATGTTTGCTTTCATTTGACATCGCTAATGCGCACTTTAACAGTTATGAAAAGAAACACCGCATTATGCAACAGCAGTTAAGTTAGGACACTTAAAAATGCCTTTCGAGATTAAAGATAATCGGCCTGCGAATTCAAGTTTACAGGGTTATAAATTAAATTAGTGCGTGAGTAGGTGGATTTGCCGTTTTCTGCAGTCTGGAAGCGCCAGTAATGCCTTGCCTATAGAGATTTCTAACCACGTGAAACTGTGAAAAACGAAAGAGGAAAGGTCTGGTCAACTTTTCATATAGGCTAGTGACAACTTCAAATGATGAGCTAATTGGTTATGCACAATGCACAACATGTAAGTCCAAGGGGCCTGCGGTACGCACAAATCCAGCACTGCCCGACTCCTTCCCCCGCATCATCTCAACAAAAACAGATGCTTACTGTCAAAGGCTTCGTTATTTAAGGACATTTATTATGACATAATTCGTTTCCTTTTTTATATATTTCTTTGAAATGTAAATGTAATAAAAGCACATCAGCACCCAGGAAAAATCAGACGCTCAAGACATAATCTTTCAAATTATGGCATCTTAAAAAATTGCAAATATATGTCAGAAGATTGTGATATGCCACAACCATTAGTGAAGCATTACTTAAATCCTCACTTTCCACTGACCGAAAATCCTCCACCGCACAGTTGAGTAGTGCTCAAATAAAAAATATAATTCATAGGCTATATTTTTGCTCGAAAAAAATATATTTTGAAAACGAATTTCATATAGTTTGTCTATAGTTAAATAAGTTTTGCTGGTCAGTTATTTTCTAAATATAATAGAAGAACGAATAACATCTGAGGTGAAGTGCTTAAAAAAACTCTGCTAATGCGTCAACAATGCCAAAACACAAACTGGAGCGTTAACTGGTCGAATTCATATTAATTTATTATTTATTTAAAAAAAAAAAAATTGACGTGTCTATTTTGTGTCTGACATATTAAATATTGCATTTTAAAATACTAATTTGTTTACAGAACAAATCAAAGCATATACAGAACATAACAGAGCATCTTCACGCACCTGCAGTGTTTCCAACAGCATAGAAATAAATAAACTAAACTAATAGAATAAACTAAATAAAAATAATAAAATAGATAGTCCTGCCCTGGATATTTTTCATTTAAATGAAAAATTTTGATTACAAAACGAAAACACTGACTGAATCCTTTTTAAGAAGCGGCATATGCTGTTTGTCTAATCATGTTCTTTTCTTCCATCAAATAAAATTATCAGGCTACCTCAAATCGACCGCATTAAATATGCATTTAATTAATGCTCCGCTGTTGGTATAATATTTCAAAACCCCTGTCAACATTTTAACATAAGCCATTAGTTTAAACATTATGTCTTATGATTATGACTTCTTTCCTCCGTCTCACTCGCGGTTATTGTAAAAATGTATATTATATACGAACTATTTATAACTGTAATTTTCTTAATGGAAAAAAGTTGGTTTGTTAGTTGTACACTAAATTATCAGAACTATAGCCTATTTGTTGAGTATGACGCGATCCAGGACGGAGGCGATCAACAGCGCAGGTTTGGCAACTCTTTTAAACAAATTAACAAATATGTTGCACATCAGGGGCCGATCACTCCGAGCGCACCTGTCCGTTCCAAAAGCGCGACGCGCTGTATACTGCCTTTATGTTGACAAGAAAAAAAGCGCGGTGCGCTTTATGTCATTAGGAAACGACTGAATCAGCTGACCTGTATTGTGCGCGAGGGTTCATTGGTAAGATTGATTAAATAACTTGAAACAGCCACCACAGGTCTCTCCTCCATCATTAAAGGTTTTCGGGGAAAAAAACAAACAAACAAACAAACAAAAAACTCCAATCATTTCTCTAAATCATTCTGATAAAAAAAGGAAACAAAAATATCAGTTCTCTAATAAATACAAATCTGGTCTATTTTAATGGCTGTATAGGCTAAGATGTTTTTTGATAATTTTGATAAGCTGTCGGACAAGGGCCGGGCTACAGCTTTCTCGGGCCAGGGTCGGGCTTTACCTAAAATGTTAAACATTTATATTATTTGAAATAACGGAAAGAAATAAAGAGAATACAATATCATTTAGTCTAAACCACTCGTTTGGCACTGAAGCCATGATCCGTTTGCAATTATGTAAACAGTATCGTTGCAACTTTAATTAATAAAATCAGTAATAGTGCATATTATTATTACTATAAAAAAGTATATTATTGCCTTAAGTCAGTAACTTAGGCAGTAATGCAAAGCAATAATAAGTATATAGTCTAAATGAAAGGAAAAAGAGGGACCAAAATCAGTCACCAGGTCTAGTGCCCCCCTACGGGATTAAAATGCCCCCTCAGTTATGACATCCTGGCGCCGGGCCTGGTTGTAACAAACGATTTGATTATTTTCTCGTGATGAGTAATTAACATTTTTTATTTTACCATGTTATATAAAAACATTAACACTTGTTTGATGTGACAGAACACATTTTTACCTGCAGTTTTCCCAATCTGTTTGTAAAAAAAGCTCTGTTTGCACGACTTGATTAATATCCTCATATCCAAATACTTTATAAATAACATTTTAAAACAATACAATTAAAATATACTCCGTTGTTTGTTTTTAGGAAATACTGTATCTAAAAAAACATTTTCAATGTTTTTGCCGCAGCATGACAACTTAGACCTTGCGCCACCTGTTCCTTGCGCCACCTGGTGGCTATTACGTAAAGCACAGAAATGTTTTTTTTTTTTTAAAGGTGGCTTTTCAAACCGCAGTAAACTGCGTGAATCTGAATGACGAATTGCAGTACTGCGGGTGAAAAAACACGCATTCTCAAAAGCCATATCTGTACAAGCTAGAGAATACAGTGAGGCAACCGTTTAAATCGCACTTACTCACACTTGTTGGATAGCAGGCCAGGAAATGTCCCGGTGCTCCGAATCCTCCGTTGTAAGCACTCCTCAGAGGGAACACAGCACATGGCTGGGTTTAATGCTGAGGTATTTCTGCAGAAATAAGCCTCAACTACTGACTCATCAAAGTCTCATGTCTGGTTCATCTGCACACTTCCAATATCCAGCTAAGCACAGTGATCTTCTCTGTGTTGCCAGATGTAGCTGACTGACTCCAGTCCAAACCCATTCCAAAAGGTTTTTACCTGCACAATCAAATTCAAAACCGCACAACCGCTGTTGTTTGTGGGCGGGATTGGGGGTTTTGAATCTCCCTGGGCTGCGTGCGCACAGATGGGCGGGGCTTATGCTTCGTGTTCACGTCATGCCGAAACGGCTAAAGACTCGTAAGCATGGCGACTTTCTTTGAGGAACTATGAGTCGACTCTTTTATGGATGAATCAATAGTTTTAAACACTGTGCACTTTCAGATTTAAGCCTTAGCTGGGCATTTCACTTCACTTAGAGCTGTGTTACACACTGCATCCAAGCTCATTTTCAAAAACCCATAATAGGGGCTCTTTAAAGATTTTGACTTGAGCGTTTTATTTGACCTCAGACTTTCTGTGCTTTCCTTTTCTCTGTCACTCGCGTTCCAATGCGCGCGCTATTGAAGAAACAACAAGGCACTATGTTGACTTGCGTATATAGGCTATAGGCTACTGGTATATAATAATTTAGTTTTTTTTACATATAGTATTGCATTCATTTGCATAGATATAGTTTATTAAATGAATTCCTCAGTTTTGGTGTGGAGTCATCATGCAAAGATCAAGTTTTAAAAAATATATTTTTTATAAAAACTATAATTAATAACTTTAATTTTCCAAATGGATAAAAGTTTGTTTGTTTGTTTTATAAGCTATATGTTTTTTTTTTAAATAGTGCATTCCCCAGCCATATTATATGCTATATGCTTTGCTTTTTTAAATCCCCAGCCGTACTGTGGGATACACACGCTTCGCATGTTTGTTGTTTAGGTGCGAGCTACGAATTCCTGATGACATGCAGACAAATTCACAGCAGGTGTTTAAAATAGTTCTGTTTAAGCTAGCCTACATATTATGACTTTAATTAAAAATTATTTTAAATATATTATTATCTATTCGATTTGAATTTCGTACCTGTACGTGTTTAAAGGCTTAATTTCAGGCTTAAATTCCATAAATTGATTTGTAAGTAAATATTTTTTTGTTTCATGGAGTTTCATTTCAGGAACAAATTATTCCATTTCATAATTAATTATTAAAGTATAACATTAATTAAAACAAGTATATGCATTGATAAGACGTGGTCGTGGAAGCGAATTTGTAATTTGAATTTTGCTCAGAGCTCCATAGTTTAAAATAGGGTAACAGTCAATTAAACTAGAGTATAACACACACTGTCTAAATAAAT
Source organism: Danio albolineatus (assembly GCA_903798035.1). Classification (NCBI taxonomy): domain Eukaryota; kingdom Metazoa; phylum Chordata; class Actinopteri; order Cypriniformes; family Danionidae; genus Danio; species Danio albolineatus. The sequence continues at coordinate 2,145,916 of CAIGQQ010004836.1, forward strand.
AGGCTATAAAATACACAGTTGATGTAGGCCTATTAAATATTATTTGAACACTGTACTGAAAGAAGAAAAAAAAAGCACAAGAAAGAATGCCGCTTTGAAACAAACTCATTTGATCAAAGTGTTTTAAATTTAGGCAGTAAAATCATAGTTAGCCTACTAGAGAAATTTTGTGTCTGCTGGGATCTGAGCTATATTGGTTTGCAATTGGTTTTCGCCGGTCTGCATGACCTGCTCGGAGGAATGTTTAGCAGAGCGTCACACCTCTCTGCTTTTGCTCACGTGACTGGCTGCTGCCGTACATGTTCGCTATGTTACATAACTGCCCCCTGCTGGTCATGTGCTTCTTGTGTTGGTCCATGTTCTGCTTTGTCACAGGATACTGCAGTAAGATGCGAGACCACTTTAGATCACTCGCGCGTTTTTAGTAGTCATATCTGTACCAATAATGAATTGGTCTGACCCCGATCTAAGTTAAGCAATGTCCTCATTCAAACAAAAAAATAATCTGTACCTGGAAGATGAGGAGAAAACAGATACAGAAAAACAAGCTAGGAAAAATTGTAGAGGAACTGGAGATGAAAAATTTAAATTATTCAGTGCAAGTGGGCTCAGCGATACAGAGAAAAGAAAGCCTGACACCTTATGGAATTTTATTGAAGGACAACTCAAACTAAATGTAAACTTCAGAAATCACAGACTTCATACATACATTTGCAATACAGGCAAAGCCCAATGTAAGCAAGCCTTCCCATTGCTGATGTACTAGCAGAGGGGAGAAAGTAAGTCTTTGCAGCTGGAAACAAACAGATGCAACAGCTTGGCATGTCAAACAGTGAAAATGTCAAAATCATAACAAGTAGACGAATATGTCAAAACTGTGACATGAACCGCAAGCCAAGACAATGCCCGGCATATAATGATACATGCTCTTTGTGTGGTAACAGAGGCCACTGGGTGAAGTTTTCAAAAAGAGCAGACGACAAGAACCACCATCCAATCAGCACAGAAGGAGTGAGTCATGAACACACAATAGATACCAAAGTCACACTTAGTTAAGAAAATACGATAGATGAGCCCAGCATCAACATCGTTGCTACCAGAGATGATGATGAGTATGCATAACAAAAACATTGCACTGTATCAATGCATGCACAGTATCAATGTAAAACCACCCAGGGACATAGCATATACAACTCTAAATGTTAAACCACCCTTTTTGCAAGGACATAAATAACCCTTCGCTTGAAAATAGATACTGGGGCATCAGGATGCGAGCTCCTCAGCCTTGTGACAGTTAATGTTGACGTGATGGCGGAACAAGAAAACAATGGAAACGAGGGGAAACAAAAAGAAAACAGAAGCACATAAAAACATCAAAGAACTTAAAGACAAATACCCAGACCAATTTGATAAAATTGGCAATTTCATAGGCAGAGGAAAGCTCATTCTAAAAGAGGGCGCTAATCCATTCATTAAACCCTCCACGCAAAGCAGTATCCACATCAAGGACAAACTTCATAATGAATTTAGAAAACTTGTTAGCCAAGAGTCTTGCAAACAGTAAAAGATTACACAGAATGGTGTACTAGTCTTGCCTTCAGCACAAAGAATGATGGGTCACTTAGAATCTGTTTAGACCCACAGAAAACTAAATGCAAGCCTGAATAGATGCCCTCACAAAAATCCAATTGTGGAAGAACTAAACCCAAAATTTGCAAAAGCAAAAGTATTCAGCAAGCTAGACGTAAAAGCTGGGTATTGGTCGATGCATATAGACAAAGAGTCAAAAATTATTAACACTTTCCACACTCCTTTTGGCAGGTACTGATGGAGACATTTACCATTTGGTCTCAGTGTGTCCCAGGACCTCTTTCAAGCAATGATGGACTACATTCTTGAAGGTCTTCGTAGTGTAATCTGCATAGCAGACGACATTGCAGTGTGTGTAGTCGACGAAGAGGATCATGACAGGAACCTGATTAGCCTAATGCAGGCATGTCCAAAGTCCGGCCCGCGGGTCAATCACGGCCCGCAGTCAGATTTCATACGGCCCGCAGATTCCATTCATAATATGTTATTTGTGGCTCGCTAGCTCTGTTAGAATAAATAAACCATACAACTTAAAAATGTAATTCCTCCTTTTACCACTTGATGTCAGCACCATTCTAATGCTATCTGCCTTTGCACCTGTTGCGGGAACTTTTCTCCGCTTATTACTGCCATGGCGACTGCAAAAAAAAAAAGAGAAAAGTTGACAGTGAGGGCCACCGTTTTCAGGAGCGGTGGGAATTATAATACTTCTTTACTGAAAGTCGAGACAATTGTGTTTGTCTAACTTGTAAAGAGATGGTTGCCTTGTTTAAGGATTTCAACGTTAAGCGGCATTACGAAACTAAACATGCTAAAATATACGACAAGCTAACAGGGAGTGAGCAGGCTAAAAAAGTGAAACAACTCCAAGCTACTCTAGCGTTGCAACAGCGATTCTTCACGCGGGCCTGTGAGTCAAACAAAAACATTACCAAAGCCAGCTATGAAGTGGCTTTGTTAATAGCTAAACATGGCAAACCTTTTACTGAAGGTCTGTTTGTCAGACTGTATCATGAAAATTGTGGAGAACATTTGCCCTGAGAGAAAGCAAGAATTTATGAATGTTTGCCTGGCACGAAACACGGTGACACGGAGAGTTGAGGACTTATCATCAGATATTCTGAGACAGCTAGGGGACAGAGGAGTGGCTTTTGATTATCTCTCATTAGCCTGCAACGAAAGCACTGATGTATCCGACACTGCACAACTGTGTAACGCCAGGGTGGTGGTGTGACGAAGGCAACGGAGGCGAGAATCCAATTGCAGTTTTTAATAAAAATAGTATAGCATTCTCACAGGGACAAATCCAAAATCGTAGTCAAAACATGCATGAGATCACAAGGCAGGCTGCAGACAAGGATAATCAAAATACTAGGCTGAGGTCAAGAAACACGGCAAAAAGACTGGAACAAAAACACTGTTGCGAGTCACTAACAGTTGACAATATCGCTGCGAGGAATGAGCATGTGTGCTGCTTATGTAGTAAGTGTAATCAGTCATGACGGTCCTCCGGTGGTGTTTATGCAATCAGCTGTGATATGGAGCAGGAGTGTGTGTGTGTGCTGCATGACTGGAGTTGTAGTCCACAACATGGCCGATCTGTAGTTCCCGGAAGTGTGAACCAGCGTTCTCTGACAGAGGAGAGATCGCTGGTGATCGTGACAAACTGCTGATTTTTTTAAGAGGAGTTGATGACAACATGAACGTGTCAGAGGAGCTGCTTGACCTCAAAAGCCTTAAAGGGCAAACCAGAGGAACGGATTTATTAGTTTCTGTTTGTGAAGCTGTCGATGATATGAAACTACCATGGAGTAAAGTTTCTGGGATCATTACCGATGGCGCACCTGCTATGGCTGGTGAGCGAAGCGGATTATCCACTCTGATCTGCAATAAAGTCAGTGAAGAAGCAGGTAACGCCATTAAACTTCACTGTATCATTCACCAGCATGCTCTCTGCGCCAAACATCTCAAATTTGACGATGTTATGAAACCAGTGGCGAAGGTAATCAACTCTATTCGCTCAAAAGCTCTATACCACCGACAGTTTCAGCAGTTTTTGCGTGACATCCAGGCTGAATATGGTGACATAATATATAGCAACGATGTGAGGTGGGTCGGGGGGAAATAAGACATTTTTTGGACGAGAAGGGACAACCAATGGAACAACTGTCCGATTCTGTATGGCTGGCAAATCTGGCTTTTTTGGTTGACATAACAAAGCATCTGAATGAGCTGAATGTCAATCTTCAAGGAAAAGATGCAGTGGTAAGCCAGCTATACGCTCACATCAAGGCCTTTGGAATCAAACTTGAACTTTTCCAAAGACATTTGTCTCTAACAGAGCACTGCACCGCACACTTCCCAGCTTTGAAAGAGATCATTGACAGTTTCCCACAGGACAATATTAGTGTGCAAATGAAGAGTTATGTAACAGCCATCACATCTCTTTCTGTGGAATTTAACAAACACTTTCAAGACTTTGCAGTTATTAAAAAGGACATGCTGCTTTTCTCTTCTCCTTTATCAGTGGACCCTGATGATGCTCCTCCACGGCTTCAATTGGAGCTCATTGAGCTGCAATGTGACGATGAGTGCCATGGAAAACACCAGCAGTGTTCTCTTGTTGACTTTTACTGGCAGCTAGACAAAGGCAGGTTTCCTGAAATTCGATCATTCACTAAGAAAATGCTGAGCTTATTCGGCTCCACATATTTGTGTGAGCAAACATTCTCATTCATGATCTGCAATCAAAGTTGAGTGACTCCCACTTGCGTGACATTTTACGCATCTCAACCACTGCCCTCAAAACCAGACTTGGCCTCTTTACTAAAATCTAGATCTCAGTATCACCCTTCTCATTAATTTCACGTGTTCCTAATCAGTAAAGCCTAAAGCAAACTAATGCAATGCACTAAAGCAAACACAATTCATTACACTCTTAAATAATTGTAGATATAGTTAATAGTTTATTATGTTTACACAGGTGTTTATTTCTTGTGGTGGCAAGTGATTTTCCCAATTGTGGGAATTACAAGGTATAATCTTCCTGTAGTTGTTATGCAAACTTTGGCTTCCTGAACGATTCACTCTTTTTTAACTTTAATGATAACAGACCACTTTGCATTACTTACAACTGCTTAAAATGTTTATGAGGCAAAGATAGATATCAAACACATAGAAATGTAAGGTATTCTATATTGTTTGTTTAATTTTATTTGACTCTCCAGATATGACTAAAATGCATAATTGTGTGTTTAGAGTTGTTCATGCCTGAGTGGCTTATATTTGGTTATATTGCCATTTGAAAAATAAAGGTAGTTGTGACAATGAAAATAGTTTTATAACAGTGTGTATTTTCATGTAACTTTTGTGGTGAAAAAAATGCCAGAAGGAACTATTGGCCCCCAGGCATCTTCACTTTATCAAACTTGGCCCTCTTTGCAAAAAGTTCGGACACCCCTGGCCCAATGGGAAGAGCCACAGAAACAGGACTAGTGTTTAACAGCGTTAAGCGTCAAGCGACAAAGCATATAATTTTTCAGCAATCTATACACTGATAAAGGCATCAGACCAGATCCAGTCCAAGACATACAAAAAATGCCAACGTTACAAAGCAAAGATGATCTCCATTGATTTATGGGCATTATGAACTACCTGTTCCCCTACATTCCAAAGTTTGCAGATAAAGCCCACAATCTGAGGGGACTGCTAAGAAATGACTCACAAGGGGTGTGGGACACTGACTATGAGAAGAGCTTTGAAGTCCTAAAGTAAACAGTGACTGTTGATGCTTGCTTAATATACTACAACCCATTTACCACCCTCACATTGGAGGTAGATGCATCACAGACAGGTATTGGTGTAGCACTGGTGCAAGACAACAGGGCCATTGCTTTCGGTTCGAAAACACTAACAATGCCAATCAAGGTACAGCAACATTGAAAAAGAAATGCTTGCCATTGTATATGGAATGCAGTGATGCCATTTGTATGGCAAATCACTCATTGTGGTAACGGACCACACACCCCTCGTCACCATATGTTGACAGTTGAAATTGTTTTCTATTTAAAATATAATTAATTACTAGTAATGCTAGTAAAATTAGACTGTTACTAGTGAAATTTATTATTTTGGGTTTATTTACAAATACAATAAAGTATTTATTAATCATAGTTCAACATTTAGTAATGCATCTTTAAAATCCAAAGTTATTTAAAGTATTGTGAGTTATACGTGTATATTGGAATAAATGTATTACTTACTATTGATGTAACGCCACGCCAGCAGAGGGAGCCCTCGCCCGACCACTGTCTCA